>JADLZK010011403.1:0-252844 GCA_015847255.1 Hyparrhenia diplandra | reverse complement strand
CCGTTTGCGCCTACGGCGTACATGCCGTGAAAACTGACGACAATGAACGACAGCAAGATGAACTAGAGCAAAAACGCTCCACAGTTTAAGGCCAGCCTAGGCCTCCTCTTGCACACACACTTGTTCCCCTCGTCTCCCTCTTCTGCGGTCTCGTCTTTGACCTCCTCAACCCCAAAACAACAGGAGAACAACACAATCGTCAAAGCTCACTCTTTTCTGCACAAAAATTACCACAACGTACGTATCTACACTGTTAATTCTCCCCATTTCTTGCTCCAAATTAAACCACCAATCAAGCGCCGCATCAGGATCAGCCAGAATCCCAATCTTGCACTGACGACACAGAGACCAATTGATCTCTACTACACATGCGGCGTTCTTGTTCACACGAATTTGGGCTGCAGTTTGCAAGTTAATTTTCACCACTCTAAACACACAAAGTGCTGCCATCGTCAATGGCGAGGCTGAGCCACGGCCTCCTGGGCGCCCTGAACCTGGTGACGCTCCTCCTGTCACTGCCGGTGCTGTGCGCTGGCGTCTACTTCCTCACACGCGCCACCACGGAGTGCGAACGCGCCCTGCAGATCCCCGTCGTCGCGTTCGGCGGCGCGCTGCTGCTGTTCTCTCTCATCGGCTTCGCCGGCGCCTGCGGGCGCCGCGATGCCGCCACGCCGTTCCTCTGGGTGTACGTCGTCTTCATGTTCCTGCTCGTCGTCGCCGTGTTCGCCTTCACCGTGTTCGCGTTCGTGGTCACCAACCGGGGCGCCGTGTCCGGGCGCGAGTACCGCCTCGGAGACTACGCCGGCTGGCTACAGGCGCGGATCGCCGAGCCGGAGACGTGGCGGCGCGTCGAGAGCTGCCTCTCTGAGGCGCGCGTGTGTGGTGGTGCCGTGGGGAAAGACGGCACGGAATTCTATAGGCAACACCTCTCGCCAATCCAGGTACACATTCTGATCAACTAATCGTCTCGATCGTACGTAGACCCTGAAACAACCGTGGATACGTGAGTTTCTCGGAATTTTCATGCGTGCAACGACCGGTTGCAGTCTGGTTGCTGCAAGCCGCCGACGTGGTGCAGGTTCAGGTACGTGAACGCCACGTTCTGGGAGGCCCCGAGCCGAAGGTCGGGGCTGTCTCCGGCGGCAGCCAGCGACGACGGTGACTGCCGGGCATGGAGCAACGACCCGCAGGTGCTTTGCTTCGAGTGCGACACGTGCAAGGGCGGCGTGCTGGAGACTGCCCAGAAGAAGTGGAAGACAGTGGCGATCGTGAACGTCTCCCTCCTCGCCTTCCTCATTGTTGTCTACACCATCGGGTGCTGCGCCTTGCGCACCAAAGGTGGCAGCCGGCACTTCAATGGCGTTGGCCCCTGACCAAACATGAGCTACTGAGCTAGCGATCGGCCAACTCCGATCGATATGAAAATGGTTTAGGTTATAGAAACACAAGGTAGATGATTATTCGAAGTTTAGAGTTGTACTTTTTGCTTTTATCTCAAGTTTAGAGTTGTACTACCGCTCTGTTCGATTTTGGAGGTAGAGGACGATCCTGAGTCCGGCTCTCACGGCTCAAGGCCACGTTTATACAGGAAAGTTTTTAAGGGACATCTCCCTGTGGTTAAACTCGCACGCTGCCTCTAAAGTCGCCCAAGAGCACCATAGCCCGTCTCAAAATATATCCATTTTTTTAGGATGGTTATGTTAAGAGAACTGGCTCTGAAAATGTTATTTTAAAGGATGGTTACTTGTGTCAGCCTTCTCTAAAAATGACTGATTTTCAGACGCGGTTCTCTTAAGACAATCTCAACTAAGTCAACAGTCGTTGAAAATAGCTGTGTAGCACAGATAAATTTATACTTTTTAGAATGAAGACAAAATTTATATAAAAATTGTAGAGCTCGACAAGATCTAAAACTTTGTAGTTGATAAGTTTTTTTTTGAGATCATTTAGGGTTCTAGAAATATAAATAAAGTCTCAGATTTGAATTTCAAAATTTTGGATTTTTCAATTGACCTTATATGGAGAAATGTTCTATGTCAAAGTTATAGTACTCTACGGGATCTAAAACTTCATTGTGGAAAGTTTACTCATTTAAAATTAATTATTTGTTAAAATATTGATTGCATGATTACCACCTTGTAGAACTAATATTGATAGACAACATTATAGAACTAAATACAATGCCGGTGTGGCGAGGTGTTAAGGGAGGGATCGCGCGAGGGAGAGATTGTGGTTTGAAAACGGGTGCTGACACGTGAGTTGTGGCCGGTCTGGCTACCTTAAAAATATTTTTTTTTCTTATTTCTGGTAGACTTAAATGATTTTTTAATTTGAAAAATTATTTTTAGGGAACCGTCTCTCTAAATCAAGAAGAAAAGATTTTTAGAGGTGGTTGAAATCAATTTTTAGAGGCGGTTTAAACAACCAATACTAGGATGGTAAAAACCACCTCTGAAAAATCTATTTATGGAAGTAAGATTCATTGCTAGGATGATAATATCATATCACACTCCTAATACCATGGAATATAATAGCATATATTCAGAACGGATAGTATATATAGGGAGTTCTCTGACTTCGTGCCTAGGGGTGACCCTTCGCCAATCTTACTTTCCACCTTGGCGGACAGGAGCCGGCATCCGACCACCTTCCCTCTCTGCACCGCGAAACAGTTATGAGCCTATTGTTTGGAACAGCCCCCGCACACGACCGGAGTAGCATTGGAAGTGGCCCATTGTCATCGCAAAATTTTTCATTTCGGGTTATGAATAGAAACGCTAAATAAATAAATGATTTCAATATTAATATAAAATTTCCCAAGTTTATTTAAAGTTAGTGCAAATTTAGTTATAGGAAAAATGAGAATTTTTGAACTTTCCTAATTTTGATGGGCGTTTGGTACGCGTGATGTTTGTCTCCTGCTTGAGTTTGTGTCGTAAGTGAGAAAAGTTTGTGTCGTAACCAAGTCCCTGTTCTCTCGATCTTAACCTTTTTCATTTGAAGATACCTAAGATCCTTTTCTTCTCCTCCAAATCACTCCTTTAAGTTTATCATCCATCAACCTATATCTCGAAACTCCCAGGATTCTTTCTGTCCTTTTCGAACCTTTTTTTCTACTTTTTTTTTTGAAGCATAATCTAATTTTTAGATACTTCAAAATATCTTTTCATGAGCTTTAAATACTTTATTGGGCTTCTCATGTTCTAACATATGGCTGATTATTTTTTTTCCGAATTTTTGGAGCTTTCAAAATAATTTTCATGGCTTAAGATATCAATTATAAACTTTTCTAGAATGATTTAATCCCGAAATTAATAAATTCCAAAAATATAAAATCTGGTCATTTTGCCCAATGCTCAAAGCCCATGTGTAATCCTAATAAACGCTATGTGCCCATGCATTTATTTAATAATGGGCTTTAATGATTAATTAGTATGGAGGTGGAGGGTATAAATTATTAGTACCACATTGTTAATTGACGTAGAGGCATGGAGTTCTCCTACCTATATGTATGAACCAATCTCTAGATAAAAACACACCTAAACTATCGTTAGAGGAACCCCTAGTACGGTATACCTAGTCTCCCTTCGGGTATACTCCGACCAAGCCGCGCCGATCGCATGTGCCAATCCGCCGACGAGAAGATGCATCGCTGGAGAGCAGGCCTGTCAGCACCGTCTGTAGCTGACTTCTGGTGAGCACCTCTATCATGTCTTGGTCCCTATTTCATCTATCGCCTGTATTTGTTTCCTTATGTTATGTGCCCATCTGCAGTTGCAGTTTATGTGAGCGTCGCCTGCCAACATGCCGCTTCTGACCCGGCCTTTCCAGGTCGCCATGGCCATGCTGCCCCTGCCCGAGACGGAGAAGAAGCCAGCTTCGTTTGCCGCCTGACTTGCCCATCACCGATTGATGCCGCGCCGGTTCGTTCCGCTCGATGAATTTAATTTGCTGCCCGACCACACAGTACGCTACCCATCTCCACCCTTTTGTACGTATTGTTCATGTCAACTCTGATCACCATCGGTGTTCCATCTGTTCTTGACTGCATGCCCCCGTCAAGCTGCCAGCCAAGTCGGCCATGCACCAGTCCACTGCTTCCGGACTGAAGTTCAACAAGCAAGCAAGCTCGTCATTCACCTGCAGTTCTGAAGGCAAACAACTAAACAAGGTGCGTACACACACGAGCGAATTTCTCCATGCACTACGGCAAGCAAAAGCAAATTGGCCAATGGGAGAATATCTATCCACACTTATATTTCCTCTAGGCCCTTTATCTATCCTCTAATCCTTCGTTGTTTATACATATCTAAATTCCGCTCAATCTTGTTGCTTGCGCTAGTGTGGTGACGTGAATATGCGTGTTAGTTGCCCTAGTGTGGTGACGTGAATCTGCGTGAAAGTATCGACGATCGTCCTATCGTATGGCTATGAATTTCATACTTTAAATATTAATTTGATTTAACTTGCATGCATCTAGTTGCTAATTGTTAACATATAATTAATTTACTAGCATAATCATGTTTCTCAATTATGAATTGCTTAGCTTGAACATGACTGTGTTACTCATAAAGCCCATATCTGGTGGTGAATGCAGTCTTAGGAATATCACTAGGTTTGATTTTCAATTGGTAGTACCCTGATCTCAAATCTATCTTAGAGAACAAATCCTCTATTCTAGGCAGTGGGTACTTGTTCTTAATGGTCACTTCATTCAATGATCTATAGTCTACACACATTCTCTGAGTCCCATCCTTTTTCTCAATAAATATAACTGGGGCTCGCCAAGGTGATGAACTAGATCTAATAAAACACTTTAGATTGTAACTCTCGTTGTTTCTTAAGTTCATCTAATTCATTCACAACCATTCTATATGGTCTTTTAGAAATAGGTGCAGTGCCAGGTAATAGATCAATAACAAACTGAATGTCACGGTCAGGTGACATACCTGGCAAATCATCAGGAAAGACATCGGGGAACTCATTGACTATCTTATCATCTACTGTGCCAGCATTTAATTGATTCACTGTGCCTTGAGGTGTGGATGACATAGCAACAACCACATCTACTTTCTCCCCATCAGGTGCAATAAGAGACACTGTCTTCTCTGAGCATTTAATCTTTGCCTTCCAACAGCCAACTCATTCCTAGAATAAGATCTAGACCTGTCTAACAGGAAACTCTCTACCCCCCTTAAATTAACAATTGTAGATTGGCACCAAACATTTGAATACATTACTCCCCCAGGTGATTTAACTTTCATAGATCTAGGCATGAGTTCAGTGGGAATTCTATATTTGAGCACAAACTCACTACTGATAAATGAATGTGATGCACCAGTATTAAAAAGAACTGTAGCAGGATGAGAGTTGATGAGAAACGTACCAAGCACCACATCAGTAGCCCCCTCAGCAGACTCCACCTTCACGTGGTTCACCTTCCCATGCTGCTGTCCCTTCCCATTCCGGTTGGGGTTGCCATTGTGTCCCTGGGCTGGAGGTCCATTCTGCACCTGCTTCTTGCTGGGGCATGAGCTAGCAAAGTGCCCCAAGCCACCACACTTGAAACAGGCGTTGCCTTTCATCTGGTTATTAGGAGCCTGGGGGTGAGCCCGGTTGTTGGAGCGCTGCATCTGGTTGTAGCCTCCCTGACGCTGAGATGAGCCCTGGTTGCCAGACTGATAACCAGTGTGCTGCTGGTAGTTTTGGTTGCCATTGTAGTGGGGGCGGCTGCTGTTGCCATGGTCCTGTGAGTAGTCCCTCTTCCTCTTGTTCTTCTTTTCATCCATCTTCTTGCGCTTGCTCTCCAGCACAATTGCCCTATCAACCATCTCCTGGAAGCTAGCATAAGTGACGTTGGACATCACATAGGACAGAGCATCATTGAGACCTTCTAGGAACATATACTGCTTGTCCTCATCCCTCCTAACCTCATCAGGTGCATAGCGCGACAACTCAGTGAACTTGTCGCGGTACTCACAGACAGACATGGAGCCTTGTTTCAACTCATTAAACTCCTTCTTCTTCAGCTTCACTAACCCTGCAGGCACATAATCCTTCTCAAAGGCACTCTTGAATTCATCCCAAGTGATTGTCTCAGGATTCTGATGAGCGAAGCACAAGGCCTCCCACCATGCTTGAGCTGACCCAACTAGCTGACCAGAGCCGTAGAGCACCTTCTCCCTATCAGTGCACTGAGCCATGACCAGTTGCTTTTCAACCTCCTTGAGCCAGTCAACTGCCTCCATAGGATTAGAGGCATGGGAGAACTTGGGTGGGCGCCCCTTCAGGAATTCCCCACGCTTGTCACGGGGTGGAGGTGGTGGGGGGTTGCGCCATGGTTCCCCTTGTGCTGGTTCTGGTTTTGGTTCTGGTTCTGCAACATAGCCGTAAGGCCCTGCAGGAGCTGAGTCTGCATGGCCATTAGCTGCTCCATCTCGGTTGGGGTGGTGGTGGATTGTTGTTGTTGGTGTTGCTTCCACCGCTACCAGGCATCTGATTATACAAATAGCATAGTATAAGGACATAAAGATCATATATACATAATAAATATCTGCTCTGAAAGAGAAACTGCAACTACAACTGTATGGTAAAATATATATCATCTGACAAGAATCAATCTGATGAATCAATGATATTTATCTGACATGTATAACAACTCTGAACAGTGATGTGACAGATGATATGATATGGCAAAGCAGATATGATAAAGCTGAAAGCATGATAAAGCACATATAAAAGAGACCCAATAAACCCGAACTATAGCTATTCATTAACCTTAATAATAATCTTGTCTTGATAAGCTGTGGACATCTCCCACAGTCCTATCACACTCATTACAAAGAGCCAAACCATTCCAATAACACAATAATAGACCAAGTTTATCACACATGCAAACATAGCACTCTCAAACCAAACTAAACACTAGACCCACCACAGACTCGCAAGCTAAGGACGTACTATCGAGCTAACGACATATATAGTATAGATAACTAATGAAGGGCAGCTCCCATTCAATCGTAGTACGACCTGCTTCATCTCCATATTTAGGGTACTCGCGGGGCGGTGAGAAGGCTGGATACTGAGGCGCCGGTTCCACTTGGCCATTGACCTGTGCCTGTAGCTCTGCGATCCTCCTGCGGTCTTCCTTTGCTGATCCCTCAGCCTCTTTATCTCCACCAAAGCACCAGTTGAGCTCAGTGTCTAGCTCAACTGCTAAACGCACCGTTGGTGGCATCCTTGCGCCATCCTCATCCTCGACTGCAGCAATGCGGGAAGCCAATTCCCCATGGCGATGACGTGGATAGTAGCGTCGCTCATCATCCTTGATGTCCTCGAAGAAGCTCTCACCGTAGGCAGATAAGGCCATGTGAGCTGCATCACTAATGGCGGCCCTCTAAGTGTCCCTGTCTGTAGGAGCGACATGTACCGTCGCCACCCGAAGAGCACGGAGCGCACCGCTGGACCTCCCAACATAAGCACTCATCCTCCAAAACTCTGGGTAGTCAGGATGAGTCCAATGCTGGTGGCGGTACTCCACTGCGTACACTCCATAGCCATACTGCTGGTTCAGTAGGCGCCTGAACTCCCAATGGAAGAAGCACTCTCCTCCATCCCTAGTGGCCAAAGTGATGGTCCACCCACTTGGAGCCTAGATCTGCTGTCCCTGTCCTTCTGGAGCATCTGGTGGTCCACCGTCTCCTGGTCCACCATTTCTAGCACCAGCTTCACCTCCATCTTCATCACTATCTGTATCCTCATCACTGCCATCACTGTCATGAGGATCTCCTCCTCCTCCTCCTCCTGCCTGCTAAGGTGCCACCTGATGGATATCATATCCAGCCTGCTGCACGGCGACCTGCATCTGCTCAGCGCCCAAGGGAGGACCAACGAAGGGGTTAGCCCCATTGTCAAGGTGCTGCGTAGGATGGAACACAACGTGGTCGACATCGCCAGTCAACGGAAACTCAACAGGGCGGGTCGGAAGGAAACCCGCGGTACTCTTACGGGCAGTCAACAAGTGGCGCACCATTGTCTAAAGAAAGCAAGAGACATGCAGAAGATGATTAGGAACTCATGATAATAAGTAAGTAAACATGATCAACAGGATAAAAGACAATGCATGAATCTTGGCAGATGGATATCTCAATGGTGTAAATGCAGACAATTGATAGTATGAGATTAGTATGCACATATGTGGTATTTATGGCAATGAAACAAAAGCTTTTCACAAGGGCTCACGGGCCCGAAGCGTCCGCCGACCCAGCATCTGGAGCAGAAGGTTGAGGAATCACCGAAGTACTCGTCTCTTCGTCGTCATTCCATGGCATACGCGTGAAGACATCCTCAGATGACACCTCCATGGGCTCGGGGGCTGCCTCAAAAGCCGACTCCACGGGAGAGTAAGGAGGGATTAGCTCATCTTCAAAGTGGGTGGCCAGCACGCTTGCCGGCCCCTCCGCCCGAGCATAGAATTCGGCGATCTTCTCCTCATCGGTCTTCTCCTCAACGACGCCCTCTCCCTCATCACGACCAAGGAAGAACCCATCTGAGAGGATCTGGAGGGTCTTCTCTTCCAGAGAGAAATGCGAGCACATCACTGCCAGGCAGCACTTCACCCCGAACGCGCTCCAGATCACCCCTCGGACATACCCCCCCTCCCGAGAGCACTCAGCTGGCTCCGGACGGAGGTCCCTGACACGAGCTCCGGAGGTCCCTGACACGAGCACTCAGCCACCTCCTTCAGCTCCCTATGCGAATTCTCCTCGGTGTTAAGGCACTGGGACATGTTGGTGGCAGCTTCCACGGCCTCTGCCCGGAGCCTCTCAGCCTCTGCAAGAGACATACAAGGCAAACACCCGAAGAGAAATCAGGAAAACACATGCATAGCGCAAAGCCACCAGGGGTCGGGAAGAAAGACATACCTTCATACTTCTCCTTCCACCTGAGCATCTCTTTATGCTCATTGATGGACAGGTTCCGGACCAGCTCAACATTCTTCTTCTCGGCCTCCAACTCCTTCACCAGTTCCTCCACCCGAGTATTCAGAGTGTTGGCCATCTCCGATTGCTTCCTGGCTTCCCCTCGAGCCTGGTCGCGCTCGTCACGAGCCTCCTTAAGCAGCTTGAGGGATTCAGCCCGGCCTTCCTCAAAATCATGGCTCGCCTGGGCCGCCTCAGCCCGCGCCTTGGTCGCCTAGGCCTTGGCTGCAGCCAACTCCGTCGACAAGGATTGCACCGGGCCTCCCGCTCGTCGGCAAGAGAAGTAAGGCAGGTCACCGTACCCTTGGTCTGGATCAGCTCTGACCGTGCGCGCCCAAGGGCGTCCCCAGTTGAGCATTCTTCCGCAAAGCTCGATTTCTCCCGAGCAAACCTCTTCGACTACGCAAGCACCCGGCACGCGACAAGTATTGAAGAACAAACAAGAAGAAGGAGAACAGCGCTTAAGGAAGAACAAACAAACCTCATCAGTCTGGGACATGCGGTGGCACAGAGTCTGGCCAATTTTCTACAGGCCCTCGGTCGCCCACCTCTGGATCTGGTCGGGTTCCGTCCAAGCAGCAACTTCAGGGCGGTCGTGCACCACGAGGGTCCGAGCACCACCTGCTATTGGCCTCCCGAGCTCGAGTGGGGGGCCGCCCCAGGTCTTGGGATCATGAGAGATCGGGACGCTCCAAGAGCTTTCACCCATGCCGGGGAAACTCGACCAAAAGAATTCCTGGGGGCCTTCAAACTCACCACGGGCAGTGTTGGATCCAGGTCCCCAGGCGCCGAGGGTCCCCTCAGGACAAGAGAAGACCCCGGGTCGGAGGACTGAAGGGCCACAAGTTGATGGGCGTCGGCCGTCACTGTAGGAGAAGTCAGGGCCTCGACGGCATCAAACAACTCTTCCTGGGGGACTTCCCCAAGCGGTCCCACGAATGCCTCCGACGCAGGAGGATCAACGCCGACCGCCACATCAACCTCCATGGCGCTCGCCGCTGGTGCCACCTTAGCCTGCGCCGCCTCCGAGATCAAGCCCTCTGTGGCTATTGGACGCGGCGGAGAGGAGTGAAGGGGAGAGGTAGGCTTCGACAGAACTTGGACCCCCGCCTCAGGCTGACTCGGCGCCTTCGGCGGCGGCATCTCGGCGACGGTCGAGGCAGAGGCCGGAGTAGCGCCGATATCCTTAGCTGATTCGTTGGTCACCACCGACGGGATCACAGGAGGAGGCAACGACGTCGCTGAGGCTTTAATTCCAGCCGCCTGGCATCCTTGGCCTGTAGCAGAGGCTTGGGCATGGACTTGAGCTGCTTCCGAGGGTGGAGGGTGAGCACCTCGGCTCCCCTTTTCCTGACGAAAGAAATAAAGGCATCAGAAAACCATCACAATATTGAGGAGAAAGGTGACCTACAAGAAGAAGAAGATCCGACTTACAAGGACTTTGGGGTAGCCTTTGGCGTGGCCGCGGTTCGGGACGGCAAGGGCTTGGACGCCGACTGGCCTCCAGCGCTGGAGCTCCGGTCCGACATCGTACGCGATGGAGCCAAGGGGCCCGAGGGGGTCACCGGCTCCTTCCCCGCCGCATCGGGCTGCTGGGCCGACAGATCGCTCTCGGGGGCGGCCTTGGAACTACTACGACGCCCACCAGGGACCATGGGGTTCGGAATCATCGGGATGCGAACCCCCTTCGGGAGCTCCACACCGCCGGCGGCCCTGTACCTGGCGTACTCAATCAACTCCTCGAGCTCCTCAGGCTGCGTCGGCGACCCCCATAGGGCATCCCGCGGCGCAAAGCGGGCCGCTGCCCCGATGACGATGCGAGTCGGTCGGCGATGACTCAGAGGACTCACCACGCTTCGGCGCTCCGGCACCGATTGTTCTTCGCCACCCTCTTGGCCTTCTTCTCATCTTCACGAGCTTTACTTTGCCGCTCACGCTCGTTTCCAGCCCGATTGGCATCACGACGAGCCTGGTCTTTGGGCAGCGGCGGAAGCGAATCCTTGTACACCAATCTCCCCTATACGGGGCAAGGAGGGACAGTCCAAGATCAACATCTAATCCAGGAGGATGGATAATCAAAGGGAAACAAGAACCCAGAACTTACCAATGAAATGTACCCTGCAGCCGGGCGAATCGTGATCCTTGGGATCGTGTCAGGGGTCTTGTCACCGAGAAACACCCAAACCTTGCGCATAGGGGCCCCCTCGGGTTTCTAAGGCTGGGCTCCCTCGGGTTTCTACAACTTCCTCAGGACGACCGAGCAAGGGACAGAAGGGAAATGCACAACCGGCCTTGCCTGGGCCCTCAGGGGCTCTGGATTTCCTAGATGTATCTAAGATTCACAGTAACCGCTTACAGAGATGTCCCATACGTGGGAGGCCAGCTGGCCCTCGGGATCCGACCCTTCGGAACCCGGGATCTGCTAGAAGGCCTGAGAGTTCTCATGGAGTGCGTCCTAGACCGCACAGCCGACACCTGCTCCGGCGGGGGCACGGGCACTCTGCTTAGATTTCCCGTTACAATGCTCAACGGAGTATGTCGCACTCTGCTCATAGGGCAGTGCGGCACGTCTCCCCTCCTCCCTTCCAGAAGGGCGATAGAGGAGCGTAAATACAAAAGTCGAGGAGGTTCGGAACGACCTTGCGCACATAAGCGCGGGCTCTGAGCTGCCCTCGCACAACGGACAACCCTTGCACATCTGCACAATTTAGCGGGTAGTTCAGGTCTTACCAGCGCGTAAGAAGAAAAGCCCTCAGAGGAACTAATTGTTCCTCTGAGGCCTCGGGGGCTACACCCGTTCTGGGAACAAAAGTTAACCCTATCACCAAAGGATAACGACTGACCCCCCGAGCGAATCACACCACTCCCTCGGGGGATCGGGGGCTACTATCGGGGGGCATAAATAATCGGCCCACGACAATTCTAGACCAAGATAGACGAGGCGGCCCATAGACCCTAGAAGGGATCTGGCCGAAGACCAACACAGGGCCAAATGACCCAAGACATAACCCAGGCTGCAAACCTGCTAAAAGGAAAGAACGACCCATAGATCACCTGATCTACAAGCGTGGAGGAATCGATGAGCATATCGACTTTCAGCCCACAGAACGGCCCGATACAGCCCGTCTACAAACACTCGATCAATGGGCTCGACACACCTGACCTTGAGTAGGCTCGTAACCCACAGTTTGTCCCACGGCGGCCCAGGGGAACGCAACGCCGGCCCAACTTCGAGGCTGTTGGAGTCATCAAGAGTGTGGAAAAGAAGGACCAAGGATGACTCCCGTGTCAGGCTTGATAAAATCCATCGCCGCACGGCCCAGTCCGACCCTTGCCAAAGGGTATTGACCCAACAAACATACTTATGCTACTCCTCCATTTTCTTCCCGGGGACAAGAGACCCCCGGGGAGAATCTCCGCCTCGCCCGAAGGCAGGAGGCCCCTGGGAGCGAATCTCCGTCTCGCTCGAAGGCTGGAAGCCTCGGGCGCACTGCCCCCGCTTCGCCCTAGGGCAGGAGGCCCCGGGATAACTTATCTCCACTACACCTGAGGGCAGGAGGTCCCTGGCCCACCTTGGAAATACCAGCAGAGTAGTGGGGGGCAGCCGCATTTAATGCCTCTGCTTCACATGCTACAGTGACAGGGCAATCGATTGCCATGTCGATCCGCCTGCTCCGTTATCTCCTCACGTCCGTCGTTGATGGGACGTAAAGGGAGCGGTTACTTCACACGTCACCGCGCATCGGGAAACCATTATCGCACTATTCATCTGATAAACGTTCCACCTCCCCGCCACGTATCCGGTGGTCCTCGCGGTATTGACACGCAGCTACGACGCTTCCAGGAGAAGCCGATTTCATGCAGGATTCAGGGGATCCCCCTCGGGTCCTCAGAGGCTCCCCATCCGGACAAAGGACACATACCCAGGCGCCTCAAGGACGTGCGTCCACACACGACAACGCCCCAACCAGAGCACCCGAGGCTAGGGCTCGGGCATGCATCTGCTTGAAGCCACGGATAGTAGACACCTTAGCACATGTACACGACACGTATTGTACACATTATCTCTCCTTTGTACTTTAAAAAGGGGAGTAATGACACAGGAAAACGGATCGACCCTCTAGGAATTCACACTTAGCCATCTCAAATCCCGGGGTTGAAGCTCTCCTTCATCCCCAAATCAACATGTAACCGCCTTGGTTCCCGTGCACATTTGGTGCGAGGTAATACGAGAAGTCGCAACTGCTGGACGTAGGGCCCCATGGCCTGAACTAGTGAAAGGTCCTAAATGGCTAGAGGGGGGTGAATAGCCTAATAAAATTTTCTACAAAGCACTAGACAAACTTGTTAGAATAACAAATGGCAATAAAAGCGTTTGCTCTAGCTCTACTTGTCGGCAAGCCTCCTATTGACAATTCTAGTTGCTATAGTCTCTAATTCACACACAATGGCTAAGTCACTACTTTACCAACTAGGTGAACAAGCTAGATTACTCTAAACAAGACTAAGCAACTAAGCAATTCTACTCAAGCTACACAAGCACAATATATATCAAAGTAATGCAAGAGTGTAGAGGTGATATACCACAATGTCGAGGTAAGTCAACCAATCACCGTAGGATGAATATCAATATGAACAATGAAGCCAATCACCAACGGATGACAAGAGACACAATGATTTAACCCGAAGTTCACTTGAGCACCCTCAAGCTAATCTCCGTTGTGCTGACCTTCTCACGTGTGGGTCAAGGAGGAGCTCACTCCAAGCCAATTGCCTTTAGGCTTCTTGCACCCAAAGCAAATGAGAGGTACCCAAGACACGAGCAATGAATTACTCACACTTTGTCTTCCCGACGAGGAGTGTGTGACCCTCTCACAAATCACCGGAGGTGGCCAAGAACATACACCTTCTCTTGCCAACGCCTCCACCAATCACCAAGCCGGCTAGGAGTGGTGCTCCAAGAGCAACAAGAAAAAACCACCGGCTCACAACGATCCTCAAGCAACTAGATGCAAAGATCAAAGCAAAGTGCAGGAATCACCTTAACTCACTAGAATGGATGTGCAAAGTGAGGAGGAGGATGAGTGCTCTAGAGGTGTTAGGAATGATTTCAAATGTCCAAGAGACCTCCCATAGCCGGCCAAAGGGGTATAAATAGGCTCCACCTAAAAATGGAGCCGTTGGGGAGGAACATGCAATTCCTGCGGGCCGACCGGACGCGTCGATGAGTCCGGTCAGAACCGACAAACCCAACCAGCCAAGAATAGAACCCCTTCGCATGCGTCCGGTCAGGGAATCATGCGTCCGGTCATGCTTCCGGTGCATGTGTCCGGTCACTCCTCGGCCGAGACCTCAAAAACATGCTCTCTGTAAACTCTGACCGGAACCACTCACCGGAGCGTCCGGTCGGATCTGCATGCTTCCGGTCGTGGTTCCGGTCACCGCGTCCGGTCGCCTCTGAGCTGCGAAATTCCATCGTTGTGTTGCCGTTTCTTCGCCTTTGCTCCAAACCGACTTCCGTCACTTGATTCTTGTTGCCGACACGTCGAAGAACACCCCGACACATGTGTTAGCATTTTGAAAACATTTTCCATCAAGCACGGAGTTAGCTCTCTAGGTTAGAATGCATGCAAATGATTTTGAACCTAGAGGCACATGAGGACCGATATGTACGATAGTTTTCCCCTCTTTATAGTATGGCTTATCGATCCTATAATCACTCACACCCTCTATGGTGTCTTGAGTGTAAAAACAAAATAGCCCTATGATATACCTTTGCCTTGAGCCCATTTTGATCCTCGAAACACGCCAAACCGCGCACTTGATCATCATTTGAATCATCTCGATCCATCCACCATGACCATCATGCACCAACCTTGGCTTGACCAATCTCCAACTAAAATAAACACTTAGCATAGAGAGATTAGTCCTAAGGATGTCACTAATTAGCCAAAACCAATCTAGAGATCTTCAACTAGGATAAACCCTTCGTCTCCATCTCGCACACGCCATCAGGCGGGAGCGCACAGCCTATAAATTATTGCCGGTTATTGCACTACGTAGTTTTCGGTCAATAGCAACACACAAATTGTGTTGTAATATGCCCTTTTTGGGTGCAATAGCTGAAATTGCAACCAAAAGTTTTGGTAAACTTGAGATGCGCAAAAGTCCGTGGTATTAACCTTCAACCACGATGGCCATTTGGGTGTTGCAATTTTTTTTGT
This sequence comes from Hyparrhenia diplandra, assembly GCA_015847255.1. Taxonomy (NCBI): domain Eukaryota; kingdom Viridiplantae; phylum Streptophyta; class Magnoliopsida; order Poales; family Poaceae; genus Hyparrhenia; species Hyparrhenia diplandra. The sequence goes on along the minus strand of JADLZK010011403.1, from coordinate 237,639 downwards.
ATTGCAACACAATGAGGTGTTGAAACAAGACTATATTGCCACGCTCTAGTTGGTGCTATTGTATCCTATTGCAACATTTCAGGTGATGCTAGAGGTCTCAATGGCATCTAACACTGAGTGTTGCAAATCTAAAAAGAGGCGTTGCAAAGTATTATATTGCTACGCTCTAGTTGTGGTTGCTACAATCTTTTACCACAAAATTTCTTTGGGTGCTATATGTGATCCCGTCTATTACTACGAACTGTGTTTGGATGCTATACTTGACGACCAATATTGCCACCAAAGGTTTTTGGGTGCTATATGTGATCTCATCTATTACTACGAATTGTGTGTGGATGCTATACTTGATAACCAATATTGCCACCAAAGTTTTTTTGGGTGCTATATGTGATCTCATCTATTACTACGAAGTGGGTTTGGATGCTACACTTTACGACCAATATTGCCACCAAAATTTTTTGGGTGTTATATGTTATCCCGTCTATTACTACGAATTGTGTTTGGATGCTATATGTGTTGTTCTATATTGCCACCAAAATGGGTTTGGGTTCTAGAGGTGACCACCGCTATTGCCACCCACTAGTGCTGGTTGTTGTAGGTTGGACATTATATTGCTACCAAAACTGTTTGGAGGCTAGAGGTGGAGCACTCTATTGCCACGGCTGCGACATCGAAAAAATTGGGTTGCAACATGAAAATTATCTTTTGCCACAGATGGTGTTGCTTCCATGTTTTCGTATCTATTTCTTCTGCCACGCTCATTTATTTGGGCCACCAATATTAAAATAATATAATACATGATCAATAATAATTATGCATTTATCATCCATCAAACATGATTGAACCATTCAATATAAAATTCAATGACACACGTTGTATTGAAATACTAATAAGTTTCCAACACTAGTTACAATGAAATCTAAAGGGTGACTTGATACGAAATAATTATCCTAGGCTAATTTGATACAAAATGAAGCACTTGATCAGGAATCACATCACTTGATCAGCAAAAGGTGACTTCAAGATGATCCCATCACTTATTCAACAACTTTTTGAAAACTTTCTTGTCATCAAGGAACCTTCAATGTTTGGTATAGCTGCACCAAGTAAAGCAAATAGGAAAATAAAGACATGGTGCATCAAATAGGACTAAAGATGCAACAAATTATCTACAAATTGAATGCTTGAAATTCAATTACCTGTGTTTACTTAGACAGCTGGGGTCCTGCTTGCTCCAAATAAATCAGCAGTAGAAGAACGTCAGATTGCCAGTACCACACCAAACAAGCTGTTGTCTGGATCCATCACTTCTGAAAAAAATATTGTTCAGCATGCACATGGAAAAAAAAAATTAGATGTCAACTACGAGGATCAGCGTGCTGCTCACCATCCTCGGCTACCTCGTCGGCGTCCTCTACGCCGTCTACATCATCTGCTCCTTCGACCCGCACCGCGACCCCTACGAGGACTACATCTACGTCGCCTGACCGATGGACGGATGAACGGATCCCCGTGGTGGTGCTCTGGTCCGTGCCTGCCTGTGCATCTCTGTGTTTGGTTAGTAGACTAAATCCGTCCTATGTCCGTCTGTAATCTGTAAATTCGTGTGTCTGTCCAATCTGATAATCTTGACGGATTCATTCACTGTTGAAATACAATGTGCTATGGTGAGAACAGTCATGCCTTTGCATTCAGCAGAATTAGTATTTTGCAACAAAAAGGCTGTTTGGTTGTTAACATTGACTGTGCATTCATCTAGACAGAGGACCTGCAGAATCATTAACAATTACATGCATTGCTTATTTGATCATCTCTGATTCAGATTTTTAACTCATTATGAAAACTGATAGAATTAACCAGATGGGTTTGATTAGGCTTTTACACAGTTGTGTATCTGCTATAAGCAGCACTGCAATGATATGGTAGCCCATACCTTGGACGACTTTAAGGATGGCACGGGCAAGGCATAGAAGCTGTCACTGCCCTACTGAAAAAGATGCACCGCTTTCTTTCACATGGATGTCAGGTCCACCTATTGATTCATGATTGGATTGATATGAAGCAGTTTAATCCTGTGTAGTGATTAGTATCTTAGGTGGAGAAATGAAATTGTTGATCAGATAGTGCCTTCAGAACTCCAGTTTCACATCTTAAATGCCTTAGGTACAGAACTGATGCTATCCTTCATGGCGTGTATCTGCCTGAGATATTAGTGATTTGTGGAGTAATTGTTAGTGGTTAAGAGTTACCTGCAATTCTTTGCTTGGGGGTGCCTGGCTCACAGTCTTGAAACAAAACGAATTTTTGAGTTCTTGTGCCCTTGATAGTGTCCTCTGCCTGTTCCAGTTCTCTGATGTGTCATGTGAGGTAGGGCACCTGAGTAATCACTAATCAGTCTTCATCCTAAGGTTTAGGGATATTAGTTGGAACTTGGAACAACTTTGGTTTGTTTATCAAAATACAAATTAGAGATTCCTTGTCCAAAAAAAATAATTAGAGATTCTAAAATATATATCAACCTGTAACAGAAATATTGACACAAGTTCCTGTTTCCAAGATACATCAATATTGTATCTCAGAGCCTAAACTGAAGAGGGACACTAATTAGCTATTTGCATTGCATCTAGATAGATTATGAGGGAAGGGTTAAGAAAGGATCCAAATGGGTGTGTGCTGCGCATATGCTTAGATGTTACTATGCACTTGATTGCTTGGTTCAGTCATGAGCTAACAAAGAATATGAGTAAGGATATATGCTGACAGTACAAAAAGGAAGATTCAAGTTTCTAATATGCACCAATGACATGCCATTTTTTATAAAAAAATGTAGAGGTTGTTGCATTAGCGCCAACTTTTTTATTTGCTTGTATAAGCAATTCCAGTAGGTCCCATCTAGTTGAAAAGTACTTCTAATGTTTTCTATCTATCCATTTTCCAGACTGTGAAGACTTTCCTCAAGAAGATTTTTTTTTTATAGCACAAAGAATTCTGGAATTGGCCTTGGCTTGAAGACTCTCAAGGAAGCAATCGAAGGTATAATGGTTTTCCTTCTCTTATTTTAAAACATAATGACATGGTTAGGCCATGATCCCTAGTGCTCTGATTTACTTTGCTTCAGATGGTGAAGGTTTCTGAATTTTTTTTGTTCCTGCTTGGTAGAATTTACCTAAACAAAGATTCATCTTATAACAATTCTTAAAGATTTGTATGCTTCTAGTCTGTAGGGCTGAGCTCTATCTAGTTAAACTAGAACTGTGATATCTTGTACATTAACAGAGGGGCTAAGCTGATCTATCTGGTTTTTGGATAGTAGGATTAATGGATTCATAAAAATGAAATATCTGTCATGACACTAGAGGACATTTGTTGCACTTAGGTGCAAATGAGGAGTGCTTTAGGTGTGCTTGACATTACTTGAATGTTTTGGGTTCTCAATTACTTTGCTTTTCTAATTCTAGACTGTTTTACTTTTCTAGTATGCTTTTTGCAGACACCATGTATGAGGAGCCACATGCTGGGCAACAAGATCACAACACCATGTATGAGGAGCCATAAGTAAATTTCTTTTAGTAGATTTGGTTGTAGAGATTGATCATGGCCCACCTAAAAGATCTTATCTTACATACTTTGCTGACCACATATGTTTATGGAAATGCATGTTAGATTGCCTCATGTATTGTATTAGTTTGAAGGTTGATCCGAAAGGTTTGCAATTCTCAAATGTCATATCTCCACTGCAATGTAGACATCTTTGGTATTGATGGTAGATAATCATTGGCTTATAATAAGGAGGTGCTTATAGTAAAGTGAAGTACAAGCTGTGCTTGTAAAGCGTTTGAACAAACTTCTTGAACTACTGCTTATTGCCTGGATAGGCTTCAACATTTTAGATCGAATATCATTTCGTTGGTTGGTAGCAGCAAGTAAGGACAAGAAAGAAATCTCTTTGATTGATATATTGTCAGATTAATACTTAGTTATATCAAACAGTGCAGTTCTTATTATAGTTGTTGGCTTGCTGCCAAATGAAAAGCATTAGTTCATATTGTTGTCTTGTCTACAATGGATAAGGATTAGCTTTAGTATTCTTCCTCTATGAACAAAGGAAATCCAAAGTATTGTGTTGCTTTTTTTTTCATTTGTGGTGCCTCCTCTGCCTGCAGGTAGAATATTTGGGGAAGTGCCTTCTTCATGATGTTTGATGTGGATGTGCTGCTAGCCGGCACCACCTGAAGCAATCAGGTACTACATGTTGACATATCAGTGCTACTTTTTAGCTAGTAGGACCTTGAAGATGGCTCTCCACCTGAGCCCTCAGCCTATTCAGTTCAGTCCTACGACACATGTAAAAAACGATATTCAGATAAAAATCATGATCATGTGTAACTGTAATTACTAGCTTGTTTTAGCAATGACTCATATTGCTCTTCCTACAGCGGCAGAACTGGGCTATGATAGGGAAGTGCTCCAGGAGGCCTATGAATGACAGTACCAAGGTAACATTAGGCTAAAGCCAACTCTCTGAGTACATCAGCACTATGTCACCATTCTTGCATCTATTTTGCTGCTAACCAGGAACTTGAACATGAGATGTACCCTAAGCCTTTTGTGCAGAGCCCGGCTAGCCTGAAGTTTCGAGTCGGACCGCAGCTGTTGACGTGGACCTCCGAACAAGCTGGCGCTTCGATGCTTATCGGCTTTCCTACAACGTCTGTCACATGACATGCCTTATGTATTTTGTATGCTATGACCTGATTGATCTCGAACACAAACTGTTTCAATTTTATGCCAGATTAGACATCTGGCCTAGCTGTAATATGTCTGAACACTACGCTATTAGTTTGCAAGGCAAGTTTTTTTTTTTTTTTTTTTTTTTGCTATTTTTTCTCTTTTTGGTAAAAACTGAAAATAACATATTTAAACATTAAAGAACAAGCCATAGCGCAAACACCCAAGTGTTGTAGTGGTATGACTTTGACATCTCATTGGAGAAGTCGTTGTTTCGACCCCAACTGGCGCCAAGGTATTTTGCTATTTTCTCCTTTTTTTTTGTAAAACAAAAAATAACATTAAATATCAAAGAACAAGCCACCGTAGCACAGAACACTGAAGTGGTGTAGTGGTATGAACTAAACATCTTTTTGGAGTGGTCGTGGTTCTGACCCCAACCTGTTGAAGTTTTTTTTTTTTTTTTTTTTTTTTTTTTTTTGCTAATTTCTCTCTTTTTGTTAAAAACCCAAACATAGAGTATTTCAGGCATCAAATAATCTAAAACTAACATAAAAGCATGTGTATAGGTCTCAAATTTGAATTTTATGTTGCACATTTTTTAACTTTAAGAAAAGAAATAAAACACCCCAACACACCAACGTAGGAGGCAGGAGGTAGGAGCGGGCGACTCTAGTCTGCCCTACTCTCCTTTAGTGGGCTCTGTTTGTTAATTAGGCCAAAGCTGGCCAGCTCTTAAAAAGCGTGGTGATAGACAAACTTAAGTGCAACCAAGTAAAAGTTCATTGTAATAGGTGTGTTACAGTTGCAACGCCATGTGGACAGTATTACAACCACACGAAATGGTAGCAATACATACATGTTATTGCATCTTATGGCAACAAAGGATGCAATAAACACCTATCTATTGCCACAAGGAGCCAAACAAAATTGCAACCCAAATAAGTGGTTGTGATACTGCTCTTCATAAGCAACCAACACAAATATGGTTGCCATAGTTCATTTCTTTTGCAACACACGACATGCTAATGCAACATAAAATTGTTGTTGCAATACTTTCCACCAATTGCCACAAAAATCCTTAAAATGGGTGCAACAGCGCCATCATTTTGCAACCAAAAAAATAAATATCGCAACACAATTTTTGTGTGGCAATATGGACACATATTACTACCAGTTCACGGGTTGGGTGCCATAGTACCCCCCTATTGCACCCAAATGAGTGGTGTTGCCTAAGTGTCTAGTTGCAATTGATCGGAAACTACGTAGTGTTGGGATACCCCGGTTCTCAAAACACCGACAGTGTTACACATTAGTATGTTTATAGATGTCTTCCTAGTGGATACGATACTCTTACTCATTTAAAATGCTACAATGGTATTTATTATTTTGTCCGCTTGCAGAGCCTTGTTCTATATTTTTATTCTTATTCTATTTTCTGCCTAGTCGTAATATTTTATGCCATGCTATACTCTCTAGTTGCATAAGTGGACTGACAACCCGTTGCTTGTGGCGTTGATGAGCATGGTGGGGTTGGCGTCTGGCATTGTTGGCATGACGTTGGAGGCGTCCGACACATGGCCGCATGTTGCGGCATTATTGCTGGCATGGCCACCAGTTCATCGTTGATGGAGAGGATGACATTGTCGGCGCCTGTAGGGACGTCGGTGTTGTCATCGGTGGTGGCGCCCGTGAGGGCGTCATGGTTGGTGGTCATGGTGATGGCACCCTTGACCGCGGTGTCGTCCTTGATCGACGAGGAAATGCGTTGTTCGCATGTCTCGATTAAGCGGTTGATCGGGTCATGGGTCTCCTCCAACCACGCGGCAGTTCCGGGGATGCCATCGGATCTTGAAGGTAGTGGTGAGGGCCGAGGACCGAGTGGTCTTCGAATACTAGGTGTCACAGTCCGGACGGATTTCAGCGACTGTGTGGTGGAGGGCGGCGGCGCTGGTGGAGGCACAGGCGGTGGCACGAGGCTATGGTTTAAGGAGAAGAAGACCGGACCTTTCGGGAGTTATCCCTTTAATTATTCTGATGTCCCTTGTATTTATAGTCTCGGGAAGAATTGCACGCTAAGAAATCTCTAGAAGGTTTCCTTATAGATTCGAATACCTCTTTACAATGCAATCCCAAATCCCTATCCTATTATATCTCTTAATTTATTTCTGTCGTAAATATTTTTGCTAAATAATCTCTATAAAATAAAAAGAACGAAAGTAAGACTTCCTAATGATGCGATAATCTTTGTTTTGTCTGCTGCCCTCCCCTCATGCAACCCTCCTCCCGCTCCTAATAACCCCCCAACTACGTGCGATATCGCCTTGGCTTTCCGTAAGTCAATCATGGGATCAAATAACGAAGATTCGCATGCCCTTCCATGAGAAAAAAAAAAATAGGTAACTCAAAATAGGAAGATCCGAATGCGCTACTTGCTTTGTTTCCAGAATGATATAGGAAAACATAAAGATCCGCATGCACTACTTCCGTGAGTCAAATTGATTTCCATATTTTGTCTGTACGATCGGCGCAACAAAATAGGAAACAAGACCTTCGTTGTGCATGACACCTTCCTTTTGCGACACCAGGTATAAGAACGACACCCGGCAACCTCAATCTCCTCTTCTCCAGCGCGATTGCGGCGTTCTGTCGTCCTCCACCACGTAGTGCTACACCGCGACGAGAAGCCGCCCCCGTGCGATGCCGCGTCCGCCGTGTGGTCGTCGTCGTGGAACGCCATTCTGTCGTCCTCCTCCACGTACTGCTACGCCGCGACAGGAAGCCGCCCCCGTGCGACGCTGTGTCGTTCCGTCCTCCACGACTTTGTTCTACACCGAGCCATCCACTTGCTACGCCGTCCTCGACTTCGATCTACGTCGCACTGTCGATCTGCTCCGCTGTCCTCGCCTCCACGCCACCTGATCCGTGGATCCGTCGTCATCCTGAGATCAACGGTGCTCATACTCTATTGCGTGCCGACCAAGTTGAAAATCGCGGCCGCCACCAACTTTGCCGGGTACGTGCTTTGTGTCTTGTCGTTTGGTTAATTGTTGTGACGCGATCACCGCCATTTGGGTAGTGCAATCTACTATGCTTGGCTTGCCGGACGCCGCTGTTCATCTCTAGGACAAAGATTAGTTAGACCACCTATACAGGAATACATTTTTTAAGAAGTTGATCTGGGGGCTTATGGTTCAGTTACACACTTTGTGGATAAGAAAATCGAAAGGATTTGCTCCCTGGATTGCTTAATACATTTCTTAAGCGGTGTATTCCATCATTGGTGCGCAGGCTGCTCACCATCAACGCCCCGGCGCGCGCTGCGTCACCCGTCGCGTGCCCCAGCAGCAGCTGCACACGAATCGAGTGGGCGAAGAAACCTTCGACCTTTGGGCCTCCACTCGACTCACCGTTGACGTCGGGGCGACGCGCTTGAGACAAGGTGGGAAAAGCGGTAGTAGTGGTAGGGGAGAACAGATGGAGAGAAATGGGGAAAAACATGAGCGGAGGGTGGGGCTGGGAAAGGAGCTGACCGAGAGAGGAAGGAAATATGTTTCTTTGTTTTCTTTATTTTTTTTTACACATATATATTATTTATGTATAAAGTTGTGTATTTTTATATATGCACAATAAAATTTAAGTTTATTCATGTACAAATACAAAAATACACCATAAGTTGGGTTTGACTAAATAAGCTAACTAATTATACTAATTTAGGCTTGGCTTTTTATTCTACATAACAAATTTAAGGATTAATTTTGATTCAATAGTCACTTTTTTTGCATGTAAAGAGAGGGAAAGGAAATATTTTTTGTACACATTTATTTTTAAAGATACGTCGAGAACTTATTCGTAGATTTATTGGCGCATACGAAATAAATGGATATGAAGATATCTTCCGTCGATATAAAACTTTATCTTAAGAGAATTACGAAAAAAGTCAATATAATAGATTTATGAGCCTGCGACGTCGTGATGACTGTGTTACTTTCACAAAAATTACTTGTTTGGATTAAATGTCACTTTAATATCATTGTTTGATTCATAGTATTGTTATCTTATCATGCGATTTTTATACTTTTATATAAAATTTAGTTATCACGTAGCAACGTATGCACCTTATTATCTAATGACGAAGCAGATGACAGAAGGCGGCGGCTGCAGGCCATAGAGCTGCAGCCCTGGGCGCGCGCACGCGGCTCCTTAGGCCTCCGATGGGCTGCGGTTTTGGTCTGTGACACCCCACCTTATCTGAGTTCTCTCTCCTCCCTCAAAAAAAAAAAAAAAAAAAAATCTGAGTTCTCTCTCCATCACCCACACACATGACCCATTCAATTTGAGCAACAATGAAAATATGGCCATGTACCATTTTCAGATTAGCACCGTACCCCTAACAAAATCATACTGGTCATCTCAGAGATGGCGCGGCGTTGCCCACGTTTTCTAGTTATGATCATATGTCGGGGTTGAGTAATAATCTAGATCATTTTTTTTATGTAGGTGGTTATTTTTATGTGCTTTTCACAATTGCAGATGTGAGTAATTATTAGTAAAATAATATATAAATCTCATGTTTATAATACATATATAAAGATTCTAGCTGAATTTTTGTCGGTGGGTTGCTTGAAGAATTAAGGCCACAGAGTGTAGCAACATACAACTCCGTACTGTAGGATAACGTGTCGCTATATCTTACGTTATCTCTGCAATTCTGCGTCGATATGATGAAAATAAAATACGAACCTTGGCACGTACGTGGATCTACTGGATGATCGTCGGCCTTCGTGCCGCCACCTACCCCCCATCACGTGCACCAGCGTGCTGCTTGTCTGCTATCCACGATACGGAGGATCACGCGCCGTCGGCCGACTCCCCAGTATAAATATCACGTCACTTGGGTCATTACGGTCCAACCAAGCAAACCAGTGAGAGTGAGCAAATCGGAGAAGCCGTCGGTAGCTGTAGTAGTAGTAGTGAGCGTGAGCAATGGGTGCTGCTGTTCTTCCGTCTCTCCTCTCACTGCTGCTGCTTGTACGTGTTATTATATATATATGGTTCCTTGCTTTAATTTCATCACCCACTAATAACGTTGCTGAAATTAACTACATATTAATTGTACATATATACTTTGTTGTAACGGGTGTGCAATTCATTTTACTATATATATTATTGCTTTGTTGCACAACGACCCAATATAATGGTGATGCATGTTAACCGACGGACGGACGAGCAGGTTGTCGTCGCCGCGGCGGGGGCGGCTGGAGCGGAGGATGCCATGATCCGACCTGCAGCTGCGGCAGGTCTCTCTCTTTCTCGATCTGCCTCTCGCCGTCCCTCTCTTTCTCTCTCGTGTATTTCCTTCATTGCAAAACGAAATGTGAAATGAAGTGAAACACGTACGTGACCGATGGTAAAATTAATCTGTTGCAGCAAATAATAAGGTGCTGGGTGACACGACGACGCTTTGCTGCTCAAACATGACGGGTTATCATGAGTGCGTTGAAGCTTGTCTTGTCATCCTTCCACCTGCAGAAGCAGTGAAATATTGTGATGTGGGCTGCAAAGAAGCCTACCAGTGCCAAACAGTCAGCGGAGATGAATGCCCCAGCCCCAGCCCCAGCGAGCACCACTTGTCGTCACCAGACTTAGTTACCACCGACTCTGCAGGTAAAACGAGACATATATCTTCGTTGATTAGGTTTTCTTTTTCATTTACTGGTGTATATATTCATTCATGGTGATGCAAGGTTCTAGTTGTAGGAGAGGTGATCGTCGTCCAGGAACAGGTCCAAGCTGTTGGTGAGACGCTTTGCTGCTCAAACATGACCGGATTCCACGAGTGCGTTGAAGCTTGTTTTGCCATCCTTCCACGTGCCGACGCTGTGAAATTCTGTGATGTGGGCTGCAAAGAAGCCTATCAGTGCCAAACCGTCAGCGGAGATGAATGCCCCAGCGAACACCATGACTCTTTTGGTAAAATATCATTTTACAAGTATTTTTTAATTTGTCACAATGCAAACCGGAAACCCGGGCCGTCTCAAAATAATATATACGACTAACTTGTCTGATTTTTGCAGCAGCAAAAAGAGATGCCGCCGTCGACCACTGCGTTTTAGGATGCAACTCCTCCGTGTGCAGCAAGATGGTCACCGGTAAAAACCGAAAAAACAATGCCTGCAGCTTGCTTGTTTTCAGCCCAAAACTGACTACATTTTTTTTGTTTCTCAACCTGCAGGCGTCGGCCGCAAAGGTATGGTGAAACACGCAGTCGAGCGCTGTAACAACGCGTGCTACAAATTCTGCAACAAGCAGGGTGTCCATGCTGGAACATCTACTGCTTAGTAGCCTAGTAGGTGGTCAAAGCTAGCAAGTATTCCCCAATGCTTGTGAACGCACAAGTTAAACCCAGAATAAAATGTGTACTATCCACTGTAACATCTGCTACTAGTAGATGGTCATTTCACTTTGCTGTCTGTCTGGCTGTGCGTCCGTGTTATTTTCCCCCTTTTGCAGTGGAGGATCATCAGCATGTGCCATGCTACAGTATCCTTGTTGTAAGGATGTATGTTCGACATGATACGTGTTGAAATATCTTGGCCAATAAATAAAATCCGTCGTTGTGTTATGTTCTCACGGAAGAGTAAAGTCTATGGCCGGTCAACTTGCATGGCTGTGTCATCCGGGTCCATACACGCGGAAAGTGTGTCAGTCTTTTAAACCCTATTCAGGTTTTGTATTCAACCAAATAGGTATGGATTCATGCCAACTTACCAAGATAATACTTGATTGCATGAAACATAACATTTGTAGGGGCTGTATATAAGATTTGCTAGACACAAAATATACACAAATATTTATAAACTTTAGGATCGAGGGGTTGTTTTGAAGAAAACTATCTTTCTTTCCTCTCATCCCGTCGCTCTCCCGTGATCGCAACGCGCACGCTCAACACACACGCACACTCACCCCTATTCCTATGAGCACTTTCGAAGAACTGAACCGGCAAACCTTAAAGTTCACGAAGTCACTAGAGGCGCCTCTTTCTCGACAGGGACGTCACCTACCACTTAATGCACAACGCAGGAAAATCCTGAAACAAATCCAGGATAATGTGTCGCCCTCAGGATTTGAACCCTGGGTGGGAGCCCCCAACCACTGCCTTTACCACCGCGTCGTGAGCCCCTTGACAAGACTGACATTTTTACTCTCACCTCTAATAAATGATATGTTCCAAATCATGAGATGTTCCGCCTTTTCTATCAACACCCGTGTAGGGAGTGTTTAGTTGACCAAATATTTTGGATTCTGCAACTGTAGCACTTAACGTTTAGAGTAAAATGCACCCAGGGTACTCAAACTATTGGTCTCCTCCCATCTAGGTACTTGAACTATCAAAACGACTATCTAGGTACCTAAACTATTGTCGATGCACACCAAAGCTCTAAAACTTGCCATGTCAGGGGTAATTTTCAAATAAAAACCTATCTATTTTCTCTTTCTCTCCACTAGGTCCTTCCTCTGCATCCTGCGCGGGTGACACACCGGCGAGGGTGACTCACCGGGTGCCTCGGCGGCAGCAGCCACGGCGCCGCATGGGGCTGCTCCCCCTGCTCGCGCCAGCTCCCCCTCCCCTTGCCTCACCGGCAAGGGTGCATGCCGAGACGCGAGTTGGGCGCTCATCGTCGGCGGCGCCGCGGCGTGAAACGTGGCGATCTACGCGCGGGCGTGCCCATGGGCGAAATATTTTGGATTCTACAAGCGTAGCACTTAACGTTTAGAGTAAAATGCACCCGGGGTACTCAAACTATTGGTCTCCTCCCATCCGGGTACTTGAACTATCAAAACGACTATCTGGGTACCTAAACTATTGTCGATGCACACCAAAGCTCTAAAACTTGCCATGTCAGGGGTAATTTTCAAAAAAAACCTATCTATTTTCTCTCTCTCCACTAGGTCCTTCCTCTGCATCCTGCGCGGGTGACACACCGGCGACGGTGACTCACCGGGTGCCTCGACGACGGCAGCCACGGCGCCGCATGGGGCCGCTCCCCCCCGCCCCGGCTCCCCCTCCCCTGCCTCACCGGCGGCGGGGTGCCGCGGGCGCGAGTTGGGCGCTCATCGTCGAGGTGCGCCTGGCGTGAACGTGGCGGTCTATGGCGCGGGCCGTGCCCATGGTCGTGTTTGTCGCGCTCGGTTCGTCGTGGTCGCGGCGGCGGCGCGCCGCCCGCTGCTTCTGCAAATGTTGCTCCCGCAGCCGGCGGCGGCGGCTACTCCTACTCGCGTCGGTGTTCGCGCTCGCTCTCCCGTTGTTGCTCGTCTTGATTGCCCACGGCCGTGTAAGCAAAACCAACCGATCCGGCTCCATCAATCGTCACACTCGCCAATGTGTGCCCGCCGGCGGCGGCATCATGAACTGATCGTACATGTGTCGTCGCGGATCGGGTCTGCGGTTACATGCGGCGGGCGGGGCAAGTTGAACGGCGGTACAATGGCGGCGCTGGACTACGTGGCGAGCCAGCCGACGGCGCCGCGGCGACCATGCGCAACTTCACGGGCCTCCTACGAGGCGGCGAAGACGGCGGGCGGCGACCATGCGCCTTCACGGGCCTCCCGCGGCCGGTGAAGACGGCGGGTGGACGCTCCGACGAAGCTCACCACGTGCATGTTCACCAACTCCCGCGGGATCCGGACAACGTTGGACACCATGTACACGATCTGAAACACGTCGGCTGCCGACTCGATTCGTCATCGTGACTTGCATGATTCTTGATGCGCTAGAGGGCGCGCGACGCGACGCCGGGTGGCCTCCGGCGCGCGCCTCCTCGGCGAGCGCTGCGCGACGACGCTGCGACGGCCTCCGGGCGGCCTCGCGGGACGCAAGCCCGCGGCCTCCGGCGCGGGCGGCTCCCTAGCGAAGGTGCGCGCGACGGCGGAGGAGAAGGGGCAAGCACCGAGGAAGGAAATCTGCCGGCCGGAGGCGGAGGAAGGACCTGGTTGCGAGAAAGAGAAAACAGTAGGGTTTTTTTGAAAAAATACCGACGTGGCAAGTTTTAGACCATGGTGTGCATCGACAATAGTTCAGGTACCCGGATAGTCGTTTTGATAGTTCGAAAGTACCTAGATGGGAGGAGGCCAATAGTTTGAGTACCCCGGGTGCATTTTACTCTATCGTTTATATTTGTTAATTATTGACTCACCATGTACTAACTAGGCTCAAAAGATTCGCCTCGCACTTTCCAGCCAAACTATGGAGAGGTCACGGTTAATCGATGATTAATCACGGCGAATCTGAGCCACCGCCGCCGGAGGATCCAGGCCGCTGCCGCCGTCCCGCGCCACTGTGCCACCTGGTCGCCGCTATACCTGAGCATTTTTTGGGCCGGGTCAGGTTCGGGTTGGGCCAAAAACCGGTTATTTCAGGCCAAACAAATCCTACCCATGACGTCCCCACCGGCAAGTCGGGCCTAGCTTTTTCAGGCTAGGCTCGGGTCGGGCTTGGGCGGGCTGCCCGTGCATTTTACACTACAAAATAGCTAAAATGTATTTTGGGCCGGGTTCAGGCCAAGAAAAATTTTACCGGGCTTCAAGATCTCTGCCTAGGCTCTATCTAGTAAGGTTCGTGGGTGGGCCAAAACCTGTCAGGCTCGGGCTGGGCCCACGGGGCTGGGTCGGGCCAGGCTAGTTTTGCTCAGGTATAGTCGCCGCCACCGGTTCCTTGCACTACTACCACCGCCGGATCTAGGGAAACGACCGTCGTCGGATCCTTTGCACCGTCGCCGCCGGATCCGGCAGCCGCCATCATCCCGCACTGGTTCCAAACGACGACCGTCGTCCCGCGCCGCTGCCAGTCCCTTGCACCGCTGCCGTGCCTTAGCCAAGGCCGTCGCCGGTCCCCACTCATGGATCCAGCGAGGGATAGAGGTGGGGGCGCGTGGGAGAGGGAGAGAGTGAGGTTGAGACATGGGGCGGCTGCGGCTTTGGGAGGGAGAGAGAGAGATGGGAGGGGGAGCTAGGGAGGGGGTGAAACCCTAGTGACTATATATATAGTCAAGGCCAGATTTCGGGTCGGTTTTGGCCTTCTCTTGTGGCTAGTGGGCTTCTATTTTCCATGACGGGCCACTTCTATAAAACCGCCATGGTTAATCAGAGTATTTACAGTGGCGGTTTTCTAGAAACTACCACGGTTAATAAATGGGAAGTGTCTTGTAAAAGATTTATTGTAGTAGTGGGACTCAGGATGTTGTAGCATTACCCCCTTTCAATCCTTATTAGCATTTCGTGAAACACCTGGAGTGCTCCACTGCGGCCATGCCTACCACCAAGCTCAAGCTCATGCCACATCTACAGGAGTGAGGGCGGCGCGGTGGTGGTGTCGCTGCGTAGGAGGAGAGGAGCAAGGAGGGGTAGAATATGGATGGCTCTGTGGTAGTCGTTGATGTCGGCCACGGACGAGGCCTCCATGCCACTCGCCGCCAATTGGTGGTGCACGAGGAACGATGAGCTGCATGGCAGCAAGGATGCGGTTGCGCCACTCGTACGCGCATGCCGCGACGGGGTTCGCGACGAGGCTAGCTGGGGCCGTGGAGGGAGTTATCGGTGAGGTTGAGCACCTAGAGACGCCGCAGCCACCAGGGCTGCGGAGGAATCTCACCGTGGAGCCACGCCGATGCAATCTCTGTTGCATGCTCACACGCCACTCCACTCCTCGCTCCCCGCCCACGCCTCCTACACGTTTGCCCCCACCTCGCTGCTCCCTAACGGCGCGCGCGCCGTCTCCGGATCAGTCCACCACCTCCACCGCCGTCCCCAGGGCTCCTCACGACCGCGGCCATGCCCACCACAGGCGACCCGATGAACTGGAGAGGAGCAGGGGAGGTGGCGCCGGCGGTCAAGAAGAGGTGTGGCGGCATTGGCTAGGCCCTCAGCGAGCTCCGAGGAAGGAGGAGCACTAGCAGAGGTAGCGCAACAGGGTAGAGTAGCGCGTCGAAGATGAGAGGTATCGCAGTAAGTGAGAGAGGAGGAGCTAGGAGCTGAGACCATCTCGCTCACAGGAGCCACCCAGAGTTCCACTCAGCCAGGCCCAATTGCTACGCCAAATTTTGGCATACCAATGGAGTCAGGCTACGGGATGCTTTGAGCAGCGTGTGAGCCAGGCCAGGGGAGACGAAAATGACACCAAACACGAAAATGGGCTCCCGGGCGCAGCTGAGCCCCAAGGCTACCCTCCAAACACACCCTACGTTAAAGCACAAAGCATGTGGCCCAGCGCAATACTTTTAGGAGCAAGAGATTGAGATCAATGGACGACGCTAGCTAGCTGCAGACAATATGTTACCTTTACAAGGAATTTCATTTGCAGTCTTGAATTTGTTAGCTAGCTGCAGACAATATGTTACCTTTACAAGTAATTTCATTTGCGGTCTTCATTTTGTTTAAGTCCTCGTTCAGTTCCATTATTTAGAGCAACTCCAACAGGGTAAATATATTTGTACAACTGTTTATAACTATTGTGCTCCAAATAAAGTATTCCAACAGTTTGTCTATTCTATTTCCTATTTTTCCAGGACCATTATATTTGCGAGTCTTGCTTCCCATCTCAAATTATATCTTGTGAGTCGTTCCAAGAATCTTGAAGAGTCAAAGTATTCTAAGTTGACTAAATTTATAAGATAAAATAATAACATTTATGATTTGAACTAAGTATCGTTAGATTCTCATTAATTATATGTTCATAGTATGTCTATTTGGTGTCATAAATTTTCAAGATTTTCTATTTTGGTCACAATTGAGAGGTTTTGACTCTTCAAGATTCTTAGAATGGAGGGTGGACTATTGTACGGTCTCAATACACAAACCCTCTCTCACCGCGCCCGCATCTTGCTGTTGTTGTCTGCCCGCTTTTGGAATGAATTTACAAACGTACTGTTGGTGACATTTCATTTTTATTTTGTCTTTTGCGATTGAAGTCTCCACAAAATTAAACAATGAAGCAAATCAAACGAAAAGATTTGGCTTTGATGGTTTGTTGTCCTTGACCATAGCTCTATCATTCTCCTCCAACTAGGTACATATAATTGGGAGAATATGTGGCTTCCTCCATTGCCTCAGGGAAGAACTGCCTAAGCTTGATACCATGGCAAGGATTAGGGAAGAGACAGAGTTATATGTAGACTGTCTTTGAGTAATTGTAAATCTGGCTATCACTTGACTACCTTGCACAAGTATTAAAAATTGATACGCTTACTGTAATGAGGAACAAGATGATATAACTTGCTAGTTGCACATTCCAGTACAGAAGGAAATTTCGAATCAACAAAAAAAAAGGAAATTTCGAATCAACAACAATAGCTATCTCCTACAAAGCCTAGCTGGAACATTATTCTGAAATACCATATTTAGAACAGTAGAACATAGAATAGAAAACGACACTAAATGCCTTGTTCACTTAACAGTCCAATTAATTAAAGCAAATACTTGTTCTGAACATCACGGTCCATCAGTACTTGGGTTTATTAAAGCAAGCCAACTCAAAGTCCGGGCAGTCCACTTCACTCGTTGAGTCATTGTCTTCATCATCTTCAGCAGGTGGAAGACATCTGAGCCAGCGAGGTGCCTGCTGCTGGTCCTGCACCAGACCACACAGCGTACACGTCGGACACAGATGGCAGGCCCAGCTGGAGCGTCAGGTAAGCGACGGTGGCACTGTCGTCTCTTCCTCCACGTTCGGGGCCACAGGTGCCGGCCGTGCTGGCTGTGCCATATAGCTTGCCGGTTGATGTGATACTTATGGTACAGGCGTAGGTACTCGGGCATGTAATCGCCGGTGATAGTCAGGCGACGCTCTCGTCGGCGCTCCTGCATGGCCGGCCATCGGAGTGCCGCAGGGAATTGCACGATGTGCTGATCCATGGTCTTCTTGGCGTCATTGATGGGCCTTGAGGGCGTACGGCTTGAGATGGCCTCTCGGGACGATGTACTGGTTTTGATCCTGTAGATTTGAGGTGGTTTTGATCCTTTAGATAATAAAAAATAAACTATTAGGGGCCTCAGTTTCATATTCAAAGTCAGATTGACCAATTATATGAAGAAAAATCTGGTCAAACTTTTCTTTAGAAATTTTCACCAAAAATGCTATTGAACCGGATGTAAATCAAAATGAAGAAACCTAAATGATATTGTGTTTTAAATAAAAAACTAGATTGTTTAAAATTGCACCAAAAACTATTAAACCTATTAAGTTTGAAGTCTTCTTAAAACCTTAAAGGTCATCATGCTAGCAAAACTCACCTTCAACATGGTGATGATCATTTGCTGGAGTATTTCTCATGGCTCTTGTAATCCTGTGTATGTTATTCATTGAACAAACTGCAAGTATTTATAATCATCTAATGGAGAAAGAAAGTTACACGCGTCATATTTGATTTTTGCATGTCTGCCACTTGTCATTGATTTTTTATGGTAACCTTCTAATGAATAGACAGATGTCATATATAATTTTTGCATGTGTGTCACTTATCAACAATCTAATATAGGATTTTTGCATGTGCACTTGTTGGGAGAACCTTCGTCCTCTTCAGCACCCTGTCATATTCTAATGAATAGAGAGATGTCATATATAATTTTTGCATGTGTGTCACTTATCAACAATCTAATATAGGATTTTTGCATGTGTGACACTTGTTGGGAGAACCTTCACCCTCTTCAGCACCCTGTCATATTCTAAAGAATAGACAGATGTCATATATAATTTTTGCATGTGTGTCACTTGTCAACAATCTAATATAGGATTTTTGCACGTGTGACACTTGTTGGGAGAACCTTCGCCCTCTTTAGTACCATGTCATATATAATTTTTGCATGTGTGACACTTATCAATCATCTAATATAGTAATTTTGCATGTGTGCCACTTGTCACCCTATTCGGCACCCCTCTATTTGCTTCTTGCCATCAGTTCAGTTACCGCCACAAACAATCCTATCTTCATCACGCATTGTAATCTCCTTTTGTTGATAGTCGGTGTTCGTCACCTTATTCCTAGCGGCTAAGCGGGGAGGTAAGCACCGACGACTTTTCGGACGAGACGAGGCCGAAAGGCCGCGTGGCGAGTGAGGGTGACACCAAGCTTGGAACACAAGTGAAACGATCGGACGAGAATGAATCGACAATGGCGCATAAAAGAGTGACATTAGATCTAGTGGTGCCCACACCACCGGGGCTGAATATGCCCAACCTTTAGAATATTGTTTGGATGTAGGGCAAGTGCGTCCACCGATAGCTATGTTCCTCTAAGGGTCATCGTAAATGAGTATCAAGAGCAACACCCATTGTTGGCATAACCAGCTTTGTCCCCCTCCACCCCCCCCCACCCCACCCCCCCCCCGCCTTGCTTTTATCTTCGCCATTAATCGGTTTTTCCCAAATGGTCTTGGTAGACAGCACCCCGACGTTCAAGACTTCGGTCAAGAACAACATTGGCACTCATCGTGGTTCTCGTTCTAACCTTCCATGGCCCAAGGAAAGAAAGTCGCAAAGATAGGAGTGGAAACTGGCGAGTCATCTATCTGTGGCCCAAATTTCACCTGGTGAATGTGGCTCAAGTTCCACCTAGCGAAACCGTGCTAGGCCACGGCCGCCAGTAGGCCAAAACGCTAGAACGACACGTGCAGGAGGATCTACCATAGACTAGAAGTTGCATATATAATTGACTGAAAGACCCAACATATAAGAAAAAGAAACCGACTCAACGAAGAGATTAAACATCTCCAGAGAGCAAAAGACATCAAAGACCTTGAAGAATACTATGAAGGTTTTGTCCCCTAGCACCCTCGATAGCCGAGCAAAATCATGGGACTGCCAATGTATGATGGTACCACCCAGCTCTCTAGACAATTTCAGGAATATCCTTGACCGCCTAATTACATGTTGTGCATCCCTCTATTAAACGACCAATCCAACCTAGGGAATATTCAGCTGTGGTGAAGTCATCCATTATGGTGGTTGAATGTGTCACTCAATATTGGTATAACTCTCTAAACCACTCATCTCTAAACGATCATGGAGTCAGATCAAGACCAAGCTACTCGCAACATTTCAAGGTTAACAACCCAAAATAATTAAAAGACAACAAGAGATCACATGAATTGCGTACAGCAAGATGATGAGCTCTCAGTTGACTATCTAAAAAAGATTCATTCAGTTCAAAGCCCAAGCAACTGTAATCCCAGCTGCCATCGGGGGCCTGGACACAGGACAGTGTGCCTTGCATTTTGCAAGGTCACCTCTAGAGTCCAAAAGTGAATTGTTCAAAATCATGTTTCATCAAAAAAAAAATGTTCAGAATCATGAGCGAGTATGCCAAGTCCTATACAGACTACAAGTGATGAAAGGCGGCACAAAACTCAAATACGGACATCGCCAAAGAACCTAGGCAACCCTGTTGCACCAAGCACAAGTCCAGAACAACAACAGAGAACAAAGCTAGAGCTACGATGAATTGTTGCAACTTGCAAGCTTAAAAAATCTTTTGGAGATGCTCTAAAAATGTAAGTATAATAAGTAGTATTAATTACAAAGAAAGCCATGTACTGATGCACAAAACAAACCACACCATCTGAACTAACAGTCCCATCACCACAGCTGTCCCCACAGCCAATCAGATAACATTCCTTTTATATATACAAGTAAATTGTTATTTTTATGATTTATAATATTTGTCTTGTGTCATAACATATTTTTTTGTCCTTGTCTGCCTATAGAAACAATTGTATTTATTTAATTGTCTTTGTGCCAACACAAATCAAAGTTTGTTGGGTTTGTGGTTTATCTAACAGGTTTTTATATTCTCGATCGGTCCTAAAATTGCAGATTGCATGTGTTCATAGGGGTGAGTGTGCGTGCGTGTTGAGCGTCTGCGTTGTACTGTGTAATCTCAAAAAAAAACTGCAACGAACCGAATCTACAATAATTTTAGAGAGGGTTTCCCAACCGGGATTATGTATGTCGTGTACCGGTGTAGATTAGACACAAGTGATCGATCGATAAGAGTATGATCACGATGACCAAATATTTTTCTTATGATAGAACAATAACTTAAACACATACTCATTTATAACAAACTTCCTGTACGTCTGCTGAGACTAAAAACTCGAGTAGTCAAAAGATACCGTTGTAACATGAGCACGCCGTGATGGATCGATGAACTATTGTACGTGTCTTCATACATGTCATGGAGGTGAAAAATTGCCGTTACCAAGATCTGACAAAGATACAAGGTAGAAAATAGGAAAAAAAAAGATCTAGATCCCCCAACTAAGGGGTGGTCTACTTAACCCCAAACTATCATACGGTCTAATTTACCCCATGAACTTTCCAAAACCGTCTACTTTATCCCCCTGGGGCAGTTTTAGACGGCGGTTTGCTACAGTAATCATGGTTTTGCTACGGTAACTGAATCTTTGAAAAATCATACTAAATCACAGAAAAATCATAAAATAGAAAATTCAATTTTGTTAGACTCCGCGTGAGTAGATCTACACAATGAACGTATAATATGGTGTACTTTAATATAAAGTTTTTGCTAAAACTTTAAATTTATTAAAAAATCCTAATAAATTTAAAGCTACAGAGAGAACCGCCTTACGGAGCCTTAGGAGTCGCCCTTACTGTGGCTGGCTATTGTAGTGCAGCATGATAGGTTGGTAGAGGAAAAAAGATAGGGTACATGCGTAATTTTACATTCTGGCTAATCCCACCTTGAAAAGTGAGATTTCCATCTTTTAAGAGACGAAGTGATCCTAGAGTTCAAAATTTCTCTCAAAAATGATGTTAACTTGCAGGAAAGTGTAGCTTTTGGGTGGGACCCACAAGTAAAGAAAGAACCACATGCAATCCATCCATGCCGTGACCTCCTGTACCCTCCCCACAAAAAAATAAAGAATCACAGATTTTATTTTCAACAAATTCAAAGCAAAACTCACTACTGTCAGGGCTAACAAACTTAACCATGTAGGGAGGCTTACTTATATTCAATCCGTGCTTTCCTCTATTCCCATCTATTATATGTCCACAGTGCTATTTTCTAAATCTTTTATAGAAAGAATTATTTCTATCATCAGAAGATTTTGGTGGACAGGTATTCAAGAGGAACCCTCAACTTCTTACACAGCTTACAGATCTTGGGAGGACATTTGTCAGTCTAAAGACAATGGTGGCCTAGGCATCAGAGATCTTCACATTGTCAATAAAAGTCTTGTTATTAAAACTGCTTTTGATATGGCTACTAATAAAAATCCTTTTCTCACAGCAGTTCTAAAATCAAAATATTTCCCCTATGACTCTTTCTGGAAACCTCCTAATGTTACTTTAAAGTCTATTTTTTGGTCTTCTATCCTGCAAATCCATTCTGATCTTTGTGATGGAGTAGTAATGCAACTTCATGCAGGTGACTCCTCTGTTTGGTCTTCTCCTTGGTTCCCAGGATGGCAATCTATTCACAATCATTTAATCTTACCTGCCACTGTTAACCCTTTGCCTTCGAGTGTGTCGCAGCTTTGGAAATCGGGATCACATGAATGGAATCAGGAGCTGTTGGCGTCCATATTCGAACAAGAGGCTGTCGAGTCAATAACTCAAACAATGGTGGTGCCATCTTTTCTGCCGGATATGCCTAGATGGAAAAACTCTAAGAATGGACCTTTGTACTACCAAAGCTGTCTTTCAACACTTCGCAGATGCAGATGCAGATGCGGTCGACCTTCCAACAACAGGTTCCGAAGCATTCTTCCGCGGGCAAATCATATCCTCAAACGAGTATGGAAAAGTAAGATCATTCCCCCATTAATCAAAACCTTTGTTTGGAGGTTAATTAGGCGAGCACTAGCCACAGGTCAACGGACATCCAGGTTCTCTTCTAACTCGACAACCTTTGCAAATCCTGTGGATTAGTAGAAACCGATTTTCACATCTTTTTCGCTTGTCAATTAGCCTCTCGGGTTTGGCTTCGTTACTCCCCACCTATTATTACTGCTAACCTTCCTACGTAAGCGGATGGGTTGCAATACACTTTAGTTTCTCTTATTACAGCCTCGTCAACAACCGCCTATCTTCGAAGTTTTTCATAACCTTATGGTACATCCGAAGGCCCGTAATGATCACCATTTCAGAGCTAAAGAATGGACTCCACACAGCAGATTGAGCACGCCGTACAAAGCACATTAATACTCTTCAACAGGTTTCCATTCTACAACACCCGTAGTCATCTAGTATAGATCAGGAACTGATTGCATGTCGGCCTCATCATGAAGCTTTGGTACAACAGGTTGCACCACAAGGTACACCTTCTTTTATTTCAGGTGAAAGGAGCCATGAACTACCACTTGGCGGACAGGTATCTATGCCCTCACCGATCCCAGTGTTTCGCTCCTATGTGGACGCCTCTTTGCGCGAGATCAACCTACTCAACATACTAGACCTGCAGGTCTAGGAATCTTCTTTATTAATACACAGGTTCACCCACCGCAAACGATATACATCAAAGCGGTGCTCCATCAAGCGCACTCTGTTGTCATGGCGGAAGCAGCAGCTTTGGCGATGGCTTCTACCATTGCCGATGCTCTCCAATTTCCGTGAGTCACCTATCTATCGGATTGCGAGCAACCGTGAAATTCATAAAGTCCACGACCCTAACGATCCACCGGCCCGGAGAATGAAACCTTACATGCAGGTCTTCGACAACATCAATATATCAAGACATGGCGATCTCATGAAAATTAATAGGAACCTCAATTCTACAGCACATGTCTTAGCTAGGCAGGCTTTTTCGGAGCATGTACATGTTCAAATATCACAACATTGTAATTATGCATGCTCTTTCCAGGGTCATTGTACACAGTGCCCACTTCCCGAGGCACGCAAAACATTTCCTTGCCTTTTGTCGGGGTTTTTAAGCAGCATCGTCTTTGCTAATATAATTTCTGTTCTTGTCAAAAAAAAAAAAAAAACAGCTGCTCTCACCACTGCCTTGAAGCTTCGATGGACAACGCACATGCAATTGCTCTCCTGTCTACTACTTTGCAATTGCTCCCATGTCTACTAGTTCTTCGAGGCCTCGTTTAGATAGCAAAATATTTGTTAAAAGCACTGTTCTAACTCCTGTAGCATTTCTGCAGCACTTTCGTTTGTATTTGGTAAACATTGTCCAATCATGGACTAACTAGAGACTCAAAAGATTTGTCTCGTGATTTACAACAAAACTGTGTAAGTAGTTATTTTTTTTAACTACATTTACTACTCCGAACATATGTCTTTTGGTGTATTTAATGTGATGTGATGGAGAGAGAGTCTAAAAATTTGCAAGTTTTTGGCAAAACTTTAGCCATCTAAACAAGGCCTAGAGTATTTTCGTCATTTTACATTATCCTTGGTTTCTGTGCATAAAACTATAATTACATGCTTTTAGAGACGGAGGGAGTAGTAATTAAATTAAAGGTACAAGGTACAGCTATATTAAGTACTTCTTTTAACGACATTCTCTATATTATATATTAAAGAAGTCAAATTGAAAAGAGGACCGTGTTACATACTCCCTCCGTCCCTTTACATAGTGTTTTAGAAAACATTTAGGGACAGAGGGAGTAGTGTAGAAGCTCAGGTAAGGTAAGATTGGGTACATCCAGCTTTGGCCTATCTTCCTCAGTTGCCTTGACTTGAGGTCCAGTGCGAAGACTCCCTTATTATCTCTAATATATATGCTGATCAAAATAGTATGTGTTCCCTCTACGAATCTAATCGCATCGAATGGATACTCATTCGGGTGCACGTTCCGTCGATGATGCATGGGGTCGGGGAGCAGTGCATCAAGCTCAACAATCCTGTGCCGTTCCCATGCCGTAGCACCAGCAGCAGCTTGCCGCCGTGACCACACGTAGATGCAGTTCCTGGGTTCATAAAAAGGCAACGAACCCTAGCTCTCCATCAACTGACTCGATGGGAACAGGCTCACACACTTGTGGCGGCGTGTCGACAAGCGATAGCCTATGCCTGCCCAAGTCATATCTGAGGATGCTCACGGCACACCGAAGAGTGAAATATAATGCGTCTCCAATAACAAGGCTGGGCAGTCTGTACTGAACATTGTAGTAGCCGTTAGTGACATGGCGTGCTGGAGCGCTCCATGTCCTCGTCTGCGACGAGTACACGCTCGCGCAGTACGTGAGCGTAGCTTGCTCTGCAGCAGCAGCAGCAGCGCGCGCCTCCACGAAGACGACGAGGAAGGGAGAGCCGCCGCCATGGCAGTCGATGTGGTTGCAGCCATCCACGGCGCATAGCACGGCCGCGGCCCAGGAGGCGCTCCATGCTCACGGCTCCTGGCTGCTGACGACGGGTCCCAGACGATCAATGCCTCCGACTCGTCGTCACGACGAGAGTGTATCAGCACGCGCCCATGGCGGCAGTCAAGGGCCCACGGCGAGTGTGCCAGTGCTGGTGGTGCCGGTGGAGAGAATCTCGAGGTTGGGACGAATCGAGGACCGGCGTGGAAGCCGACATTGTGGATGTAACCCAGTAGGGGAGGCGTCTAGTGAAACCGGCGGTAGCGGCGGAGGAAGCCGCCGCCGTCGCCGTCAGAGAGGAGGATGCGGCGCCAGGCCTTGCAAACGAGAGTGGCACGTACGAGGAAAGCTGGCTCGTCAGGCGGAACGCGGAGGAAGATCTCTTGCACGAGCTCCTGCAAGGCAATGTAGGGATCTCTTGCAAGGCAGGTTTAAAAAATGCTGAATTTATAGAAGATGAGGCTCTAGTGAAGAAAAGGTTGAACATCATGAGGTTGGGGTTCAATCTGATGGAGAGGTGCTGACGAACATGTAGGGTGCTTCTGGTAGTAGTGCAGGTAAGTGACTCTGAGATAATTAAAATGAAGGTTGGTGGCTTCATTCAGGTTCAGAGTTAGGGAAGAGAAGAGTTAGCATGAAGAAATCAAAAGCAGTCATGACCATAGGAGATTCTGTCACAGATAATGTGAAAGGTTGTGATATAGCCAATACAAAAGGTGCATCTTATGAACCTAATGCTGGACGCATGGTTTCCAAAGAGCAGAGTA
Source organism: Hyparrhenia diplandra (assembly GCA_015847255.1). Lineage (NCBI taxonomy): Eukaryota > Viridiplantae > Streptophyta > Magnoliopsida > Poales > Poaceae > Hyparrhenia > Hyparrhenia diplandra. Next base: position 211,816 of record JADLZK010011403.1, on the reverse strand, counting down.
AGAAGGTTCAGATTGAATACAGTGCTCCTGGTAAGGTCTAGGTAAAATTTTAATAAATTAACATGTTGTTATGTTGCACTAACATAGATAACAAATATGATCCGATCCCAGGTTTTACAGGTGTTAGGAAAATAATTAAGGGGACAAAGCGTGAAATCAAATTATTTTTTTATTTTGTGTCAAAGATGCTTTCTGAAGGGTCATAATGTGTCTCAGTGTTGCAACCTGGCAGTGACAGAACTACAGAATAAAAAATTTAAAGCTATATTAATTTAATTATTGCTACTGCTCTGAATGGGTCATAATTTTGCATCGCTTTGTTGTATACCTTTTCATCTGCATTTTCTTTTTTATTTTTGAGGAAGTCAGGACGGAAGGTACAAATGCTGGTGCAAAGCTAAGAGGCTCAGAGAAGAAACAGGAGAAATAAGCTACAAATGCTGGTGCAAATAAGCAGAAAAAATAAGCTACAGAAATGCAGAAGAAGAGGCTACAAGAACAAGAAAAAGAACTCGCAGAACTATAGAAAATTGGACAGAACTGAGTATCTTAGAATTCTCGATTTGATGGCCCTCTTGTTCTTGCAACCAGTTGTTCCCAAATTTGTGTTCATGCTTTGATGGCCAAATTTGTAACATTGTGAAATTCTCTTCTGTTCTTGGCAACCAAATATTCAGGATATTGGAATCAAAGTAGTTGTAACTTTAGTACCAGCTTGTAACAAGTGATTGTTCTGGTGCCATTAGAGCTTGAGCCATGTTTGTGATGAGGACATGGCACCCATGGATAAGGCCATGACACCATAAGTGGCGCATGGAATGGAGAAGGAGTCTAGCAAGGGTTTCCAAGTCAAGAAGGAGGCCCGAGGCTAATCCGGTTCGAGTCCTCAAGGTGGCGGCCCAAAACAACTTAAGTTCGAGCCCAGTTCGGAATCCAGGAACAGTCCCGAGTAAAATCAATGCACAGGGTGACGATCTTGACATGCCTGGAAAGATAATTTGATAAGATAGCCAATGGCTCTGGTTTCATGTCAAAATTCGCGGGAATCATCAAAACAAATTAGTGTCCCGAATCTGTCATGGTGTTGCGACACTGTCTTTTGGTCCATTCGGTCGTGTATCGTTTTAGACCCTGCCGCTCTCGTTAGGGTTGTGTTTTGTATAGTTCGAGTGTACCTTTGAGAAACTAAGATTGATTCATTGTTTTAGTGCATCATATATATATATGTGCAATTATATATGATTTTGAACCGAGTTTTTGAACCCCAGAATTTTAGTGCATCATATATATTTGCAATTATCAGATTGCGTGTTTACCCGTTCTTGGTTATGTTCTTCGATTTGCTTGTTGGAACAACCTTTTTGGCGAGGTCATCAACTTGTGCTTGGTTGATAACCATCAGAGCTGGTGTAGTGGTTGCATGTTTCGAATTGTGTCTGATTTGAAGCCGGATCGTCTACGTCGAGATCTCGACAGAACGAAATTATTCAGTTACGTCTTGGAAGATTGGCGTCTTGGAAGATCAGGCCGTGCCTTTTCTCCATTCCATACTTGAGTTGCATATGGACATGTGAACGACATATGTTCTTCTCTTCATTACAACCATAGGGGCATAAAGCGTTATGTATGATACCCTTTTTTTTATTTTGGCTAGGCTATCTTTTTTCTTCAGTTTTTCCTTTGTTGCTTGCCAAGCAAAAAACTTACATTTACCAAAAGTAGATGTGGACAGATTTTGATGCATTACAAACCAACATTTATTTATCACGTAGTGCACTCCTCTAAATGACCCTGCATAATAATCGAGATAGCACTATTTAACTGACACTCTGACAGTAACAGCACGTCTTTGGTGGCTACAGCGACGACTTTGGTGGTCCATCTACGTCCAAGCTGCAAGCTCTCTCTCGAGAAGATCGATCGATCGACAGTTGGACACACCGCTATGACAAGCGAAAGATCCTTAGATGGCGGCGCCGGAGCTCTGGTGGCTATGGATGATGCTCGCTGTCTCGATCCTCTGCTACCTGAGCAACCAACACCGTCGCAGTTGGGGATCGGGCTCCTCCGAACGGCGGCCGCCCGGCCCGAAGCCTCTGCCGCTCATCGGCAACCTCCTGGACCTACGGCGCGCGCCCGTCAACCTCCATCACACGCTAGCTCGCCTGGCCCGCGCGCACGGCGCCCCCGTCATGCGCCTCGACCTGGGCCTCGTCCCGGCGGTGGTCGTCTCCTCCTGCGACGCCGCCCGGGAGGCGTTCGCGGCGCACGACCGGCGACTCGCGGCGCGTCCCGTCCCGGACAGCAAGCGAGCGCTCGGCTTCTGCGACCGCTCCATCTTGATGCTGCCCAGCACGGACCCGCTCTGGAGGACCCTGCGCGGCGTCATGGCGGCGCACGTCCTGTCGCCGCGCAGCCTTGCGGCGTCGCGCGCGGCCCGGGAGCGGAAGGTCGGGGACATGATTGGGTACCTTCGAGCACGGGCCGGGACGGAGGTAGACGTCAAGGAGGCCGTCTATGGCGGCGTCACCAACCTCGTTTCGACCGCGCTCTTCTCCATCGACGTCGTCGACGTGGGTGCCGCCGAGCCGCCGGCCCATGGGTTGCAGGAGCTGCTGGAGGACCTGATCAGGTGCATGGCCAAGCCTAACGTGTCCGACTTCTTCCCGTTTCTCCGGGCGCTCGACCTCCAAGGATGTCGTCGCCGGGTGGCCGGTCAACTGGGCAAAGTTCTCCAGGTCTTGGGTGACATCGTTGACCGCCGGTTGGCCGAAGCTTCTTCCTCCTCCACGGCCAACAAGGGCGGCGACAAGCACGGCGACTTCCTCGACATCCTCTTAGAGCTCGAGTCCACGGGCAAGATCACTAGCGACAACCTGACTCTGACTCTGTTCGACATCTTGGCCGCCGGGGGCGAGACCATGGCGCTGACCGTGGTGTGGGCGATGGCCGAGCTGCTCCGCAATCCGGCCGTCATGTCCAGGCTACGCGCGCGGAGATCATGGACGCCCTCGGCAGCAAGGAGGCCGTCGAGGAGACCGACGCGGCGAGCCTGCCGTACCTCCAGGCCGTCGTGAGGGAGGCCATGCGGCTGCACCCGGCGGCGCCAGTGCTGCTACCGCACAAGGCCGTCGAGGACGGGGTGGAGATCGGCGGCTACGCGGTGCCTCGGGGCTGCACGGTGATCTTCAACTCGTGGGCGATCATGCGCGACCCGGCGGCGTGGGAGAGGTCCGACGAGTTCGTGCCGGAGCGGTTCCTGCGCCGGGAGCTCGACTTCCGTGGGAAGCAGCTGGAGTTCGTCCCGTTCGGCTCTGGCCGCAGGCTGTGTCCCGGCCTGCCCATGGCGGAACGGGTCGTGCCGCTGGTGCTGGCGTCGCTGGTGCACGCGTTCGATTGGCAGCTGCCGCCCGGCATGTCGGCGGACGAGGTCGACGTCAGTGACAATTTCACCAGCACCAGCGTTTTAGCCTTCCCTCTCATCAAAGCTGTGCCTATAATCATCACCTAGCTACCTAGTGTCCATTGTTCTCAACTTTGGTTTTCCGCAGCACATTGTTCATGTTCTGTTTATTTGCTCTGCCGACAGATGACCCCTGCCGCTTCTGGTTCATGCATTACAAGATGTTAATAACGTACGGATCTTTTGTTAGAAGTAATATAGTCAGGCATAGATAGTGGTATATGGGTGCCATCGATTCAGACATGAACAGAACAGATCACTGGTGTGATGCAACGGAAACATGCCAAGAAGGAGTATATCAGTTGCTGATTACAGTCACTGAGAATCCAGACATGGCGGGCCTAGTATGGATGCATGGGTATTCAACTAAATACCCAAAAATTTTGGTAAAAAAATAATATACATGATATGTATGTATATATATCAAAAATAGAAAATAACAATACAGGCTTCTTAATCTCATATTTCTTCTTGGACTCAAATGGTTCACTTCTCAATCTCATTTTGGTATTTAATTATGTGTTATAAACTTATAACTTATAAATATATACTTAAGGCTGCCAAAAAAAAATCACCCTTTAAAATTTTTGAATACCCAAACCCCAAATCCTAGGCCCGCTTGTCGCAGGAGGCACCAATAGCTGCCCCATCACCGCTCTAGCCTCTGGCGCACTGCTCATGCATAGGTATATGGCCCGGGCGCCACTGCCGCCTCAACGGCTATTCATTAAGTTGATGTTGTTGAGCAGCGCGGTGACCATGGTGCTGAGCTGTTCGAACACGCGGTTCGGTGCGGTCATCCTATCATTAGATCCCCAACAGTTGTCGGCAACGTCGTCCATGGTGATCATCACCAGCATGTGCAGGCCCGTGCCATACAGGAACACGCATTCCTCGCCGTCAAGGTCCTGGACCTGGCGCCGCCGCCATCACGGCGAGGTCCGTGGGCCATGAAGAGGTGGCCGAACTGGTCCACATAGCCACCCCTAGCACGGACCCATAGCCTTGACGTGCAAATATCCAGTCCACGGTCATTGATCGCATGGCACGAGCCGGCCACTGTCGGTGGGCGCAACACCGAAGCGCCCTGGCAGCGGACCAGATGAGGGTTGCAGCGGGATAGCGGTCAATCTTGAGATGTTTGACTCTTCGAGAGTTTACAATGACTTACAATTTGAAATAGAGGGAGTCCATCCGAGCCTCAAATATTTGATTTGTGTTCATGATGAGATTTAATAATTTCCCAATAGAGAGGAAATTATTAACAAACTTTCTGATAGTATCACATTTGTGGACCTCCACCATGCACGTTTTATACGGGTGAAAAGATTGAGAGTTTCAAAAAAAAAGGATTGAGCCCCTAAATGCTGAGCCCTCCGATCCCATTTGGATGGTAGATACTCATAGGAAAGTTACGTCGTGACTTGCGGAAGCAAACTCGCTCAATCTCTGTCCAAAAATCAGCGACGCCGAGCGGATCTGCAGCCACCTCAGTCACCGGCGGCGATGGCGAGTTCCAACTCCGGCATCCCTATCAAGGTGAGTGACAATCCCCTCGCTAATCGGAGAGCTTAAGCCCTGATTTCACCAGCACGAGAGCGCTTCTGTGCCAAGGTTAGATATCGGCTCGCCTCCTTTTAGTGCCCGGACGTCCATGTCTGCACCGTCTCCGGCATACCGCAAGTCGCGGACCACGCGCCCCCTCGCTAGCATGCTGGAGTTGTAAGGAATTGGATTATGCTTGGGTGTAGGGCTCGGATTTGAATTTGTGGGGGAGAAATTTGCAAGGAATTGGATTATGCTTGGGTATAGGGCTTGGATTTGAATACCGAGAGAAATTGAGAGGGTACCTTGCTTGATGGGATGAAGTTTGTGCGTTCATAATGCTCTTGCTGTCATACCGAACTGCAAGAGTGAACAGAGTAGAAGATGGGCTGGGAGGGTGGTTTTGATATGTTCGCCTTCTGGTTCTTCCCCTTGAGATTGTGCTTATTTCAGCTCTTGTCGATTGCAGGCAGAACAAGATTCGGATGGCTCGGCACAAAGCACAGCTGATATGACTGCTTTTGTAAGTAGCAACTATTACTCCGCTGTTTACCTCTGGTTGTCTTGATTGTAGATCGGACCATATTTACTGTGTTGATCCTACTGTGCACTTATGCCTAATGGTTTATCCATGCTCACTGTTTTCAGGTGCAAAACCTTCTAATCCAGATGGTAAGTTCCTAGTTTTATTTGGTGACAGTCTCGTGCATGCCCTCTCTTCAGGAAAAATAAAAAAATTGAATCTGATTACCTTGCAGCAAACCAGGTTCCAAGCTATGTCAGAGAACATCATTTCAAAGAATATCCTCAAATCATTCCTCTTGCTCATTTACTTTTTTTATGTATTCAAGAATTTTAACATGCAAAGTAATTGCCATTCCAACTATTGTATTTTAGCTTCTTGAAATACCAAAATTATTAACAGTGTCACTGCAGCTTTTACCATAGTATGCCAATCTGTTATTGTGTTAATGATAATAGTGCCAAACTGCTAGTTAAAAGTTCAGAGGTTGGGAACTGCGAAAAGAAGATTGATTAGAGAAGTTTCCACTCTGATGGAAGTACATGTGTAGGAACTGTTTAATGTTTGTAAAGGTCTAGAAAGTAATGTTACACATAACCTGGCAGTTTGCTATTTCACCAGCATCCTGAGTTTCTTGGTTTGCCTTGGAAAGTGTCATAAGCTTGATGGCTGAAATATTGTACTTCTCTGTTGTTCGACAAATAGGCAGAATTAGGAAATACAGAGCTCCAATTTGATCCTACTAGGGACCAAACCATCTTCATTAACAGTTATCATCATTTACATCATCTCTAGCTTCAAAAGACCCTCTTATTCATATTTTCCTGCGGCGCTGTCTGTGTGTCTGTCTCACCTCTGTTGTAAATACAAACCCTTAACAAATGTTCACTAGATGAAATGGGTGCTAGAATTGATGAATTGGAACAGAGCATCAATGACCTTAAGGCTGAGATGGGCAGTGAAGGCATGCCGACGCCATCTAAGATAAAGGGAGAGTCAAAACCTTCAGACAGCTCTGCATGAGTGCAGCAGAAGCTGCATGATTGATTTCAGACTTCATTGCTGTATCTTGGGCGTTCATCACTAACAAATACCCCGTTATGAGGTTTCATTTGAGAAGATTGTAACTCATGCTACTTGTGCTTTGCTAAATGGTTTGCTATAAATTGTATCCGTCTTCATTCTCTGTAGACCTACATGTGCTTATGAGCAGAGCAAGTACATTCTTGCATGACAGCTGCTAGAATGCTAGCAAGTAGAGGTCTAATCTGGCATCTGTGAGTGATAACCGCAATTTCTCTTTTGTCTGACTTCAGATCAATAATAGACTGAAGATATTTGCAATTTTGTATCTGGAAAAGCGCACCCAAGTACTAAGAATTCAGGTTCGCAAGCCAAATTTGCTTTGCTCCGTGTTAGTTTTATCACTTATTCATCAGTGTATAGTTTTAATAGGTTTACCTATGTTTCGTTTATTTGCTTGGCTCATTGGGAAGGTTTACATATTAAATTTGGTATAGGGCCTCTCCAAAGCGGTTAGACCATTTGATTTAAATAGTTCTGACAAGGAACCATATCAGTTTTTCATGTTACCCTTTGAAACATGAATGCGCAGCTTGAAAAACTGCACCGTTGATCTTGTGGCTTGCGTTTCAGCAGCCAAGTATAGCGTAGCTTAACCTCTGGGTCGCGTTTGGATTTCTATGTATGATGTATCCACCATAATCAATGCGTGTTACTATGTTAGAGTGGTTTGGTGTAGAATTTGAATAAAATTTCACACTAAACCACTAAACACATTTAAGTTTCATACCAAACCACTTCAATATGTATGGAATGGATTGAGGTAGATACATAGACATCTAAACAAGGCATCACAGTGAGACGTTAAAGTAGGGAAATGGGGAATGATGGCATGATGGCCAAAGGTGTCGATGAGGTCATACATCACAGTCCAAGGTAATATTGTTCTAGATGTAAATAGTAGTTTTGTTCTTCCTTTGTTGGTGTTGACGATAAAACATGTCCACATCAACACACTAGCAGGTTTTGGACGCTCTAGAGGTCGCACACGACCTGCAGCAACGTAGCATAACCAGCCAAACAGATCTAGAGATCGATAGGGCCGATGTGGAGCTCGTTGTCAGCTAAAAAAGCTCCTGAACCACCTCCAGAAAGATCCGTCAGGGGGAAGCACGCGAAGGATCTCATAGGACCAGTAAAGCTGCCTAGGATGCCAACAAATCTCGTGGAGTGAAGAGTCGGACAACAGATTGAAAGCTAGAAGAGAATTAGAGCAAAAGGAGAGAAGTTGTGTTGTGCTTTTGACGATTGGAAGATGGGACTCAATCAGCCGCGATCCTCTGATATATATAGAGGGGTGTGGTTTTATTCCAGTAGAAAACATCTCCAATACGTATCCCACAAGTTTCCCACGTCAAAAAAATGCCTAGAACATGATTTGGAAACATCGGTTTGGAATCAGCATAGAACCGGCTTAGCCGACTATTGACCCGGGTGAGCTAGTTTTCACGAATGCGAGCAAGCCGCGAGGCCGACTAAAGGGAACAACTGGTTTAGCCAGCTTGGAGAACCGACCAAGCCGGTTTGAGAGGCAAGGCCAGCCTAGCCGGCTAGCGAACTCGGCTAAGCTAACCTGGCTAGCTCATTGTAGCTTGTCGTCTTGTCTGTATGTTTTGTTTCTTCATTTACGGCGCCACTTGACCTCGACCATGTCTAGGGCCATTATAACTTATTCATGGCACTTAAAATCATCTTGGACATTTTTTAGTGACAGCATATGCCCCTTGTTTTCAGGCGAATGATGATTTACCTAAAAACACTTCTCAAGACATACCAAATAGCAAAGATACCCATCACATTGGTTGTTTAGTGACTAAGAGCAATATATACATCAACCATTTTTGTTCTAAGGGCGATACTTGTATTGGCCATTGCTTGGAGAGCACTTAGGCTTCTTGCCAAAAACTTGGGAATTATTTTTTAAGATACTCATATTAATTTCCAATGGGAGATGTTCAGCTTTCACTGTCTCCAGCACATATGAATTTCCAAATTTGAATTTACCCCTGACCACTTTATAAGGATTCTCCCAATTAGGTGACCACTTGCCAAAGTGATTGCTCTTCGATCCAATCGGTAGTATGGTTTTCCACACTAATTTCATAACTTGAAACAATTTGCTTTTAACTTTCTTTTGTGTGCCTCGGGCAACACGAGCTTCGTCCGTTCCAATCTCCTTTTGAACTCTCAATCTTTTATTAGTCACCTCATCAATGTTGTCCATCATCATACACAACAGCAGATAAATCATTCTGTTTAGCAAGCCTATATGCATTTAAATTTACCTCAACGAGCAACACGGCCCTTGACCACACACTAGCTCAAAAGGAGTTACTTTAGTAGCACCATGCCTTGATATACGATGCGCCCACGAGGCTTCAGACAAAACTTCATGCCACCTTCTTGGAATATCCTCAATCTTCTTTTTGATAAGCTTGATCAAAGTCTTGTTACTAAACTTAGCCTGGCTATTAGCTTGACCATAGTATGGAAATGAATTGGGCATCTTGATTTTATATGATTCGGCAATATCCTTTACCTCTTTAGACATGAAAGATGTCGTTTGATCGATAGTTAATGTTTGAGGAATGATGAATGCGTGGATAATATGCTCAGTGATGAACTAATTGAAGTGGTCCGTTCCTCTTAGTCTGCTTTTCTGAAACTATCTGTGAATGTCACTTCCATTGCAACATAATGGAAATGGGTTTGCCCGGTTGCAAAAAAAAAAAAAAAAAAAAAAAGGAGTTATTTAACTAACTAAACGGCGAATTGGCTTGTATCCTAAGGCTGCTAGCGTATACCACATATGCGAAACCAACCGTAAAGCTAATTGATCAAATTCTTAACATGGTTTGAAGTCTACAAACTCCATCTAATTTGCCAGCTTCAAGCGTGCCAACATGTGTCCACTAGGCAAACACTCCATAAATAATATTTCACTTGGCCACTGAAGCTCAACTAGTCCATACAGAAATAAACTGATGAATAAAGCCAAGGAAACAAGGCCCCTCCGGAGAAATTCAACGTCAAGATTCAAGAACACCTGTAGCTAGGAATTCTTAAGACATGAATAAATACCCAACATCACCACACCCGGTACAACAAATACACATCTTGTAGATTTTAAATACAAAGAACAAATATTCCACCCAAGAAAATACAAACATAAAGAAACCTACACTAACAAAACCTCACAACACCAGCTCAGGGATGTACATATAGCAATGCCTACAAGACTCCCTAACTCAGGAAGAAATACATGTCCCAGAAGATACAAGACAGGATCCCAATCATGTTAACACTTCACCTCCTCAATACCTTTTCAACAGCTGACCTCTGTGAATCCGATAGGCCCTGCAAAGGATTTTATTTAAGGACAATGTTGATGTGGTTTTGTTCATTTTACCTAGACCATATTCATATCTGTTGAACGATTGATAATGCTAACGAACCGGTCAAATGACATTTTACCTGGCAAAGATATCCAAACATTGGTCGATCATTCTCCCACAAGTTGGCAAAGATGTTTGTCAGAAATTCCACTAACTTCACCTGCACAGGAGATGGATTATTGACTTTGACATCATCTAATTCAAATCGAAGGTCTATTTTGCAGTGAAAACAAACCTCATTAAGAGGGTCGGTTTTTGTCAGATCATCGTCATAACTGTCGTCATCATCCTGTTGTACAACTCCAGGTAAATATGGCATAAATATAACAGGACTACGAAAGGAGCAAACCTGATTGCTAACAAACCTCATCAAAAACTTTTGCCATAGCATTTAAATGTTCAACTGATGGATTAACGACTGAAGGAACGGATGCTGAGTGTATGATATCATCTGATATACTAGCGTCACCATTCTGCACTTCTTCCCAGTCACTATCCTAAAAGGAAAAAAAAATGTTGGATCTTTCAGATCAAACAAGCATTGCAGTTAATAGTTTGAAATGATGAGATGTGTAGAAACCTCTTTCGCAATCATCGTCATCACCAGCACCAATTTGTTCCTGAATTTCAGCTAAAGTATCTGCTAACAATGAGAAGATCTGCATAATACAAATTCAAGAATATTAAGCAGCAATTACTAAGAAAAGGCTACCTGATTGATGTCACATTAAACATTAGTTAACACTGTTAACAGAATGTATTAGACATATAGTGGCTATTTGGTTTGTATACTAACAAGGTTGTTATCATGTTACCACATCCTTGCCACACTTGTTTCAGATTAAGCGATTAAATTCACAAGCACACTTTGACTACCTCAGGAGAATCTTGCCACATTTTTCTATTATGATGGGGTGTAGTGCTGGTGCATAAGACCAGTTTGGGGGAAAAAAAAGAATCCTGCCATGTGTGGAAAAATTGGGCAATGCATGGCTGCATACCAAATACAGAGTGCTTCCTACCCAGATTTGAAACATTGACAGGGATGGAAATGTGAATAATCAAATGTTACCTTAGCTGGGAGTGGAATCTTGGTCCATTGATCAGGAGTCACTCGAGCTTTTGAACGTGTCGTTATACCTGCACTAGTCTGCATATTTCTGGGGTCAGGCTCAGAATGAACTTTTATCAGGCAAGGTACTAGATGTAGAACACCAATTCTTACTAACAGTACCTTGATAAGATGCCCTTGAACTTCAACCTTGGATAGCTCAGGATGGCGGGTTGATATAAGAAGAGCTAATGCAGTCGTTGTTACCTTTATCTGGTAGGCTCCCTGAATTTCACCTATAAAGGATATTTAACATGGAAGCATATATTCAGTGAAACAGGTGAGAAGGCAAATTAATTTCAGAATTCAATATATGATAATATGATCCTGTCAACGCTTGCCTTGTAGTTGTGACCATTCTGACATAATATAAACAAGTGAATTGCCATACCCCTGTGCAGGGATAGAAAGCAATAGATTGATGAACCCATCAACATTTGGTGCACTCATATGTACCTGCAGGCAGAGTGAACTGAGGACACATCTTGGGCAAGCTTAAGTAATTAGAGTAATCTTTCACCACAAATGCCAGAGAATTAACAGTAACACACCTTAGGTATGTGTGTGTGATAGAGAGAGAGACTTACTAATCTGGCTATTATAACAATAAGCGAGCTTTTCAATCCTGTGATGCTGCTCGTTTGCATACGCCTCACAATAGCAGCAATAAGATCCGGTATGTGGGGTGACAGGTGTAGAGGTATTTGTAAAATGAGTTGCAAGACAAAGCTTCCAACAAAGAGTGATACTGAACTTTCTAACGTTGGATCTAAAAGCCTGCACAACCATTAAGAACGATGAAAACAGTGAACAAACAAAAAAAAGGAACACTTAGAACATCTGGATAAGGTGTAGGCTGGTCCATTGTATAGACGAAATGGACTGCCCCATTCCAAATTGTAAGTTGTTCTGGCTTTTCAAGATATACAGCTTTACTAGGTGTGTAGCAAAATCTATGTACCTATAAAAGCCAGAACGACTTACAATTTGGAATGGAAAGGGTATTTAAACAACATAAGGCACAGAGAATGTGCAGATTCTGGTGGATCTTTTAATCAACCACAAAGCATCATGCTTCAATTTCAACAGAAAATCCCATTTCAAAAATATAGTTTGCTGTTGTAATTAGATTTGTTACAGTGCTGGGGAAACAAATACTCCTGTGGTATCTTCTATAAGATGGCCAGCATTGTGTTGCTTTTGGATATTTCTCAGGTCACTAAGATGGTCATCTAGGAGTGGAGGTCCTGCGGTATCTTCTATTAGACTAATTCTGACATTACCTTGAAGCTGCATCAAGTAGCATCTTGAGTGTGTGTCCTTGTTCACCACCCCAGACAAGCAACTCCTGCCGGCCACCTGATATGAATGCTGCCAGGCATTCTGTCGCATTCTAGTTGAGAATAGCTACTATTAGGGATACATTTCAAAACAAAGTAGGTTAGCAACAACCTATGTTTCACAATTTTCATCTGGTACATACACCTAGAGGCTAGAGGCAACAGCTGAGTAAAACTTTACGGAATTGGATCATTCTTGACCTTATAGATATACACATACAAGTAATTATTTCAAATATTATACTCAATAATATGCCGTGTACACAGTTAATTCCCTTTGTAAGTATCTTGGAATATAATATGCCTTGTACACAGTTTTAGCATATACCTGCATCTCTCCATGGTCATCACTTTCAAGAACAATTTGAACAGTAGAAACAAAGCATGTGTCGAAGACTGCTTTAACCACAGCAGCTGGAGCATTCTGAAATATGCAGAGCAGAATTAGAAATAACCACTTAAAAGAAATGTTTTGCATTTAACTTCATAGAACTTTCGAGATATACAAGACATACTTTGAGTACCATCGTCAAAAGGTCCAGTGAACCTGCAACCAGTCCATCTGGCTGGACCTTGGGCTAGCAAGTAGCAAATCAGCCAGAAATTAAAATCGCATAATGTTGGCAGATGCAGAAAGAACAATGGCATTGATGTGTAAACTGGCACTGGCATCTTACTTTCACTAAAATGGATCCAATTGTTGGGAGGATTCGAGACACAAGCGGCTGTAAACATCCCGGAGCATTCTTGATGGCCTAAAAACTAAGGAATTATGTTAAATGTAACTTTAAGGAGCTCAAAAGCCAGAAAAAATAATAATTTTTGCTTTCTGCTAACAAATGATAACAGGTGCACCGGAAATGTTATAGAATGGCATAAAATACTGCATAGAGAAACAAACCACATAACCATCATGAAAATAAAGGATTTGCTTTGAGGCCATACTAAAATGCTTCGATGGCATTAAGTGCTTCGAAAAAAGTATATCACTACGAAATATACATCAACATTAATTCATCTAACAATTGCTCTTCTGGTCAGCTCCCTAATGTATCAAAAAAGATTTCTGTACATAGTGGTTTTCAAAAAAATCTAAGTATATGTACAGCACTTGAGCTTTCCAGTTCTGAAAAAACATACCTCTAACACTTCGACAGCATCAATGCTGATGAATGGGTCAGCAATGTGTTGTGCCCAAACATCCAGTATGATGGGTGAAATGACAGGCTCAATTAAAGTTGACTGTTCTCCACCTACATTATCAGATGAAAAAACCAGCACACAATTCTAGTGTCGATACAGTATAACATCTTTTTCGCTAAAAAGTGGATACACAAACATGCTGGCATACCAGATTTGATTGCCGATTGCAGGGTTTCTAGAACAAGATGCAGTGTTTCATCAGATGCCTGTTAAAACTCCACGTTAGTTATGTCATTTTGAGTCAAAAAAGTCAAGAAAGGCAATATCTACAACAATAACTACCTGCCGCAGAAGATCAACAAGAGGCGAGTATGCCCATAATGTTTGGCTGAATCAGATTCTGATTAGATTCTGGTAAAAGTTGGGCCAGTGCCCTACAAGCACCCACTTTAACTGGGGGCGGTCTGCGAAATGAATAATCCACAAAAAAATGAAACATTCTCCTTGTGCATTTTGAAAAAAAAAAAAAAAATACAAGACAAGAATATAGGTCTTACACATCTGAGGCAATCGCATGAGCTGCATTGCATAGATATTGTTCACTGATCCCTTTACTTATCTGTCATGTTTTTTGAATTAAGCTTGCTAAAAATAAAGGAAAACAAAAGCAGGAAAAAAAAAAAAGTAAACTTACCACTGAAGAAAACTTGGCCACATTAGAAAATGCACGTGCATGGAGAAATGGGTACTGATGCACCCCTAAAAATCACGAGATTAGTCATAAAACAGGCCACAAAAGAATTATCCAACCTAGAGTAAAGAAATATACCTGTTCCCATAATGTCAATTAGCATTTGCTCAAGTAAATCCCGCACATTGTATTTTGTCAAACCAGAATCCTAAGCAGCAAACAGCACATTATAAATAAGAGCATAACTTCCATAGTTTGTTTTAGTCATTTCAAAAAAAAAAAAAATCATAACAAAAGACTATATACTTTGGCTCTTAGAGTAATACACCGTTTCATTTACCAAAAAAAAAAAAAAAAAAAAACTAATTGAAGATTAACTGTCAGGCAATTCCTTCAGCTTTACAGACAAAGAGTTGGGCACTTGGCATGAACTGTTAAATCTGCCAACTCCAATGTCCATGTGAGATAATATAACATAATTGACATATGTTAAGAGCAACTCCAGCAGGAACCCTCAGGTTTTTGGTTACTTCTGATTTGAGCACCCCCCCCCCCTTTTTTTTGAGGGCCTTTGTTTTTGGTTGCATCTGCACCAACAGGAGCCCTCAGGTCCATTCCAATAGAATATGAAATATAGGACCACTCGTCCTTCCCTGTTCTTCCTCGCTTATCAGATCCATTGCAAAAAGTAACATATTGAACCACTCGTCATTCCCTGTTCTTCCTCCTCACTCTATCTACTAAGCTAGCTGTGGACAAGACATACTACATTTGCCGGGTAGCCCAGATGGGGCTTGTCCCACTCCCAGAGGAGGACGAGGATCCGTCGTGGCTCGTCGCCGGAGGACGAGGATCCATCATGGCTCATCAGGGAAAGAGAGGGTAGCCCGGACGAGAAAGAGGCAGCCGATCCACCGTGACTAGTCAACAAGAAAGACGACAGCGGCAACAGTGCGGTCCAGGCACCAGAATTGAGCAAAAGTGCGTGTGGGGTGGAAAATTGTCAACAACTGTATGGGGGGCAGGGAGACACCTGCAGGAACGAGGGCCACGGAGGTCGATTTGAGGGCCTGCTCATTTTGATGGCTAAAATAAGGGCCATGTTGGACATGTGTTTTTAACGTGGGCCCTGAAATTTTAGTTTAGGAGCCTGTTTAAGGGCCCTGCTGGTGTTTTCCTAACAAAACAACAAAAAAAATCATAACATACTCATACTCTGAGATCCCAGGTTCCCAGTTCTGGCACACATCCATATCTTCCATATAACCATCTCAACACATGTTCCCGACTCCCATAGTCCCTACCATATCCATTGTAAACCCAGCAGTCCCATCACTACCTCATGCACAGAAATGGGAATCTCTCGTGATGACATCGCAGGTTGAACCATGGTGAGTCCATGGTGCCCAGCTGTGGAGAGTGCAGCAACACAACATCGAGGCTGCTAAACATGTAGCATGAGGCTCATGTTCAAATGCTACTCCTAGTCAAAAAAAAAAAGTACCACAGTAGGTACATGGGGTCAAGAGTTAGATCAAGTTATTTTTGTCGTTGTTTAGTGATATATGGGCAAATTATATGAGCCAATTGTTTGCCAATAAATTCACGCCATCATTATTTTGTTTTGTGTCGAAAATATATCACAACAAAAATTAATGGTCAAACTTGTATGCAGGTTGAAGAAAACCTTAAAAAGGGTTCAAAAAGACTTTTTTCCCTAAAAAAGGGTAGTAAAATCTTGCACTGCATGCCAATAGAAAATCAGTTGATGTAACAAACTGCTCAGCAGAGCAAAACAACTATATACCAACCTGTGCTTCAGACAACTGTTCTGACAGTGAACCTAGAGCAAAAAGTGATGCTTCATGTAGCTGCCACAAAGAAAATGTTGCATTAGATATCAGACCAGAAACCATCATGAACATAATATCAGAAAAGTTAAATAGAATGTTTGGGGTGATAATAATCATAATATTATTATTAAGTTTAAATATGGATTAATGCTAAACAATACTTAGACTTAAAGCAACAGCAATGAATATGATAAGCAATGAAACATCCCTCGTAAGAGGTAAAAAGAAACTTAAGCTCTTCTAATATTAAAAAAAAAAAAAAACTCACTCCACCAGTCAGCAGAACCCGCTTCCTTCAATTCTCGTGATTCATGAAAACGCATTTGTGAAGCTTCCAGAATTGAATCTATTCCATAATCTTCATAAGCTGTTACTATCTCTTCCAGCAAAAGAGACCCTGAAAACCAGAAGAAAGTATTGCAACCAAGTGACTAACAAGTTCCAATCAAGGGTAGATTACAAGGCTCTCTCCTATAGACAAATGCAGAACTCAAAGAAAAGACATGTTTGAACACTTATGATTCAAGACACTCAGTAACAGTATTAGCAGAAATTTAGTTCATTAATACTAGCTTCTGCAGTTCTACCACCTTTATGGTTCTTAGAGAAAAAGCAATACACTGGTAAACTGAAATGCGCTCTTACTAAGCCTACCAAATAAACAAAAAAATATATCAGTACTGCAGTTTGTACCAGACACACGGCAACTATAGGTTAGGTCATCCTCATCAGCTACATACTGGTTAGCATCACGTGACCAGCTTTGCACCTAGAAAAAAAAAATCAATGCATAACCATTACATGGATAACAAATAAAAAGAAAAAAAAAGAAACATGAAGAGTGACTAATAGACAAACTATTTGCAAGAAGTATATTCCATTTGCTTTCTTAAACGGCATGTCAAGAAGAAACATGACTCTAAATCAACTCTTAACTTTTTGGCTGTGCTCCCCAATTAAGTGGGGATGCCATAACATAGCTACAGAAGAAATGATTTAATGTGTATGTGATTCACTTCTGTTTATCCTTAATAAAGAGCAGAAGTCCGGACGATGGTTCAAAAAGAACAAAGGAAGCATCACATGTGTACAGTTATAGTGTTTCAGCCAGTTCATACCTGTTCTTCAGTTATCTGTTGCAAGGCTATAGTATAGTATGCTAGCTCCTTAATGTTCCCCCCAATGACCTAGTGGAACAACATTGAAAATCAATACAAGCACATGATGCACAAAACAATCATTAAAAAGACAAACCTTTGCTAATCTAAAATTCCCAACAATTGTTGTCCATAGCTCAAATAACTGCAAAAAAAAAAAAAAAGAATGAGAACATAAAAAAATAGCAGCAAACGGAATGAGGTATAGAAGTTAAAAAGGACAAAAAAAAGTATCAGTAAAAGGGGAAAGAAATAAATACCTGAATCTCGAAGGACTCGAGACTTCTTTCACTGCCATCAGAATCATAACTAACAGAATCCAAATCTTCTGCAGCTTGAATGTATGACAGGTGATAGGTTTTGAACGACGAAACAAATGTCTGCCACAGTGCGGGAAGAATGGCTGCACAGATTCTTCATGTTATTATCAGAAATTCAAAGGTCTAAGATCAAGCTAATGCTTAAAATATGATGTATCTATACTTGCCAGAAATTTTAGCTTCAGGCAGTCTAGGAAAGTTCTGGACAAGCTGAAGTAAACATTTGAGCACCTGAGGATAAGACAAGCATAAGAATCACTACTAAATATAAGTGATGCATGCATTCAGACACAACACAGATTGTATGATGTATATACCTCCATCTGCATGCTCCAGTCATCAGGATTTTGGGACTGCACCGGGAATTTAGAACTATGGAGAATTGCTCTATTAGTGGATCAAGCATCGATTATCAAACTAGCTGTATCTCTCTGCATCCCACAATGTGAAGAACAGCAAAAGGAACTCAATAGTAAACAAACAGATAAACTAAATTATAAGTGTATCTTTTTGGCTCCTAGTGACCATTCATTCAAAATCTCAAATTCAAGTCATTCTTTAAGAACTTATACTAATGTGAAAAAAAAGAATTTTTGCAAAAATAAGACAATGGTCAAACTTGTTGTCAAACAGATAATCTACCTTATAGACACCACTCATTGATCCAAGCATGGAAATACATGAATGGATTATTGCAAAAACCTTTTGCTTGAAGAGAATTTTCATACAGCTGTTTACATGGGAAAAGCAAATGAAATTGTCTTCTTATCAATTTGTCATGAAAACATGGACACCAGAACACAGAAATACTAAAAAAACTAATCTGAACATACATGAGGAGATGATATTATTCTATACAGTGATGGGAATAGCTCTGGCACTAGCCTTGGAACACACGTATCATCTAGATCATCCGATAGAAGGGCTAGGCATCTTAATGCTCCACGAACTGCAAAACAAAAGTTCGATTGTAACATGAAATTACTTTAGATTCGTAGTCTTGCTGTCCATGTTCGGCTAGGCGCTAGGCGGAATCTAGGCGGTGACCCACAGCCTAGAGCCTAGTCGGGAGTAAGTGGAGCCTAGGCACTCCTAGGCGTTTTAAATCCATTCTTATACAGTAAAAGTGTATTAAGAAAAAGAAAAACAGGACACATGTAGGCCAAGAGTTGTATAGAAAGGCCCATAAACAGCCCAAGCCCATATCCTAACCTCATCCCTTCTCATCCCCTGCTCACGCGCTCCAGCCACCCGCCTCTCCTCCACCCGCTGCTCCCACGCCGCCCGACTTTCCTCGCCCCCACCTTCCGCGCCGCTCGACGCCCGCCACTCCTCGCCCCTGCTCCCATGTCGCCCGCCGCCCGCCGCCCGCCGCCCCGCCTCTCCTCGCCCACTTCTCACCCGTCCGCCACCCGCCGCCATGTCCTTCTCTCACCCGCCTGCCGCCGCCTGCTCCTCCCTCACCGGTGACCCAGCCCGCCTAGGGTTCCGCCTACCCCCATAGGCGGGCGGGGACCCTCCGACCGCGGCTTAAGCGCGCCTAGGCGCCGCCTAGCGGAACAGAGACATTAGTATAAAAATCCAATCATAATTATAATGAACCTCCATCCCAAAATAAATCAACTTCTGCCTATGTATCTAGACAAGCATGGTTATGTATCTTGACAAATGCTTGTCCAGATACATAGCCAGAAGTTGATTTATTTTGGGATGGAGTATGCAGTTAAAAACACAGTGCTTGTGAGTTTCTACACAAGCTGCTGCAATATCAAACCATCAAATATCCCCAATTTGGCATTCTACTATGGCCTGGACTATCCAGCTGGATAGTGAGAATTCCTTTGATATCTTGCACTCTGGTCCGAGGAAATATTACAGAAACAACTCAACTGGAGGACCTTACGTTATTAGGAGACTGACAGCATCTAGTTTAAGCTCCAGGACCATTAATATACCCTAAAACAGCAGCATATCTGTACGTCAATATACCACAAAGCAAGAAAATTTATTTACCTCCATTCCCATTGCTTTGATCGCCAATTAACTTTAAGAGAACTGGAAGTAACTCAGGCCAGTCTTCAGGCCAATCCTGCTGTCCAATAGCTGCTACAGCCATGCTAATTGCAGTGCGAATTTTCCCATTAGAATCATCCAATGAGGTAAGCAGGAGCTGCCGTATGACCACCTTTAGCAAAACAGCATTGGTAAATTAGATACAGCGCAGGTATTTAACAACGTAAAATTCAAGAATTCATGTGGTAGTCTATTGTTCTTGTAACATACATACTGCATAACAATGGTATTAATTACAATAAAGGATACCCAAGCGAGATCATAATGGCCTCTTGTCTGTTTGAATGTAAAGGAAAACATCCTCTTCGCAAATAGACGGAAAGGAATCTAACAATTTTAATCTTGCTTCGCATAAAGAAAAAACATTGGTCAAGAAATCAACATAGAACAGCCTAGATGACATCACCTCTCTTTTCCTTCAGAGTCTAGTTGGGCTCATAATATCTCACTGTACATACATCTTTTTATTTTATTATGTTCAAAACTAATTTCAAGAAAACTACCAGCAATTCAAGAATCCAAGAATAAAACATCAAAAATAAAAGTGACCCGCATTAGAAAAAAGGGGAATGCTATATATATCAGGCAATTGAGATTTTGTTTTCCATCAGGTGGCGTTGCTCTCAGCTGTCCATCTTGCATCAAATGACCCCTTCAAGCTATGTTTTTAATTCAATTTTGTTTTCCATCAGGTGGCGCTCTCATGTCCATCTTGCATCAAATGCTGCAACTATATGCTGCTGCCGAGTTAAACACCACAATCCACATCACCAAAGTTTTGCTAGGCGCTAGGCGAAATCTAGGCGATCACCCTCAGCCTAGCGACTAGTCGGGATTAATCCCGCCTAGGCATTTCTAGGCGTTAGTATATACATAGTATATGTATAAAAACGAAAAAGAAAACAATAAATAAGTAGACTTCAGTAAACATGTGAGCCAAGAATTCTATAGAAAGGCCCATCAAACAGCCCAAACCCATATGCTAACCAGCTCCCCAACCCTATCCCCCCTCGTTCTTCACTTCTCGTCCCGTCGCCACCCTCGCCGCCGTGTCCTCTCGCCGCCCGCCACCCGCATCTCCGCCTCCTCGGTGCCGCTCGCACCCTCCGCCGCCCTCGTCCGTGCTTCTCCGCCTCCTCCGCCACAGCCACCGCCTGCTCCCTCGCCGGCGACCTCAGCCCGCCTAGGGGTCCGCCTACCCCCATAGGCAAGGCGGAACCCCTCGCTGAGTTACGACTAGTCACGCCTAGGCGGACCCTAATCATCGACTTTCAAAACATTGCACAGCACTCAACCCCCACCCCACCCCACCCCACACACACACACACACCTCAGCAAATTGCCTTCCATGCCATCTGGCTGTCTAACACAGCCCGCCACCAGCAGTGTTCCTACCACCTCACTGCACCAACCCCAGACATGCCACCGCTGACAGCCAGCCTGCCTCCCTGGAGCTTCCTCTAAGTCTGGAAGCAATGGAAGTTCTCTCCCCAGCAGCTCAAATGATCTAACCCGGCAAGGTCCAGGTCCTGCCAACATCTGCACCTGTCTACCAGTGTAAAGACTAAAGAGGTGGTGGACAAACAACGTTGCATCATTCTTAAAATTTATTCCAAAAATGTGGATACCACTCCCCATTCTTGCAGTTTTTCAAACCTGTAACTTTTAAGTCATTGTTTTATTCTATACCTAATAATAATGAGGCAAAATCTCCGCTGCTTTTTGGTCCATTTGTTTTGGTCTGGCCTTCCCTAACTACTTCTACGTGTTTTCATACTGTCGCTATTCGTGTCGACGACCCTCCTATTTTATACATATGTCGGGCTAAGAATCCTAATCCTAATTCAAATAGATTCCATAGACCTTAAGTTGAATAGGAATCCTAATCAAAGTAGAAAATCATCCTACGGGAACACATCATGCACGCTGGGGGAGAGTCCGCCCTCACGCTTCTTACCTTCTTTTTTTCTGTTTCCGGTTCTATTAGCACGTTTACTATAATTAGAAATTAGAAATCAGGAAAAAAATCCTAGATCGTTTACGGTCTGTAGTACCACTTTTCCGCTTTTGCTTTTTCCTCAAGCACCACATTTCAGGTTCCAATTTTCCTGTTTTATCTGTTCCGAATTGCCTTCCTTTTTTTCCCAAGCACCACCCACGTTCGGATTTTTTATATATATAATGCTCCTGGTTCCGTTTCTATTTCTGTGCTTCTGTTTTTCTTTTGCATTTCCCATTTCTTTTTCTTTTTCACTTCCATAGGTGCCTTTCTTTGTGTGGTTCTTTCAGTGTTTTTCTTCCAAAAAATGTCCTCCATCTCAACTTTTTTTCTCTCAAGATTCTATCGGTTTGGAGCACTTTTGGTTTCATTTTTTAAGTCAGTGTTTTATTAAAGAACAAAATGGCAATTGCCACCATAATGTTGGGCAAGCCAAAGAAGCAATAAAACAAAGGGCACATTCTCACTCGAGTCCTATTGCTGGTACCTTTTCTGAAGCGGAAACAACCAGAGGCACAAAATTCTCTTCATCTTCCTGCCAATGCTGCTTGATGAACTGCTTTAGCAAGACAGCAGCAAGGTAGCAAGTTGTAAAGGAACAACAAAAAAAGCAAAAGCCAGTCCAACTCATGAAAAATGGAAAGCTGAAAAGAATACAGCATTCAACACATTTTGATAAAAAAACCAATGCATATAAATGGTTGGAAGGATATCTGGCGTAATCCAAATGGGATCTCTTTATTGATTGTGGCTTTAGTAAGGGCAGCTCCATATCCTGAGAAAAACATTACAGAAAAAAAATAGGCTATTGTCAGTTGATGGCACTTCATATGTCAAAGAATTGTGATGAACCCAAATGTGGGAAAAGGTTTCATCCTGATAGGCCAATAATTGACAGATATAACAACAGACCAAAATTGACTACGGATGTCAATGCTAAAAGTATGGTTACTAGTTGCAACAGCATGCTAATTCTATGACCACCTCAGTTAACTACAACACGTGTAAGAATGGCGCTCGGATCAATCACACTTTCAGTGCTAGAAAGAGTGTCACTTCTAACAGAATGTAAAGCAGCATCAATGAAGCCATGCACTAGGTTGCTGTTGTGAAGTTGCGCTGTGTCCTGTGAACTGGATTAGTTAGTTATGATTTTGCCTATAGAGACTTGGACAGTGATAGGTTCTCGCACAGCTATTATCATATTAAAACATACAGAAGTTGTGTCCCTGGGAAGGAGTGTATATACAGCAAAGCAATCTCAATCAGAGCCTTCGCAACCAGAGCAATGCTGCACCAATGTGCAGAACTCCTGGACAAGGCAATCCTACCGCAGCAAGCCAGGCTTAAACAATAAAACAATCATCATTCCTGAATTCACTGCTCACACGCCTAGGGGATCCCATCTAGCTCCTCAGCTCCATCAACTCTCAGCTCACCCTTCAGCTCTCACTAGTAAATTGCACGCCCGTGGTATCTACAGCCGAAATGTCACCAGAGCGCAGCCAAAAACTCGAGCAGAAAGCAGCTTCTGGCCAACGCGCTGAATCGCTCGGTTCTTCAGCTACAAGTCAATCGTCGACGAGGGGGGAGGGGGTAGAAGGTGTCGAACCAGGGAGTAGCGAGGCCTGGCGGAGCGACTCCTCGGCGAAGGCGCGGACATCGCGCGCGGTGTCGAGCGTGGCCGTCAGGCACTCCACCAGCCACCGCTGGTCACCGTGCGCCTCCATCTGAACCGCCGCCGCCGCTAGGGTTGGGGCTCCGGGGAGCTCAGTACGAGCGCGCTCCTCCTTTTGTTACTTTCGAAATGGGATCGCGCGGCACGGTGGTAGTGGCGAGAGGGATCCGGCGGGACTCGGGGGTTTAGTCTAGGGTTTATATAGCGAAGGGGGAAAGGCGCAGGAGACGGAAGAAGAGACGAAAGAGGTGGCGGCCGGGAAGGGGAAGAAGGTGGGATCGGGAGACAAAAAATAGAGATGGGCCACGGGGAGGCGAGGGCGGGGATTTTGGGAATGGGCCCGATGTGAGCTCGTGTTGGGCTGGCCCTACCTGCCAGCCTGGTTAGTTCCGACCAACCCCCAAATGTTTCCCATATTGAAAGCTGCCGGTTTTCAACGGCGGGAAAGGAACAGAGCTTATTATGAGTTTATGTTTATTTTTAAAAAAATAAATCATCTGGTCAAAACAAACAAGCAGGTGCTTGGATGGACTAAACTAAACTCAATCCATGTTTTGGATGCCAAATAGAAGTTCAAAAAAATGAACTAATTATGGTCTAACAAAACTAGTATAGACTAATTGATGGGTAAAACTCATAAGAAAAACAAAAATTTAATCAGTCCTCCAACAACTGACTAAACCTTAGTCCCGTGATCCAAGGAGGCTCTAATCTGCATTTTCCATCTCACTTAGGACATGTTCGCTGCATCTTTATCACTAGCTTCGTAAACTATATGAAGTTGTCTTTTTCCAAACATTCTTTTAAAAAAAATAGCATCACCAATAAAGCTTCTTAGATTATGCTCTCAAATAAGAATGAGATATGATGAAGCTGAAAATAGTAGCTTTTCACAGCTTCACCTCAAAATTGTGGGTCATGTATGGTACTCTGTAAAAGCATGCTTTAAAAAAAAAAATCTACATGTAAAGTTGTTTTGCCAAATGGTTCAACAAAATAGCTTAGCTCTGTTGACAAAATTGATCACAGAGCTAAAGCCAAAACGTTTGATTTACTAGTGAAGTTGAGCTAAAGCCATATGTGGTTGCATATTTCTTTTGAATCACGAGTCACGACATAAACACCAACACACATACATAACTTACTTGCACACATAAAAATAGCCAAATATGTTATTTGTTTGCACGAATAAAAATAATCTCATTCATCCAAAACTAATTGAAACAACATCCATATCTAGCCAGCTATTAAATAGAAATTCTCTAAACATTTTTGAAAAAAAAATGGAAAAAAGTTTCACGAAAAATTTCTTCTGGCCGTCATTTTTTTCACGATACATGCATGTCATCTCCTTGTTACTTGTGTCATCCGAATTTATTATTATCCGTGCTCATACAAACATAACACCACACAGACATCATTTTGACAAAGTTCAATACCGCAATGACACGATCGATTATTCAATAAACTAGATGACTTGGTCGGAATGTCTCGTGGCGGGGCCACTTGTTTCGTCGTTTCTGCGGTCATGTTTGTGTGGGTGCTGCCGGTTGAAGATCTCTAGTTTGGTTTTGGATAATTAGTGACACCTAAGGACTAATCTCTCGATGCTAAGTGTTTGATTAGATTGGAGATTGGTCGTGTCAAGTTGGAACATGGCGATCATGGATGATGGATCGAGGTGATCCAAAAGATTATCAAACATCCAAGTTGAGGAGGTTTGGAGATCAATTGTCCCCAAGGCAAAGGTATAACCATAGGGCTTTTGATTTTACACTCAAGACACCATAGAGGGTGTGAGTGGTTATAGGATCGATAAGCCGTACTATTAAGAGAGGGAAACTTATCGTACATATCAGTCCTCATGTGCCTTTAGGTTCAAAATTCATATGCATGCATTCTAACCTAAAGAGCTAACTCCGCACTTGACGAAAATGTTTTCAAAATGCTAACTGTTGGAGGTCATTATCGAGTATATTATACCGCCAACCTTTATCCAATTCATGAGAAAGGAGCAAACTTATGTTACATATACCTTTACTTCTAACCTAGTTCCACTTGTATTCGTAGAAATTATGTTTTGCGGTATAAGAGTGGAAACAGTACAAAGTCGCCAAATAAATTAGAAAGCGTATTGAATAAAAGACGTCAAGGAGTGGATCAATCAAGAGGACCAAACCCCGTGCACAATTTGGCCCATGCACCATCATAGGCCCAACATTTGAAGGACAAAACGCGCAAGAACGAGGGGAGAAGGCCGGGGCCGGCCGGCCGCCGGGGGCCGGCGCGGGAGGCGGCGGCGCAAATTTTCGCCAAAATTTGCCGCCCTTTCTCTGGCGGTTTGGACTGGTCTTCACGCGGCGGTTGCATGCGGTGCAAAGTTTCGTTCCCGCCAAGAAGACCTCGAAGCAAGGAGAGCCCTCCATTCACTTCTCCTCTCCACTATATAAAGAGAGGCACCCCCTCACTTGTAATACACACACACACAATACATTACACATTGTTACATCCTCACCTTGAGCTCTACTCTCTCCCACTTCATTAGTTTAGTAGTAGGATTCGAGTTAGGCAAAGCTTCAAGGAGGGCTTGTCTCCTTGGAAGGATCTTTTGGTAATTTACTATAAAGTTCTTTCCTTTATTCAAGTCTTATTATTTATATCACAATGCATATGAACTAGAGTATAGTTATCCTCATGTTATATTCATATTGTGCCAACTAGAGTATAGTTAGTATGATGTGATAATTAACATGACTAACTTTAGGCTAATTGAATCATATATCGTTCTTGGAACATAGTAGAACTAAGCTCGGGTGATGGTCCGTGTACCTTCGGGTTTACCTTTACTCTTGCCATGTCGATCCGTAGGGTCGGGGTACCTAGGGGGTTTAGATAGTTTTCTATAAACGTAAGCGTGGTGCTTAGGTCTATAGAGAATCATCCGGGAAATGCCTAAGATCCCACGGTAGTGAGGTAGGCGGCGGATGGTGACAGACTTTGTTCGTCCTTCGCACTCCTCCACGTCCGGGTGTCGGGTTGGAGTCTTATCAAGTGTCACCGGGCCGGGTATATACCAGCCCCGGGCATCTCCTCATTACTTTAGCCCATCTCTCGCAATGAACCATGAATGACATATGTAGACTATAGTCTGACGCATTGGCGATATTAGAATAGCCAACTCAACATAGATTTTCCCTTTCTTGTTATTTCCTATTTATTTCTTCTAGTGCTCAAGAAGTGTGTGTGTCACCACTATCTCCAATATTATTGTCACTTACCCCCGTACATGATTAGTGGCTATCCATACATACATTGTGGGCTATCATCATCATATTAAATCTAAACCTGCCTTCCCATGGGAAAATATAAATGAATGATACCCGAATACTCCCGGGTGAAATGCTACGATGATAGATCCGTGCGCTTGCGGGTTGACCCTTGCAATATTCAATTTATCTATCACCTAACGCTCTCTCGACGTTATCATTAAGGATAATATTTATTCTTAGTGATTGCGTTAAGAAACGCCAACACTAACATATGGTGTCGAGGTGTTCTTCGACGTGTCGGCAACAAGGATCAAGTGGCGGAAGTCAGTTTGGAGCAAAGGCGAAGGAACGACAACACAACGACGAAAATTCGCGGCTCGCATAAAGTGACCGGACTCATCGGCCCGGAAGCACGAAAAAAACCGGCCGGACTCGGTAGTAAGTGCGTCCGGCAGAGAGCATGTTTTCGGGGTGTGGTCGACCGGCGACCGGACCCACCGACCGGAAGCATCCGGTGCGGCCGGACGCTATGAACGGACACGCGACCGGACGCGTTCAGCCAGGGGGGCCAGCGGGTCAGTTGGGTCGTGTCGGTTGTGACCGGACCCACCGACCGGACTCACTGGTGAGTCCGGTCAGTGCGTCCGGTCAGGCTGCAGAAAGCGTGGCTTTCTCCCCAACGGCCACATTTCGTGGTGTGGCCTATTTATACCCCTTTGGCCGGCCATTGCTCTCTCTCTTGGTCATTTGAATCATTCCTAACACCCTAGAGCTTAGCAACAACACTCATCCTCTCTCATTCTTGCTTGTGAGCTTCATTCTTGAGAGAAGAGTTGATCCAAGTGCATTTGCATTGAGTTCTTGCATCTAGAGGCACTTGGGGATCGTTGTGAGCCGGTTGGTTTCCCGTTTCTCTTGGAGACACCGCTCCTAGCCGGCTTGGTGAATTGGTGGAGGCGTTGGCAAGAGTTGGTGAATGTTTTTGGCCACCTCCGGGCGAATTTGTGAGAGGATCATGCACTCCTCGTCGAGAAGACAAAGTGCAAGGAATACATTGCTCGTGTCTTGGGTACCTCACTTGTGAGTGGTGTGTTGAGGCTAGCAAGGGCACCGCCTAGCTCAAACACCATCCTTGTGTTGGTCGGCACAACCGGAGACTAGCTTGTCGGTGTACAAGTGAACTCCGGGTCAACACATCGACGTGTCTCTTGTCTTGGTGATTGGTTCATCGTCTCATTGTGTTGATTGGTTCATCCTCTTCCCGGTGATTGGTTCATTCCTCTACACTTCGGTATATCGAGCTCGATCACTTGCTTTTACATTCCTAGTTTATATTGTGTAGAGAGCTAGCCTTGCTTTGTGTAGTTGTTCTTGCTAGCATAAGGACCATATTAGGATTGCTCACTAGATAGAGTAGTGACATAGACTTTGAGTGACTTGAGATCATAGAAATATTTAGTCTTGTCACTGGAAGGCTGCAAGACCACTAGAGTTAGTGCAAACCGCTTAATCGCCATTTGTTCTAACCAGTTTGTTTAGTGAGTTTGTAGAAAATTTTTATAGGCTATTCACCCTGCCCCCCCTCTAGCCATCTAGGACCTTACACCGGTGGTGGAGGAGGTTTGTTTGGTTGTGTTGGATGAGTTGTGTCGACGTCCCAATCCGACTGGCCGTGGTGGATGGAGGCTCGTGTTGATGACCCAATCCAACGAGAGCGGGCGTCATGTTTACTTTCTCCCATCCAAGTTGTTGGTTTGTGTTGAGCTTCTTTAGTTGGGTTTTTTTTCCCAAGTTTAGTGGAGTGGAGGCTCATGTCGATGACCCAATCCGACCGAGTTTTAGTAGTGTCAAGTGGTTTGAGTGGGCGCTAGTTGTAGCGCGAGTTGAGTTGTTTTGGTACCTAGATGTGCAAGTGGAGTAGGGTACTCTCCACAATTGTATGGTTTTTCCGGCCCGGTTTCCAATCAAAAAACTGGCCGGCACTTGCCTTTTCTTTTATTCGTCCGATAGAAATCGCGATAAAGCTTTTGCCGTCCTTTCGAAAAAAAAATAAACTAGATGACACCCCACTTGTTGTTGAGGGGTAATTCGAAGGTGAGTATAGATACTCCCCGTCACAGTATGGGTTCTTTATTTTTACTTTTAGACTTCTTGGTTGACCGTTTATCATATTCAAAAGTTTTATAAAATTTATTTATTTTGTTAAGACTATTTTATCATTAGAGATATTTTAACTATGATTTATTTATTTTATTATTTATATAAAAATTTAAATAAGATAAATGGTAAAACAAGAAATCTAAAACTCAAAAATAACATTTTTAATGGGACAAAAGGAGTTTAGTTAGTACTTAGTTGTAGAGTTCTCAAAAACAACACTTTTAATGGGATGGAAGAAGTAGTTACTTAGTTGTAGAGTTCTACTAGTTAAATGCCCGTGCGTTACTACGGGATAACATAATTTTATATAAAAAAATATGGATCACGGGATAAGATAACAATACCTGTAAAAATTAAACAATGATATTAAAGTGACATTTAATCCAATCGTATTACACCGCACATATACAAATGATTTTACATTTTGCATGTATTGTGTATATAACATCACCGTGTATATTGTTGCAAATAGTCTTCACATAGAGGAATACATTTAGAAGAAAGTCCTACTAATTTTTTTCAAAAACAATACGACAAAATACAATAAAAAAATGATAACCTGGACGGGTTAAGAAGCCCGAGAAGGGAGCACCTCAATTTTCATGTAGCCTTCGGTTTTTGTAGGGGAATGATTTTTCATGTAATCTTTCATGGACTGGTTAAACAAATGTAGGAAATAAGGGAATGATACCTTCATGAGCAAAGTATTGTTCTTGAACCGGCTTTCACAATGGCACTAATTGATTTCCTGGTCTCAACCAAAACCTAGTAGTATTAATAAGAAACAACAAAAAGAGGAAGTAAGCAAACACGATGCGTTATTTGCCAACAACAATTGTCTCGATTACTTGTCTTGTAAAGTTAATTTTTTGACCAAAAAGACGTGGGGAGTTCCCCACGTTAGGATTTCATTAATTTTAAAAAGTTCGAGAGATACATACAGGGAATTAACTCAAAGCATATAATCATACACAAAAGGATGATTTCAAATCATCCTTAAATCTAATAACTTTGCAAATGGGACTGAGCTACAAAATTTGTAAGCCAAACAAATATCTTCTAAAGTTATTTGTCTCGGATATTTTCACTTTTGCTAATCACCAACAGTTGTTCAACATTATATTTTGTGAGCAACTTCTGTGAATTGCATCTCAAGTCCAGGACACGAAAACCAGGGTAGTGTTCTACCTAGCTTTGGCACAACCCGTATTTTTGTTAAATTGTCTTTGGTGAGTTCGAAATGCAATTGTTTCGATTAAAGCAAATTCATTATACTTCATGACCACCTCATGATTTGCAAACACACCGACTGGAAAGTGCATTTGGTATTTCCTCTATTAAATGTATAGATGATGTTTTCAATATATTAAGAAACTGAGCCGTTGTTGGCTATTTCTTGATAACTTAGTATTTGAGAGGAGTAGGAAATAGTTCACTATGGACAAATATTTTATGTGTGTTATTTGAAAGATAACACTAAAAATAACATGAACTTGTTCTTTAATCAACAGAAGATACAAATCTCAAATCCAATCAACAAACAAATGAGTGTTGCAAGCAAACTTTTGATGAATGAAAGGATAGTAAGCGCCGGTCATATCGTCTCGCATGGGCATTATATCAAACAAAAGGTATGCAACTCGCAACACATAGTTTTGTCATCAACCGAGATGGATGAAATATGCAACATGAAGCCAACGTTTGATGATAGTAATCTAACAAGCAAATGCAAAAGTCATAAATCTAACTCAAAGTAGAAATCAGCATCGCAAAAGGAGGCGTATGAGGGGCAACATCTCAAGAGTGGAACCACGTCCTCCCGCCTCCACCAATTTAACCCCGCACCAGGACCTTGAGCCGCAGACGAGGAGGTCATTACCCGACACCGCACATTTCGAACCTATGCCGCCGCCGTGCCATGAATCTTAGGCTTGACGTCCCCGCACGCACCCACCAATGGCCAAGACCGACTTCGTCTTGCACGTGATCCAAGTCCGTCCGTGGGTGGAGTCAACCTGGGTGGCCTTGATGTCGCCGGCAGTACGAGGAACGGGAGGAGTGAGCGGGATCTCGTGTGGGGGAGCGCACACGCGGGGGAAGGGAGCGAGCACGTTTGGCTGGGCACGGGAGGTGTGGGCATCGTGGTCGTGAGGTACGGAGTAGAGATCGAAAGGGGGAAGGAAACCGCATGGACACGGGATCAAAAGATTGGGTGGTTGCCTAATATAAATCGTATGTGTGAGGAGATTGGGTGGTTGCCTAATATAATTGGCATGCTTTCGCTGATTGGGTGTTGCCAAATATAGATTGCATGTGTGAGGAGAGGCATGGGAAGAGGGTGCGGGATCGCACGAAGGGGGTGAAAAGTGAGGCAAAATTTTTACCGCACCAAATGACAGTCTTCCTTTTGTTCTTTTTATGTTGTAGAGATGAGGAGAAGTAGTTCCACAACAAAATCATGTCTACATGTGGAGTCATTGCGGTTGTAATTTTCTATTTGTGGACAAGTTTTCTTCTTGAATATATTGGTATATATAATTAATTTTTATTAAAAGAGAGATGAAGTAGAACAGAATTATGTGTTTCTGTTGTGATAAAAGGCCGTAGAGTCTCATCTCTGAAAATTAGCAAAAGAACCAAAAAAAAAAAAAAAAAAAAAGCAGTCCATCATATTATATTCCTCTTTTTTGATTTCTCACTGAACCATCAGATTCATGGAGATCTGTTTCCTGTACGTGGAGAAGGCTGGTGGATGGAGACCGGAGAGGGAGAAGAAACAAGTAATTTTACTCAAGGGGAACGACAACAAAGTGGGCAACACGCGACCTCGAGCTGACACTAATTGGCATAATTGTATTTTTGAGGCTAAAGAAAAGACTAGCTAAATACTAGTAGTAAATTGGATACAAAACAAAAAGATTTTTCAAAGAGTATAGGATTGGATGAGGAAACATTCGTTTGGCTGTCGGCGTCGTCGACGTCGACGAACACAAAGTCAAAGGCACCGTGGTGAGCTTGGTCGGTGGAGCACGAGGGCCATAAACAGGAGCGAGCAGCTGTCGAACATTCCCACTCGTCGCACATGCGCGTTGGATGAGGAACTTGTTTAATCAGCACTAGTACTTGAAATGATTTTGCGAGCAGCGGTTTTTCTTTTCCGTGGCGGGCACAAATCTCGCCCGCCACGGAATTGAATTGGCTGGCCACGCGCCAAGGGGGAGGACTTTTCGCGTGGCGGGCGCCTTTAACAGGCCCGCCACGTGAAAGGTTGTATTATGCGTGGCGGGCGCCGGGCGCGTTGCGGGCGCCCGCCACGCCGGCTTGGGGGACTTTGCGTGGCGGGCAAATTAGGGCGCCCACCACGCAAAAGCTTCGTCCCTATAAAACTGCACAGCCGCGCCCCTCCTTCTTCCTCCACGGATCTTCCTCTTCCAACTTGTGGGGAGGTTTTGACCCAAATTTTGACAAAATCTTTGATTTAGGACTTTTGGCTTTGATTTGGGGAGGAAAAGATACTAATTGGTCCGTAAAGGCCTTTTTTTCATCTTACTTTTGCTCTTTTTCGTCCCCTTCTAGATCTAGATCTATGGAGGAGAGAGAAAACCGCTTTCTCTGCTCTCATCCTCTCTTCTTCTTCTCGCTTTTTTTTTTTTTGAGTATTATGTAACGGCACTTAGCTTTTTGAAGAGCGGGGGAGACAGGATGGAGAGGCGCCCGAACCCACTGGATGTATGAGATAAAGAGGGTTGAGGGCGAATACTATGATGAGGTGAAGAAGTTTGTTGCTCGAGCGGCGACAATGGCCGAGATAATTCAACGAGCGATTATACGTCCTTGCGCCGCGCAAGAATCAAAAGCTTTCAAAGACACCATGGTGCGATCTCACCTAATCATGCATGGCTTTGTCAATGACTATTTGGTCCGGACTTTTCACGGCGAAGAAGTTCCACCCTTCAATCCACCCGGTCGATCCAAGATTGGGAAGTCCACCACCGCTCCTATTTCGTCGTCGATTTATTCGACAAAGACGTGACGACGATGATGACGGTGGTGGTGGTGGTGGAGGAGGGACGGGCGAAAGGAGAATCCTATGACGCAGCCTGAGGATGTCCTGGTTTTAAAGATTTGGTCAACCGACTCGATGAGGGCGACATTCCGCTTGGGTGCCCGAGATGGTTGGAGAACTTCAAACAGATGAAGCAAGCGAGAATTGATCCGCTTTACAAAGACAAATCCGAAGGATTGCACGGCGTTGAGTTTTAACCTGAATTTGCTGATGTTGAAGTCTCGTCATGGTCGGTCCGACACTAGCTTCAATGAGCTCGTAAGTTACCTTGCTACCACGTTATCCAACGCCTAACAAGGTTCCTGCTAGTACGTATCGTGCTAAGAAGTTGATCCGGCCAAAGGCGATGAAACTCAAGAAGTTCGATGCCCGCCCCAACCCATCGTATCCTATATCGGGCGACGAGACGAGAATTTGACCGGTTGTCCGCCTTTGTGGCGCTAGTCGATACAAGCGGAATGCCGGTGTCGGCGTGGGCGATGACCTCGATGAGGAAGCGGGACAGGCGAAAAAAAGAAGGGGGCGAAGAAAACCAGTGCGGCCCGCGAAGAAGATCATGTCAATGCGGGGCGAGGAAGAGGAAGGTTACACGCAGAGGAAACGCCCAACACCGCCAATGTGGTACCTTCCGGTCCACCGATCGCTGTGTGGGCTCTCTATGGGAACCCCGAGGATGCTAAGCATATGACCTGGCATACATCTAGCGATCGTGTAAAGGATGACGGAAGCTACGGCACCCTTCGGATGCTAAGCGGTGGCAAGACTTCGACGCCGCCTACCCCCGACTTTGCGAGAGGAGCCCGAGAACGTTCGGTTCGCATTGAGTACCGACGGAATGAACCCATTCGGTGATCCGAGCAGCACACACAAAGACGCGTGGCGGTCGTCCTCACCATGTACAATCTACCTCCACATCTTTGTCAAAAGCGGAGGTATGTTTTGCTCACCATGCTCATATCCGGACCGAAAGCAGCCCGACAATGATATAGATGTGTTCCCCGGAGCCGTTCATGGAGGAGATGCGGTACTATTTGATGATGGGGTCGGGATGGTTGATGCGCACCGCAAGTAGAAGTTCACTCTTCATGCCATCATCTTTGTCACCATCACCGAGGCGTCACTACGGTCACGTTTATGCATTTTATTTTATTTTTTAAAAAAAATCAAGCCGTGGCGGGCAACATAAGGCGCCCGCCATGCATAATGGTGTTAACCGTGGCGGGGCATAACTCGCCCGCCACGGTTAATGCATACGCGCGGGCGGGCGAGTTATGCCGCCCGCCACGGCGGTCACAGCGATGCGTGGCGGGCATGGCCGCCCGCCACACTCGAAACCCACGATTAACCGTGACCTTTCGTTGGTGACGGCGGCCGTGCCCGCCACGCAAAAAGCATTTCGCCCGCCACAAAAAGAGAAACTTACTAGTGCGGGACGAGTATTGCGCTGTGAATTAAATATAACTGATGTTGCGGCACGAGGAGTTATGAAAATCTTATTGTGGGAGGTCTCCTATATTTTAGAAGTAGAAAATAGATGATACAAGGTATCCGAATCATCTAAGAGCATCTCCAACAGTTTTGCAAACAAGGTTTGCATTCCTTAAATTTGCCAAAAATATGAAAAAGTGGTCTCCAACAGTTTTGCAATTTGGATTGACATTTTGGGCAACTTGGCATAAACCGTCCTCAACTTGGCAAATATGCCAAGCTAGGAGGGACTTGGCAAATCCTCTCCTTGCTTGCATGTTGCGTATTGACCGCATAAATAAAATCATCTCTCTACTTGCATGTTGCATATTGCCTTTTTTTTTTTTTTGCCAAGCTAAATATGCAAAACTGTTGGAGAACCACAGTTTTTTCACTTGGCATATTTTTTGTGACTTGGCAAATCATAACTTTTGCCAAGTATATTTTGCAAAAACTGTTGGAGATGCTCTAAGTGATCACACAATAAGTTGTACAACATTGTAAGACACGGACATGCTTATATATTATAAAAGAGTAAAGTTCATGGTTAGCCCTATCCATTTTGATAAATATGAGACCAAAATAAATGGGTATGAAGCCATATCTGTTTTGATAAATATGAGACCTAAATAAAGTTTAAGGACCGGAATGGCATGCCCTCACAAGTTCAAAGACCAACACAGATGACGTCAGAATGAACGTTCAGTGGTAGAATTTTAAATACACCATCTTCTACCTTGCCTCGTCTTCCTTCATGAAGCTTCAACATGAAAAAAAAAAAATAGAGGAAGGGGGCTCTCCTTGGGCTTCTCTGGCGGGGGAAGGGGTAGCAACGACTTGAGGTTTGCTGCGGCGGCACCTGGCCGTGCGGCATGCACAGACCTAGGGTCGGATGGCGGCGACATCTGCCCTACTCAAGTAGCGCATGACTATTGGTGGCGGCGACACCTGACCCCTTCTAGATGAATACCACGGCGTCGCTGCTGCGATGGTGGGCGACACCAGCAGCACTGCCGGACGATGACGGCGCCGAGCGGGACGAGGAACAGCGCGGCCAATAACGCAAACGAGGAGAGCAAAGTCAGCGTCTGCCATCTTGCTCTGCTTGCGAGATGCAGGCCATCAAAATAGATGTACCAAAAAAGTGAAAGCGACTTCTAATTTGGAACATATGAGGTAGTTTTTATGCACTGATGGAAATCTTCTCTGATAGAAAGAGCAATTGATTATTGATATTGATATAAAGAAGTAAAGTTTGATGGTCGATCCTCGAACTTATGGGAGTGTTTCACTCCGGTTCTTAAACTTTATGTGGGTCTCATGTTCATCCTAATGGAGATGGATTTATTTTTTTTTGAAAGCATGCCTAGGCACGTAATGGAGATGGATTCATACCCATTAGCA
Organism: Hyparrhenia diplandra; assembly: GCA_015847255.1. Taxonomy (NCBI): domain Eukaryota; kingdom Viridiplantae; phylum Streptophyta; class Magnoliopsida; order Poales; family Poaceae; genus Hyparrhenia; species Hyparrhenia diplandra. The sequence continues at coordinate 176,076 of JADLZK010011403.1, read as the reverse complement.
TAGCATAACCGTTTGGATGAATGAATATGAGATCCAAACAGAGTTTAACAACCAAAACGATACACTTTGTGAGTTCGGGACATGTTTGACACACCCCCACATGTTGAGGACCAGTCATAAATTTTACTCAAGCAAAGTTTATTACACGCCTCATAAGCATAGGGTCGAGCACGGCCAACACGAATCCATACAGTTTGGAATAGGAAACTCGAGCAAAGTTTAAGAATAAGAATAATACGTTTTTTTGTTCGGAACCGATATGAGTCATGACACATCTTTCAGGAGTTTGAGGCCGGATCGGCCATGAACTTTATTGCTCTTGTAAAAAACTAAACCGCAACTGCTTCAGCTTGCCGTCCGCGTGCTTGACGAGAGACCTCGTCAACGAACGCCCGCACGTGCCGGTCCGAGGACCCTCCAGGCGTCACTGCGGCCCGTGCTGCCGCGCTCCAGGACTTGGCGTTGGCGAGCATGGCGTCAGCCTCTGGCCCTGTTGTTGCTGCATCGATTGCCTCGCGCACACCCTCCCGCCGCAGCGGGGCGCGGAGGTGGACACCCATCCTGAGCTCGTCGACCAGGAACCTGGCGTCCGTGCACTGGTCGCCAAACTGCGGGAAAGCCAGCACGGGCACGCCGGCGGCGACCGTCTCGAGCGTGGAGTTCCACCCGCAGTGCGTCAGGAAGCACGCCGTGGAGGCGTGCGCCAGCACGCGGTCCTGCGGACTCCACGGCACGACCATGCCGCGTCCGGCGACGCCGTCCAGGAACCCCTCGGGAAGCAGGGGGCGAGTGTCCGGCCGCACCACCCATAGGAAGGGCCGGCCGGTGGACGCGAGCCCGTGCGCCATCTCGGCGATCACCTCGGCGGAGAGCGTCACGATGCTCCCGACCGACACGTACACGACGGAGCGCGGCGCCTGCGCATCCAGCCACCCGACGCAGTCGTCCGCCGCCTTGATCAGGTCGCCGCGCAGTGGGACGTCGTCGTCCTGGCCTGCGAGGTCAACCAGTGGGCCCACGGGGATCAGCTGCGGAGGGCGCGGCCTGACGCTCGGGAGCGCGTCGAACACATCGCGCTCCAGCTCGGCGAACGAGTTGACGAACACCCACGACGCCTTGCCCATGTTGCGGAAATTGTCCTGAATCCTGTCGCCGAGTGCCTTGTACGGGTGCGACGCGAGCAGGAACGACGGCAAGTCGGCGACGGACAGCGTCTGGAGGCCCGGGAGCGTGAACCGCGCTTCGAGGTCGTCCTCGCGCGGGAACTCCGCCAACCGGTGCGTAAAGTGGTAGTAGATCGAGAACACCGCGCACGACTGCACCCACAGCACCGCCGAGGGGATGGCAGCGCCGGCCGCGACGTCGGTCACCCACGGCAGGAACGGGTTCCCGATGACGCACGCCACCGGCCGCCCTGCTTCCGCCTGGCGCCTGAGCAGGTCCGGCAAAGCCAGCCGCCCCGCGGTCTCAAGCTGCCGCAGGAAGTCGTCCACGTCCAGCCGTGTCGTCGCGGCTAAATGGTCGTCCAGGAAGTCGAACCGGATGCGGCCGGCGCCGAATGGCACGCCATCGCCGCCAGCCGATACACCCGAGGCGGCGGCGAGATTGTCGCGGATGACGGAGGACGAGGAGCAGGTGACGAGGACGCCCTTGGCTGCGATGCGCTTGGCGAGGCGGAGCATGGGGTTGACGTGTCCCTGGGCCGGGTAGCAAACGAGGAGGACGTGGACCTTGGGCGTGACAACCTCCTCAGCCATGGTCGCGTACCTGTGCGAGCTCTCTTGCGACTCGCGAGAGCAATAGAGAGTGGAGCTAGGCAGCTAGCTCGCTAGTGTCGGTGGGTCTTCAGGCCTTCGCAGAGCTCAGCCCGATTCGATCTCCTAGTGTAACATTGGAGTTTATTATTAAATTAAATTAAATAAAAGTCCCCGCCTCCTCCTGGCAAGAGAGCAACCCAAGCATTGCTGGCTCTCTCGCGTGCTGACACGCGGCAAAGAATGTTTTGCACAAAAGCACTTATATTTTTTTAGAATCTAGGATCAGTTCAACTGACGCCACTTTAACAGTTGCTGTGTTGTAATATTTTGCAAATAAATCATTGTTTTAAATTTTATTTTTATGTGAAGAAGAGAAAATTCTAAAAGCAGGTTGGTGTTTCGAATACCCCCTTGCAAATTTTCAGAAACCCCCTCTCCCACCCCGCAGCCCTAGCCCGACCCTACGGCTCGACATCTCTCTCCTTTCTCTCCCTCTCGCCACCACCGCACCTCCGCCCCTCCCTGCTCTCTCCTCCCCACGCAACCTGTACACCACCATCGATTGAGCATGGAAGCTGCACAGCCCCTGCGGCATGGGTACGAGGTTCAGTGGTGTGTGGCGAACCTCGCCGCCCACACTACACCATGATCGACGGCGAAGGAGAAAGCGTAGCCCCTTCTTTCCCTCTCCTCCCCAGGTCGCCTCCATGCCAGCATGAGCACCCTCATCGCTTGATCATGGGAAGCCGTGCTGCCTCCGCGATGCGGGGAGTACATTGAGCCGCGAGATCCAGCGGCACACATATCTAGCGAAAACTCGCCCCTGGCTGGTCGACAGAGCAAGAGGAATCACCTGGGCTTTCCTCTTTGTGTCCACTGAAGAGGCTCGAGGTAAGCAATATTCTACACCCATTTTGTTGATCCAATGAACTTGCTCAGACCTGCCGTTTTTGTTTGTAAACTCACGTTCCACCGAACTTATGTTTTGGATTCAAAGGTTTCTAGCACAAACAGGCGAGTCGCGATGGCCAAAGGGTCCATTCGGAGCACTGCTCGAGCATAACGACCCGACAAGCTGAATCTCAACCTTTGCCATGCGAGTTGCAAATTTTTTATGTGATGGATGAGATTGGAACTGACACATTAAATATGTGATGAGGATTGGCCACCAAACATGGAGGATTTCTGCTACATCATGCCGACAACACCTACACCAAACAGGTTTGTGCTCAACCTTTCTTTATGCTTTGAATGTGATCTGTATCTAGATCTTGCCTTTGTTTAATCCCAAAAATGTTAACTGATTGGTGTAGTTTGGTTATTAGGATCTGTAGGTATTTAATTTAAGATGGAGCGAGATAAACTGAATGTTCTTAAGATTTAGATGGCTGATCTACCACCAAAACATTATTGAGGTACACGACAAATTTGTCAGCATAAATCTGTTGCTACTTTTTTTTGTGATTTCTTTTTTTTTTTTAGAATGTTTATCAGGTCAGCAAAATAGGACAAAAAAAAAAAGAAAACAACCGTACATTAATGCAACCTTCCAAATTGTTACAGTTCCACCATGAAATTTCCTCCCATTTCCAGTGCCTGCAGCTTATGTGCATAATTTCCTAATCCATTATACTGTCAATTGTATGGCACTTTCCATCTTGTGTCCTAATTTCAAAAGTTATTTGTATTCTCCTGTTTTGTATCTGTTGCACTGATATTAGTTTCTACGTTTTTGTTTTACACTAGCATCGTGCCCGTCGTTGCTACTGGGACAACTAAATTTTATATAAAAACACATAGATCGCATGATAAAATAACAATTACTATAAAATTAAACAATAATATTAAAGTAACATTTCAAACACACAAGTTTTATATAAAAACACACGAATAATAGGGAGAGTCACTACTAGATAACTGATTTTCCGTGGCGGACTTTTTGATTTTCCGTGGCGGTTTTTGTGACCGCCACCAACATAGGGTCACGGGTTAATCATCCCATTTTCCGTGGCGGACTTTTAGCACCTCAAATGCCCGCCACCATTAATGAGATAAAAAAATAAAAAGAGAAACCCTAGATCCAGCCCAAAACGGCCCAGATCCGCCGCCACCGACCATGGGCCCAGATCCGCCGCCCGACCGGGAGGGATGAGCGCGGCTCGATCCGCCATCCCGGGAAGGAAGCGGACGGGGGAGGGAGGAGCCGCCGTGGCAGCCCGCTCGGCAGCGCCGTCGTTCGTCTGCGAGCCCCGAGGCCCGCGCCCGGCCGGGAGGAAAGCCGCCGCGTCTTGACCCGCCGCCGCTGGCCGCGCCGCCGCCGTCGCGCCCCCCCGGCCGAGCCCCGACGCCACCGTCCGTGCGCGGCCCCGACGCCACCGCCGCGCGCGGCCACTGCCGAAGCCGCCCGCGGCGCCGCGGCCCGCCGTCGAGCCGCCCTGGCGTTGCAGCGCCGCCGCCGTCGCCGCTATTCTTGCCATGGCCCGCCGGCGAGCGCCGCGAGGAGAGAGGGTGGGATGGGGACGGGAGTGGAGGAGAGCTCTTTGGATCTCGAGAGGGGATGGGGGCGGGAGTGGAGGAGAGAGGGTGGGATGACTGATGAAAAATCTTAAGTGTTGTGTATATACTAGACGTAATATCGGGCCAAATGGGGTGAGGAGAAACCCTAATGGGTTGATTGTTTGGGCTTTATTTTCCGTGGCGGGCTAATTACAAAAACCGCCACGGTAAATAATATTTACCATGACGGTTTTTAAAAACCGCCACGGTTAATTAAAAAGACCGTCACGGTAAATAATGCCATTTTTACGGGCGGTTTTCCAAATGTCCGCCACGAAAAATCATTTGGAAATATCGTGCAAAATCATTTATGCAGTAGTGAGTAATCCGTGTCCTTAATTGTGTTCTTTTATTTGTCAATTAATTAGTAGACTTCCTTTGTTGTCTCTCGATTTACTTGCATGTGTGCATGCCTAAATGGTAGGGGAGAGTAATTGCCTCCTTGATTGTATTCTTTATTTGTCAACCGATTAGTACACTTTTTTTGTTGTTGTTCGTGATTTCCTTATATGCGTAATTATTTTTTTTTTTGTGGGCTGATCACACGTATCATGTAGATGTAGATTCTTTTTTTCCCTCAAATCACAACATTGCCTTTGTATTGAAGGGTGCCCATGATTGACAAAATTATGTTCTTGCTTTTGAAATCGCAACGGATCTCACCTTCTATTTTTTTTTTTTCTCACAGAACGGGAAGGATCGCACGTCACGGCTTCCTTTTTTTATCTTCTTGGGGATTCAGATATACCATTTTACTTTTTTTTGTAATAAGTCAGATTTATCTATCTTTGACTTAAGTTTTATACAAAAGTGCACAAACATGTACAATAGAATCAAGTTTATTAGATACGTCATATCATTTTTTTTCAACCACCATATCATTTATTTCAGTAGCGCATTTTGTAGATGTTAACGTATTTTTATAAATCGATTGGGAGGGGAGCGGATGGAGTTTTTCTATTTTACAGAGAGGAGCGGGAGGTGCAGTTGTTTTTTACGAAGAGGAGGAGCGCGCGATTGGCCAGGTGTAATATTTTTCTTTTTTAGAATCATGGTGTTGCACGGCGTAATCTTTCCTTTTTTTAGAGTGTTGCATGCGAGGGCAATGTGAGATGGCCAGGACTAATCTTTTCCCTTTTTTCTCTCCTCTAATCACGTTGTTGACCGTGGTTTCCTTTTTTTGCGGCAATGTGGGGGAGAGGGAAGCGGCGGGCTGGTTTCGCATGGGAGGGCAGATGGAAGTATCAAAACATATGTCACACAAAAAAGCCTTAGTTTTGTTTTTATGTTGTAGAGATATTTTGTTCCTTGTGGTCATGCGTGAACCAATAATCGATGAAACAGTTTTCCTTTTTTTTCCTAGAAAATTTAGAAGAAGCACCAACGAGATGATATAGTGGGGTTTTTCCTGTTTTTGCGACAAAGTGGCATCACTTGGGTAATTCTTTGTTTCTTTTTTTTTTGTGGTACTAAACATGAGCTATCTTTTGAGAAGAAGAATGTTCTTTCCATGCAGGTGTTGCAGTAAGTTCACATTTTATATGAGATTGCCAATGTGTGGTCCCTGTTGAAGATTTTCAGTCTAACTATATGAAATGAAAGGGCAATCATTCTTGACTCTTTTTTTCCCTTGAAAATTGTTCAATTTAGTTAGTTCAGGTAGCTCCTAATTTAGTTGCTATATACTAATATATATGATGTAGTGCATGCTAACCATTTGAATGGTAGCGCGTGTGACGTTCTGAAGTCTAAAACCATGTCCAAATTGTTGTGTAAAGTCGTAAATCGGTGAATTCTTTAGTTAAAGTTGCTATACGTTTGGTCTTGTCTCACTCCTTGGAAGTAGCTTTGTTATCTCATACTACTCCGTCCCCAAAAGCTAAAAGGTCTTTCTTTTGGGACCGGAGCATGTATGTTTTACTCATCTATGACCTTTGTAGTGGCCCTGTTTGGATCCCTAGGCTAGAGCTAGTTTGGGCTAGTTTTGGCTCAACTAGCCTCAAGGGGATCCAAATAGCACGGGCTAGATTGGGCTAAATGCAACTAACCCTCCCAAAATCACTAGCCCATCCAAGGGGTGCATATTGGGGCTAGTTCCGTGGGACCACGAAACAAATCGCTTTTCCTCTCTCTGTGCCGCACCAAATCCCGCAGCGGTGCAGCCGTTCGTCTTCTGCGGCGCGATGGCGGAGAGCCGGCCCTAGATCCCGTCCATCCGCCGCCCCTCCCCCACCCAGGCGCATCCCCGCCGTCCCCTAGCCCCCATCCTAGCAAATCCCGCAGCCCGGCTCCCAGCTGCATCCACGCCGCCACCGGCCCCAACCCCGCCCCCCTAGCCCTAGTCTGCCACCATCCGAGCGCCCGCCGCCGCCAGACTTCCGTGTGGCCATCCGCTCGCATCCCCATCCGCGTCAACGACGGATTTTCGCGGCTCAAATGTTGACCGGACTCACCGACCGGAAGCACGAAAAATCGACCGGACTCGGTAGTAAGTGCGTCCGGCAGAGAACATGTTTTTCGGGTGTGGTCGATGGGCGACCGGACGCACCGACCGGAAGCATCCGATCTTGACCAGACGCACTAATCGGACGTGTGGCCGGGACGCGCCGGCGGGGTTCAGCGGTTCGGGCTTGGGGTTTGTCGGTTGATCCGGACCCATCGACCGAACTAATCGGTGAGTCCGGTCGGCCCCGTCCGGTCAAGCTGATTTGAGCATGTTTTGCTCCCCAACGGCCACATTTCGTGGTGTGGCCTATTTATACCCCCCTTTGGCCGGCTATGTGAGGTCTCTTGGACATTTGAAATCATTCCTAACACCTCTAGAGCTGAGCACACCTCCTCCTCCTCACTCCCTTTGCTTGAGAGCATCATTCTAGTGAGTTGAGGTGATTCAAGTGCACTTTGCTTTGATCTTTGCATCTAGTGGCGCTTGAGGATCGTTGTGAGCCGGTGGTTTTCTTGTTGCTCTTGGAGAGCACCACTCCTAGCCGGCTTGGTGATTGGTGGAGGCGTTGGCAAGAGTTGGTGATTGTTCTTGGCCACCTCCGGTGATTTGTGAGAGGATTACGCACTCCTCGTCGGGAAGACAAAGTGCAAGTAATACATTGCTCGTGTCTTGGGTACCTCTCATTTGCATTGGGTGCAAGTAGCCTAAAGGCACTTGGCTAGGAGTGAGCTCCACCTTGCCCCACACATGAGAAGGTCGGCACAACGGAGACTAGCTTAAGGGTGCTCAAGTGAACTTCGGGTTAAATCTTCGTGTCTCTCCATTGTGGTTGTTGTCTCTTGGCATTTGGATTCATCATTCATATTGTGACAACATCTCCGGTGATTGGATTCACTAGCCTCGACATTGTGGTATATCACTTCTACACACTTGCATTACTTTCATATATATTGTGCTTGTGTAGTTAGAATAGTCTTGCTTAGTGTAATCTAGCTTGTTCACCTAGTTGGTAAAGTAGAGACTTAGCCTTTGTGTGTGAATTAGAGACTTTAGCAACTAGAATTGTCAATAGGAGGCTTGCCGACAAGTAGAGCTAGAGCAAACGCATTTACGCTTTGTTATTTACTAACAAGTTGCTCTAGTGATTTTGTAGAAATTTTATTAGGCTATTCACCCCCCCCCCCTCTAGCCATTTTGGACCTTTCACACACCCGACGATTTATTTGGAGCCATTTGGAACAACGCCTTCTCCTCCTCCTCGGCGAAAAGTTTCTCCGAGAAAGTCCTGCATTTCATCGGTAACTTTGCGCGGGACATGCTTTGGCAAACCGGTTCCGGTACAAGCGACTCCTGTGCCTCAAACAACTGTGGTAGAACCCGACAGGCTAAATGTTCAAGATCAATTTGATCAAGAAAGACTCTCCGGCATCATCCGTCGGGCTCTTAATTCCATTAGCACGATTTCTGCTCTCGCCTTGGCCTGAAAAAATGCCGTGTTGCGATCCCCCTCCTTGAGCCACGAGATTCTCGATCTCTGGCGTTCCATAGTCTCCTCCCGAGCCAGTACATCAACAAGTTTCGACATCAAGGCTCGTTCCTTCTCGGTAGGACCCGATAGAGAGTGCTACCCGTTCGATCTCCAACTCCGCTCGCAAGTCCTTCACCGCTTTTTAACACACCCAAACACCTCTTGATCCCACTTCTTCAACGATCCTTGTAGAGATAGGAGTGCAGAAGATGTAGCAGCTAGATCAAGAGAGCTCGAGCCCGGATCCCAGTGCGGTTCACAAACTCCATATATTCACCATGCGCTTTCCACATATTTTCGTAGCGGAATGGCTTGCCCTTTCTTCCGGTCCCGTCTCGGTTCTGAAGTGCCCGCTCCCGGATTTCCACCAGCAGACCATTATGATCAGATTCCGCTAACGGGATATGATAGACCTCAGACTCGGCCAAGGCCTGTAGGAATTTGTCATCCCCAAGTGCTCGGTCGAGACGAACCTTCACATTTCGGGCCCCATCCTGCCTATTATCCCACGTATAGGGCAGGCCATGATAGCCCAAATCATTCAGCGCGGCGGTCATCCGCAAAGCATCACGGAACGCCTCCATCCGCCACGCTTCCCTTTCATTCACCCCAAACTGTTCATTCGCGGCAAACACCTCGTTAACATCCCCCACACACGACCATGGGGAATCGGATTTGTCGCGCACGGGGAATCTCAAGAGGTACCGGCTTTCCTTTTCGCGCCGTTCACATCGAGGCTCACCATAGAAGCCTGTTAGTCGCCACTGCGAGATTCTCAGCTTATCACATGACACAAGGACATCAATATGTGACTTGGACTTACTCAACTCCGCAACCAAAGACATCGTGACGCCACAACAGCATCAAACCCCCACTTTGTCCCTCCGACTTAACCACAATGGCATTTGGGAAGCCAAGAGTGCGTTTCAAGCCGAGAGCTCTTTCTTCGCCCATCCTCGTCTCCATCGGGAACACCACTTCAGGCCGTTTCTTGTCCACCATGTGAAGGAGCTCTTGAACTGCCTCGGGCCGCTGCAACCCCGGCAGTTCGCACCGAACAGATTCATGGCGCCCGCGGGCTACCGCTAAATTAACCGCCGCCGATCCTGCATTTTGAGAGTTACCCCGCTTCGCTTTTTTCGGGGTTTCGATCATAGAACCCCCACTTTGCCCTCCTCAAGCACCGTCCAACCGGGCCGACACGGGAGTACACGATCCCCACCGACACGATCGCATTTGAGGTGCCCAAAGGGAAAGTTGAGATCGGTGTTTGCAAAGCTCGCGAAGAGGTTTTGATTTCCTCTTTCTCGGGCCCCGAATATTATCCTCCTCCATTGCCTCAAAGACAATCTTCCCGCCAGCAGAAGATGCTTGCCAAAGGTAGCCCACCCGGCCATCCACTTCCTTCCGGTTTTGTTTCAAAGGGGATTGCACCTAGGCCTCCTCTGTGTCTCCCACCCGGCTTCGACTGCCGCGAACCAGCGAAGAACGTAGCGCTCTTGCTCCCCGATTTAGAGTATCGGACGCCGGAGGAAGAGCCACTTCAAAAGACTCCGCCGCGGCCGCCGCAAACGACCGCATACGCCTCCTTTTTCCTCTGGAGCTCTTAGATTAACATCATAAGGCAACTTGCCATCTTCTCCACAGCCCGCCGGCGTTGAGCACTCCATGTCTGAGTGCCCCATCAGGCCACAATGGAAACAGATGTATGGTAACCTCTCATATTGGGCATGGAACCACCGAGGCTCCTCGCATTTGTTGACATGCAGCGGAGAATTCCTCTACGTCACGGCTTATCAAGCTGGATTGCAACTCTAGCACGTAGGAAAGCCCCGCTCACCTTCCCATCAGCGTCCACATCCATGTGCGATTACCTTACCAATCAAGTCCATTGCCCGAGAGCCTGCGGACCGATTCATCCGACCTCACGGGAGATTTAGTATGCGAGCCCGAGCTCCACACTATCAAACTTTATCTCCATTTGGACTAAGCTTCTTGTCATAATCCTTAAGCAAAATCAAATATTTCCCAACCATCCATGGCGCTCCGGATAACACCCTCTCCCTCTCACGAGCATCCAAATTCAACCACGAACATGTTGTCCACCTTCTCGCCCGATGCGCCGGAGTTTGAGTCCAACCGGGTTGCCGGGCCGCCTTCATCGCCCGAGCGAACAACATTAACATGAGCAGTGCCGGCGACGGCACCTTCCCCACGAGCCCATTCCATAGCCGTCGCGGGCTCCTCATCCTCTTCATCATCGCTGAATTCCAGCACGCCACCTCCTCCTCCGTGTGAGGCGTAGCTTCTAGAGTAGATCAGTCACATTAGGGTTTTGGGTATCACCCCTTACCCCGATCCGTTGCTCCCGATTGATGCCATGGCACGTAAACGGGCGGCCGCGACTAATTGGCCTTACCGACGATCGAAAGTGCAGCCACACATGGTTCCCAATCAAGATTCCTAAGCGGGCGGAACCCTAATGGTATCTGTGGACGGCGCCGGTGACGGCTAACCGACGTTATGCGGTGGCGTCCCGATCAAGTTGGCGGAGATTTGGCTGGGGCGCCGAGGCCGAAAGGCCGGCGGCGGCAGATCAAGGTCTCCGGTGAGGAGGCCTAGATCGGGATCGGGAACCTAGATTGGACTCGAATAATCGCCAAAATCGCCAAGATCGCCAAATCCCGCAAATTACGGAAGGCATCGTTCAGTGTGGGGCCAACTCCACTAACCGATCACGCCATCAGGGTCAAGGGGACATCCGGGTGCTGGTGGGATCTAAATGGGAGCTCAAGGGGAAATAGTGGAAACGAAAAAAAATATAAGGCTCCTCCAAAACCTTTAGGAATTAGGACTTAATGGGGAAAATTGAGGTCCTCAAAAGACTAGCAAAGGCCTTTTGGAGTAGTTTTTTTTTATCCACTGGCCTTCAAAAATAGCATAGACGACTTAATTGGAGTTTGATGGAGATACTGCTACTTTTTGTTGTACAAATTATGGTGCAATTAGGAGTGCTAGAGTCTTCCATATGCATAGCACTAGATCTAATCTAGTAGTTAGCTTCGAGTTAGATGACTGGAAAAAAAACAAGGGAAAGTTTCTAAAGCACTACTTACTCCATATTGACGCTTCTCCTAATTAAGCTAAAGCACTTAGCGGTGCCACGACACAAGTCCACAAAATGCAGGGGTTCATAAATTTAGTCTCTCTCTCTATATTATTAGTTGCTTCATTAGTGTTAGTGCTTGGTAGCTAAAAATAGAATAAGCTAATAAGGCTTCTAGTGAAATTTTAAGGTGACATAATAATTTAGTCTTTCTCTTCTTATAGTAGCTCTATTATTTTTTTTTTTATTTTTTTTTTATTGTGAAATTTACTTGATTGCTTCTTCTTATCCTTATCACGTATCTATACATTACCGTGGCTTCACAAAAAAGGTAAAAAAACATGTTAGATACTATGTAGCAATGTATCACCAGTCACTCGACGTGACTAAGCAGGGGCTGGCTACACCTAGACTGTGCAAGCCTTTGAGCTCATCACCATGACTCGGAATTAAGGTCGTGTTTTGTTCTAGGAATGGGATGGTTCCAGTGAATTAAGGTCGTGTTTTGTTCTAGTGAAATTTTGAGGCATTCTGACCACGTACCAGATGGATAGTGACATTGTGATGGTTGGAGTCATGTCACATCCTAATATAACAACTGCTGATTAAATTGAAGGGAAACAAACTTGGAGCTCTGTGGCGTAGCACGAGGGGGGAGTATGTAATACTGCGATGTGCAGTGTACAATGTCATTTTAATGTTATTTTAGGCCTTAATCTCACAAAGGAACTCAATGAAAATTAATAGGAATAGTAACAGACACAATCCACCAGCTAGGGTGCGGTCCAAGTTCTCTTTAGAGTAAAGCGCATGTGGACAAGCTCTCTAATGTTGTTTTAGGGTTTAATATCACAAAAGAACTTAAGGAAATCCCTGGAAATTGAATGTGGATCTTGAAAGCCTTGAATGGAGTGAGAGGCTTGTATAAAGGTTGGTGGTGAGTTCTAGTCAATGGTGACCCATGGTGAGGCCGGTAAGTCATGGCGGTACCACAAGTTGCATGGCGATTAATAAGCACCATCCAACATAGGAAAAGATAGGAATTAGGTTTAATTAGGAAAGCTTGGTTTGAAGATGTATGTATTTAGAGTTGTGAGCATTTAGTTGCACATCTAAGCTTGTGCATTGTATCCCCTTTATAGTACGGCTTTTTCCAAAACTCAATTTCAATAAACAAAAATCATTAAAGCTCTTTTTGAGTCTAACTCCATAGCTGTTGTTATAATATGATATGTGCTTGTATACATTATCCTTCATCTTTATTAATTTGCTTAAATCTTATTAGTTCACTAATTATGTGGTCATTATCACCAAAACCAATAATTAGGGTTTGATTGCACTTATAGGCCTCTGCTTGCCAAGGAGACACTAAAGGCGAAGGCCTCGGAGACGCAACATCCGTGCGACAAGAAGATACGAAGGCAAAGGCCATGAAGACAAAGACCTTTGTATCAAGGAGGTCCTAAGGGTGAAGACCCGCATATCGAGCGAAGACGATGAACCGTATCATAGAAATGGTGAAAGGACCCGAAGTTCAAAGATGAAGTTATCTAAGAGAAGAATATCAAACTACTTATCAATAGAAGCCTCTAGAGTCAACATTTGTATAGAACAAAGTCACGTGCTTTCTCCATGCCATTTTCATAGGGTTTTCGAGATTGAGTTTTTAGTGCCGCATGCATATGGCATATAAGCCATCTCCCCCTTAAAGTGGACTAATAAGGGTTAGTGTAGTGTCTTGTAAAACTCAACCCCGTTGAGGGGATGCTTGTAAAATGTCATTCCTATATAGTGCTAAGGGTATGAGAGCAAATGACTATCTCCCTCTCACTAAAAACCATCACCACTAATACACTCTCTCCTCTCTCTCTCTCTCTCTCTATGTTTGTTTAAACTTTAGTTTCAACACTTAAATATTTAGATCTAGATTTTATGAATACCTAACTTGAAATTTAAAACTCCGCCATTTGTGTACTAGCACTTCCACACCCTAGTGAGAACAAAGCGTGAGAATGCGAGAAGCTAACCGCTTTTGGAAGGACTTAGCTAGTTGGCTCTTGCTCTCGAACACCTCCGCGATGATCTTGAAGACCTATATCCCACCATGAATCCACATGCTGCCTTGCAAGGGCTTAACAGTGTGCTCCTTACATTTGTTTAGATTAAGCACCTTTTGGTTTAGCTAGAACATGCTAAGACCGAGATCAAATTTAGGGTTGGGTACTGGCACACCAAGTTAAACATCTAGGCAAACTCTTAAAGTCAGCCAGACAAGTTCTGTTGGGTAGCATGACCATATCTGCATGTATTCTCAGGCACCTCGTTTTGATCGACAATCTACTCCATGCGGGGATGCAATTATGAGGGATTGAAGTCTAAGATGAGCATTCTTTATCCAGGCAGAGTAATATGGTGGTGGCCAAGTTTGCGGCGACAAATGTCATATCTTGTATCGCTAGAGTCTTAGTTGTGAACTTAATCGTCACTTCTGTATGATCAAAGGTTGTCTTGTTACCTATCTGGAATTTAATTAAAACCATCACTTGTGTCCTTTTGAGCATTAGGCATGACATTTTCGCTCTATTGCGATCTGTTATCACCAATTTACTTGTCGTTCTTGCCTCCTTTAATGTGGGTATCGTGGCTTTAATGGTCATCCCCACGGTCTTGCTTTGCTAATCTGTGATGCAAGTTGAGCGTTGTTGGCGTTTGTTAACGCAAAACATAGGTACAACCAATAAGCGCACGGATACCGTTGTAGCTTTCACCCAAGAGTATTCCTAGGTATCATATTTATCCTCGGGGAAGCAATGGCTAAAGAAGTTGATAGCTAACCATCATGTATCTGCTAACTAACAAACCAACTAAACTATTGTGGGGGTAAAAGGTAGAACATGAGTTTTGGGTAAATGACACACAGGAGAACATCATAAAATATAGCAGAGTAGAATAAGCTAAGCTAGTAGGTCAACGGGAAAGGTCAAGGTTCCTATTTCCTTCTCCATTACTGTGGTTCTATTCTAGTTCATATCAAAGTAGGATAACTAAGCATAGGTCAAACATAGCGAACACATCTTGGCACTTCGGAGCAGCGGAACCTTTCCGATTCTCGAAAAAGACTAGGAAACGTAATCGGGGTCGGGCCGCCAAAAGCTCTCTGAAAAACACCAACCTAGCACGTGGTGGAATCTGAAGGCACTGGCTGAGCTTTGTCACCTCGGGGGCTACCACAACTATCCGTAAGGTTGGGCGCAATCTCGGGTAAACCCTAGCCTAGACACCACGTCTATGCTAGTGATTACTACTCTAGCCACATATGATAACTAGAGAATTCGGTCGAACGGAGATCCCATGCCAAAATATAAACATTACACTTAACCTTGATTAGCTAAACTACTAAGGCATAAACTAAATAACCATAAAGACATTTCAGTAATTAGAGAAGATAAATATATTGAAAGTACTAGAGTCTTACAAAAGAGCGATACAAGATTATACCGATCCTCCGAGGACTCCTCCGGAACTTGAGCATCTCTCCCTAACTCCCAACTAGACTAATACTACAATGTTACATCTTGGAATAGTGGTGTTGCTCCTTGGTGGTGTTTTGTGAGAGGGGAGGCCTCCTTTTATAGGTGGGAGAGGAGGGGTCATGTGGAAAATGCCTCTCCCCACTTGGAAGGTACAAAACCGACCTCAAACCGGCGTCAAGATACATTGAACACCCAAAGCACCCCAGAACCGTCATTGCAACGTCGGTGGGAGGTTGCTCACAAAATTAGGGCGCGAACGCCATAGTGCCGTCCCGTCGGGACCCACTTCGATCCGGGGACTAGGGCCGGCTCCTCTCGTGACCTCCTTTAAGTAGGTGGGCTCTGGGCGGTCCTAATCCGTAGTTTAGGGGTGCTTTGGGCCATCTCGTTCCCGACTTGGGCCTCTTGTGTTGCACTTATTAGTTGGCATGTTTTCCGAAGTGTGCGTTTGCTGTACTTTGGCGTATTCTCACTTGATTCCATGTATTTGTCCTACAAAACATATTTCTCGGAATACAAGTGGAACTTGGTCAATAGTAAAGGTATATGTGCTAGTTTCCACGAAAAAAAAAGATACAAGTTGGCGGTATAAAATGGTCGATAACGACCGCCAACAAAGCGTGCTTTGCTTATGGGTTATAATCTTTCTCTACTTGCCCAATTGTTTTTATAGAAGTGTTGTGGGGGCTTTGCAATACATTACTCTTACTCGTCCAGACTTAGCGTTTGCTGTCAACAAAGTGTGCCAATATTTGCATGAGCCTACCACGCGGTACATTGGGCGGACGCTTAAGAGAATCATTCGTTACTTAAAATTTATTGAAGATACCATCTTTGCTAATTCGCAAGAGCTCACCTTTAGTCATAAATGGCTTTTCAATCTGCATTGGATAGGTTCGAGAGATGATCTTAGGTCGACTAGAGGTTTTGTGGTCTTTCTAGGCTCAAACGTGATTTCATGGAGAGGTAGAAAGCAACCGATGCTTTCAAGGTTAGGTACAAAAAGTTGAGTACAAGGCCATGGCAAATACTACAACTGAGATGATGTGGGTAGAACAAATACTTGGAAGTTAGGAGTTAAGTTAAAAGTAAAGCCTTGTTTACGGTGTGATATCCTAGGAGCTATGTACTTGTTAGCGAATCTAGTGTTTCACATCGAGCAAAAGCATATAGAAATTGACTTTCACTTTGTGAGAGAAAGGGTTGCAAGAAGACAACTAGAGGTAAGACTCGTGTCAACCGACGATCAAGTTCTAGACGGGGTTCACAAAGGCATTGTCGTTTTGAAGTTTGAAGAGTTTAAAAGCAATCTAAATCTTGTAGAAAAGACAAGTATAGATTGAAAGGGGACGTCAGAAGAATGTAACGTGGTAAATCTTTGTAACATGTTACACATATGTGCTAAGGTGCCGACCTGGCGGCGTACACAATGATCACATGCATTCGGTTGGGATTAGGCTCATGGTTGTTAGCGCCAGTGACGAATCTAGGATATTACCTCATTGGGGTCAAAGACTAAGTGACGAGTCAACCATGCATTGATTCTCTATTTTAAGAGTGATTTGAAGGTGGAAAAGAGAAGTTTTAGTGCTATTTTTAAAAAAGTTATCGGGTCGTGGACCTCGACGCCAACACTATAGATCCGCCCTAGTTAGTGCTAGATTAGTTGAAATTGTAATCTATTCAACCGGTGCCTTGGCTTGTAAGTCGAGTCTTGTAATCTTGTATAAATATGTTAACATGTAGGCATGGTGAGCCAAGTTAGGCAACCACGATTGCTACTAGCTTTTACAGTAGCGTCTATTTTCCTTGGGTACATGTTAAAGCGACTTATAAATTGGAACAAAGAAGTACTCCTTCCGTCCCAGAATATAAGATGTAACCACCTTATGTTCAAAAACTAAGAAACACATTTATTTTTCTCTCAACACTTGCACTAGTGTATTGCTATATATGCCTCTATAAAGAGAGAGCACATCTTATATCATGAGACATGAATATAAAGTAGTTACACGTCATATCGGGACGTAGGGGGTAGACAAAGGGTGTACAAGGGAATGTTTGGTTACGTGGACACGGTTAGACGAGTAAACTTCGGGTGCCACACCTACTCGGGCCGCCGCTTGGTTTCCAAAGAAGTTTGGTCCGACACGCACTGTCTTCCTTGTCTTTTTCTTCTTTTGTCGTTTTGTCCTCAGAGTGTGTGGCGAGACATCGATAGTGCGCGGCGAGGATTTGATCGCCATAAAGTGCGGCAAAGCCACACTGCGCCACACTGTGGCGTGGCGATTGAAGGTTGCGAACCAAGCAGACCCTAAGTTAAGGTAAAGATCTCACATTTTTTTTTTTGTAATGAAGGAGCCAGCGAGTTGGTGGTGAGAAAAACGCTGTCAAATGTCAAGTGTCAACGGCCTAAACCACCGAGGCACCGACCCCACAAACCAGCGACAGGCAGCGGCGCATAAAACCCTGCCCCCCAAAACCCTAGCCGCCGTTCCATTCCAATCAAAGTGCACGAACTCACCGGTCGACGGCGGCGGCGGCAGCGAGGAGGACGAAATCGCAGTCGTGCGATGGGTAGCGACACGGAGGCTGAGAAAACGACGGCGCCGGTGGCCCTGGCGCCCATTGCGAAGCCGCTCGCCGGCAAGAAGCTCTGCAAGCGAACCCTCAAGCTCGTCCGCCGAGGTCTGGAAGATTTCGCCGTTGCTTTTATGATGTTCTCCTCATTTCCCAAGTTTATATACGATTATTTCAATTTTGTTTGCAGCCTCTGAGACCAAATGCTTGAAGCGAGGAGTCAAGGAGGTCGTCAAGAGTATTCGGCGGGGAAACAAGGGGTTCGTAATTTATACCGCTCTGCTCTGTTCCTGCATTGCTTGTTCATCTATCTGCCTATATCATCATAGTATGAAATGGAAGCCAGCGTCGCTCGTCCCTTTTATTTATTTATTTATTTATTTATTTATTATTATGTTAAATACAATAATCAACTTTGACTTCAAGAAATAAATTGTCGTTTTAACTGTAACATTAAAATACTCTTGATTTGCCACTGTGATTTATAGTAGCTTCCAACTGGGAAACATTAAACAGGTTGGAATTTTTAAAACCTCCTAATAGAATGACAGTCAAATGGGACTTTCCACAAGCATTCAGCTATGATGTTTCTTTATGTTAGGCCTACCTGTGAGTCTCCTGAGGTCTTGTGCAGACTCCTAGAGAGGTCAGCTTATTCTAGTTAACATGTTTGTTGGTTGGTTGAGTGATCCATTCTACTGTTAAGATAATCCAACAGTTGGAAGATCCATTGGCATGAATGAGAGGTGCTCTGCAATCAGTTTTTGCTGTGACTTAGTTAAATTTTGTTGTTCAATAAATTTAGGTGGACTGTACGACACAGTTTTTTTAATAGGAATTGTGGAGACATTATGCTCACAGATTTGGGCTAGTATTCAGGCGCGCGGATCCAATATCAAGCTAAGCCCCGGGCTGAGATACAAAAGCAAGTGTTATAAGTGGACTAATAGAACCTAATCTTTCATTATTTTGGGTAATTTATCATTGATTTATTTGGTCACCGACCCGGGCTGCAGCACGGCCAGCCTGGGGCCTGTGTCCGCCACTGCTGGTGTAGGAACCTATGAAAGGCTTCCGTTGGACTCTGGGGTCTGGGAGTGGTATTAATTTGATAGTTTCTACGAGTTAAAGCCAACATTCCACTGTTCTCACCAATTTCAGCTAGAATCTGTTGAAGTGCCGTGTGAACCCACCCAGTCGTCCGGTCCATATGGCATCTCAGTTTCAAATTAGCCCAAGTGCCCAACGTGGTTTTGAATCTTAGTATCCAGTACTCAACCGATCACCCTCTAGTAGTGATTAAACTTTACAGCCGACTGATTCTATGCCAAGTAGACCCATTCTTTTAACATAGGGTAGTAGGTCCATTGTCAATGTTATGATCCAACCCATATTCAAAAGCGTTGGGTCTGTCCATGACCAGGATACTTATATGCTCTGTAGTTTTTTTTGAAGGTATATATGCTCTGTAGTTGATGCGCAGAAAAGAAGAAGAAGAGAAATTGATCGCAACCAGCACGTTTTTACCTGGGCCAAATCTACTTTGGGGATTACCTAAGATTTTTTCTTGTTAAATCTAACCAAAGTAGACAGGTTTTCTGAAATAATTGTTATGTTGACCTCTGTCAATTTTGTAAATTATCTTCTTATGTGCAAAAATATCCTGTATCATTTACTACAAATACTAGTTTGCTAGTATCCAAGGCATCATATCTCTTCAGTTGTACCGTATAGTTAATCAGGGATGCTGTTTCCCTAGTTGGCGAGTTCGCTGAGTAGTTAGCCCATTCTGTGCTGTAGCTGTGTTACCTGGCAAATGTTAGATTTACTAGGACTTAGTCCCTTTACTTTCCAATTCTAAGCTTTTCATGGTGTTTTGTTTATCAACTTAACTCTTCCTGAAGGTAAAAGTTTACCACTCTGCCTTGAATGCATTTATAAGGAAATTACTGGTGTGAGTGTGACACGTTGTTTGCTCAAATTCCTTCTCTCAATAATTTATGCTACTTGATTTTTGACATTTCATTAACTCCTGTGTTTTGCTTTGGTCCTTGTAGACTGTGTGTGATTGCTGGCAACATTTCTCCAATCGATGTAATAACTCATGTTCCAATAATCTGTGAAGAAGCCAATATTCCTTATGTATTTGTTCCTTCAAAAGAGGTATGCATATGCTGCACTGAAGCTGCAATTTTCAGCTTTAGATCCTTGTGTTTGTTTTGAGCATGAAAAATAGGTTGTTATGATGCAACCTGCCAGGATGTGGCAATCAGTGTCGCACTGTCGTATATACTCCCTCCGTTCCAAATTATAAGACGCTTTGGCTTTTTGTAGATACATACCTTTTCAATGTATCTAGACATAGTGTGTATCTAACTAAGTGTATTGTAAAAACCACGTATCTGGAAAATCCAAAACGTCCTAATAATTTGGAATGGAGGGAGTATATCCTTAAACTAAGTGGAACAGGCTAAATTAGAGATAAGTGGTTTTGTATTGTTTCATTGATCTTTCACTTGTTGAAAAATGAAAATTGAGTGGGTGTATCACCAAGATTATCTACATGTATATTTTAGTTCGTGTTTTGACAGGAACTATACTTAGTTTGAGACAACTCTCATGTTTCTTCCCATCATGGTTTTTTATCCCCTTTAGTTCTAGGCATCAAAACTGAATGACAAGTAGAAGTTTGTTCTGTGAAAGTGTAGGGATGAAAGTGCATCCACCTAGTTGTCCACTCACACATCTTGTTTGCAGCTAATTAAGAGAGTGCACACCTCAGACAGGCTTGTCCACCTTGCTAATACTTGTCCTTATATTTTCGTAAAGATTTTCTCCACTAGCTGACCATAGTTTTACAGGGCCATGAACTGATGGCATCGACTATTATAGAATCAATTGATTTCGTTGTCATGACTTGGTGCACTTACCATTTGATTGATTGATACCAAACGTGGTAACAATCGGGAGTGGAGACTTTGTGTTGAAATTACATACCACACATGAAAGGGCGTCCTTTAATCTGATGCCCGTAGCATCAAATTCTCACTTATGGCATTCACTTATTTTCTTAGTTTTGGAATGATTCTTTATTGTTCATCTCATTGCTGTTTGACTTTGAAAGAAGGTATTTTATTCAACCTCTCCTCCAGCATATAATCCAATTATTTATCCATGCTGCTTCTAGCAGTCTCTTTTTGTGTATGCCATTTTTTTTACTGGCTGTAACTGTTTCAGTAAAGAGTACATGGAAATTAGGCATCCATGTCTTAGACAATGTTTTCAGGGTGGTGTAGCTTCTATTTTCCTTGACCTTGAGGAGTATATGTTTTTAACTGATACCCAAAGCTCGGATGGCAAGTGTATGTTTCTGCAAAATGACCACCTGAGAAATTGGCATATCAATAATTCTCCAGTCCACCTCGCGGTGAAGCTTTTATTTTTAAGAAGCTGTATAGTATATGTGATGTATTAATGTATACTAGAACCACTGAAAAAAAAGACGAGAGCAAAATTAAACAGTATAGCAATTTTTGGTCTAATGTTGCCATTTCATTCAGTAGTTCTGATCAGCCGAAAAGGCCAGTTTATGGTACACAGTACATATACTGATGCTATTTCCCACCTGTTGGCGTCAGGATCTTGCAACTGCTGGCACCACCAAAAGGCCTACCTGTTGCGTGCTGGTGCTGACGAAGCCAGCCAAGGGGGAGCTCGAGGGCGATGTCATGGAGAAACTCAAGACGGACTACGACCAGGTCATGTCTGAAGTTGCTGAGGTCACGTCGGCGATGTTCTGAGCAAAACCCACGGGGCAAACAGAAGCGCCGAGCCCATGTTTTTCATCACGAGCATGACCCCTGTCTGTACAATGCCAGTGTGACCTCTCTGAGCAAACGTATTACGTAGTCGAGTTTTTGGCAATGAAATTGATTAATGAAACATTTTGTTGGAAATGCCAGCTCTTACCCGTAGCTCTAAACACACCCCTTGTTGTTTTATAGTGCCATATTCCACTGCGAGCCTGCTGCAAGCCTGCAACCTTTGGCAGTACTACAATGCACTTTGCAACAGGACAAAACGTACGTGCCTGTGTCTGGCCACACAACACCACACGGATCAATGGGATCATGGATCCACTGCTCAACGGTGGTGTACTGGTGCGTGTGCACTGTGCAGGGGTTGCCCAGAATGAATGAAGAACTGGCAGCGATGTATGATTGGGACTTGTCGACGCCTGCCCTGGCCCTGTGGTGCGGTTTATCCTTCCTTCCCGTGCTTGCAAAATTGCCATTGCCTTGCCGCTCTCATCTGCGAGGCTTGTCCTGGGGGGGCGTTCGCTGCTGCAAGACGACGGCAGCAGGGCAGCGCAGGGCTGTCAGCTGTGGCTGTCATGGTCCAGCCCAGTCCAGAGCTGTGGCTGTGGCTGTAGGATTTAGCAAGCCAGCACGAGCTTGCCCGGCGCCCCGGCCTGGATCCTGACGATCTGTCTGATGGCTGATCCAAGGCGGGCGATTGGCGATTGCGTCTCGGCATGGTCCGACCGTGTAAAATCCCCGCGGCAAACACTGGAGGACGGACGGTGCTGGTGCATGGTCCCCTTCGCCTTTGGTAGCTTGCGGTGATTGTGCGTCAAAATGGGCAAAAACAGCATCTTCGAGAGTCTTTTTACGGGTTATTTGAATAAAAAGTCACTCTATATGTGATCAACAAGGAGAAAATCGATTCAATGGGAGTGAGATCGGTTCCATGTCACGTTCGATGCGAGCCAATGCAAAATGTTGCGGAGCAAAAAGTCTTTCACACATCATTTTTTTTGTGTGTAAGCAAGGCCAATGTATATGGACTAGGTAGTCCATAATAGTGGACCCGGTGTCAGCTGACCATAGTTATGGATTTTGCTACAATATGAAGTCCATAGAGGTGGGGCCCGCTTGGCATAAAAATAATTAAAAAACATTCATCCCTTTGTACGCACGGGACCTTCTTTCTTCCCGATCCCTTTCTCCTTCCATCCGCCCTCGATCTTCGATGCCGGCGCCCTTCTTCCTGGCAAGATAGCTCGTTGGATTGACTCCCATGGCTCAATCGAGTTGGTACCGGCTTTTTCGGGTGCACGCCGCCGCAACTCTTCCCGTGGTGCACCGGAGGCGGGCTTTTCGTGATTGACCGCGCGAATGGCTATGGCGGCGGCGGCGGCATGAGCGCCCTCACGAGCATCACCGATGATCGCGGGCGGTGGCGGCGCGAGATGTTGATGGCTCGGCGGCCTCGCCGGGCGGGCGCTGATGGTCGCACGACCGCCGCGCGGACGGCCGAACACACGGCCTCACGCTGGCGCTGTGATGGTCGGGCGGCAAAGGGGGCGGCGCGATGAATGAACGACATCTCGCGGTCACGGCAAGGGCGATCGATCCAGCAAGACGGTGAGACGGAGAGAGAATGAAATATTTTTTAATCGCTATGGACGGTCCATAACGCCATGGATAGTCGAACCAATGGATCGCTTCTATGGCCCCTCTCACAATGTTTCGTGTAGTCCATAGTGAATATTTTAGTCCCTATGGACCTGGTTTAGAGACACATTGTGGTTGCTCGATGATGCGAGAGTTGTTATTGCATTGACCATGCATTGCAATAATTTCACTTTGCATTAGATTAGATAGTTGAAAAAACTATTGCATAGCATCATAATATGTAATGTTGCAACAAAATTAGTTTGGTGCAATAAGTTGTTTTGGAACGAACTAAGTTTCTACGATAAGTTTTTTTTGCAAGACTTAGTTTCCGTGCAATACGTACACTGAGGTGCAATGACTTTAACAAACTTGACCATCCGTGCCAAAAGATTGTACAATAGAGAAGTAAAAGGGCTCACTAATAGCTCAAGGACATAGTTGCAATGACTTTATTAGAAGTAAAAGAGCTTATTAACTTTGACGGATGTTGTAAGAGCATCTCCAACAGCTTCTTTGTCGTTGTCAGGCCTCTATGGATGCCTCTCCGATGTCCCGTGCCATCTTCGTCGTCTTAGGAGAAGGCACGTCTTCAGCGAGCGTGGCGTCGTGGGCGACCATTGCTAAGAAGTTGGATGGAGGAGCGGCCATGGGTACATGGAAAAAGATTGTTATTGTGGGGCCCACAGTATTGGAGAGATACAAGTCTCTCTTTATTTGAGAGAAGAGAGGTGATCACAAAAAGGGGCTATTGGGATCTGCTGGAGCAACAAAACAATTATGTCTCCCTAATATGACTAGTTTATGAGAATGAGTGATGTTATTGGTAGAGAGTTGCTGGAGATGCTCTAAAAAAATTATGATCACATGCCATTAAGAAGTTTGAAACATTCAACATACCAAATGTTGAAGCTCGGATGCAAGACCGAGCCTAATATTACGTGGATCCATTGCAAACGATTCGTCTGTCTTATCAACATGCTGCGATGCCAATGAGTTTGCAGGTTATAATAAGTGTGCAGGACGCCACTAATGATAATTTTCGCAATATGTTTTGATCCACAAGTACTAATTTTAGCTACTAATTTTTAGTGTTAATGGATTTAAGTACAGTAACCACACCTTTACTCATTATTCATCCTTAGCAAAGCACATAGACCGGCAAAATTCCCTTGTCCGTATTCCTGCCGTGTCTCCACTTCGTCTCAAGTGAGGGCCACTGGCTGTCATCATCCGTGCCTCCTCATCGATCCTCTCGTGGCAAGGACGCTTTTGCTGCATGGCTTTGCTCCTCTTTTCCTTCACCTCTGGCGGTTTGGCCACCTCCCATGGAATTCCGACACACTTCCCAAGCCAAGTGAGTGCCCTGCTGCCCCCACACCAACTTTGCCAATTCTTTGGTTCCAGGGAATCCCTCAAAGGTGGTGGCTTTGCTGGGAGAAAAATTTGTACTGCGGCCAACACGACGCAGCTTCCAATAAAAGCTCTGGCATTGCTTTATGGCATGAATGATAGTGTAGGTGAAATTCCTTTTCCCCTAAAAATGAGTTTGAACTTTTGTCTAGAACACTTGTCTTGTAACTAATGGATTCAAGTATGCAATTGAGTGAAAATTTTTTGAAATATACTTCCTCCATCCCTATTTAAGTTGTTAATGTCAAATTTGTGCTATCAAATTTTTTAAGTTTGATTAAGTATGTAGAAAATATTATCAACTTTTATATCTCAATAAAATTATTATAAAATAGATTCAATGATCTATCTAATGGTACTAATTGTTCATTATAAATATAAATATTTTTTACATGTTTAGTCAAAAGTTAAAAGTATTTGACTCTTGAAGAAGTGATAATGACAGATAAAAAGGGACAAAGGGAATATGTTACTTGATAAATGGAGACAATTCCGGTGTGATTAGTTATTTGCATTAGCCTTAGAATACATTAGACCTTAAGCAAGATGGACTAAGAGTTAGTGTAACCATAAAATAGTTATTTGTTCACAAAATCATCATGTGATGACAATTGAGCAAGATGCAATCTCTACGATGATTATCTCTCATGAACTAGGACTTTCTCTATAGCAATTTTTTTACCAAATAGTTTTTTTCTTTCCGGTTACTACTATTATACTAGTCACCTAAAACTTGATGCTTCGACTTAAATCTGTTCAAAGTTTTGAGTCGCTTTGCCTTTTTGTTTAGTTAAGAAAACATAAAAATATTGTGTTGACTTATCATGAGAAGTGCGATAATTTTGTACACTTTGCCTTTTTGTTTAGTTATAAGAAAACATAAAAATATTGTGTTGATTTATCATGAGAAGTGCGATAATTTTGTACACTTATTAGATATCATGTGTGCATTTTTCACCGTAGTAGCTGATTATCTTTTCAAACAATAATAATAATAAAAACCGATTTTTCACAGTAGTAGTCGTTTTTCTCTGCAAGCCTTATACTACATATAGTAGAAACAAAAAGGAAAGAAACCTGCCATAAAAGAAAACCCCTCCTCCTTCTCTTCTTTGTCTTGACATATCCTTCTATTGCCTAGAAATACGGAGTACTATATTATAACAAAACGAAAAGAGAATTTGATAATTCTACCCTTATTTTAAAGTCCAATGGTGATTTTACTCTTTTTTTTTTTAACTTTGCATTTTTACCCTCGTTTTTTTCAAATGAAACCTCCGTCTACCCCTCTTATTTAACACC
Source organism: Hyparrhenia diplandra (assembly GCA_015847255.1). Lineage (NCBI taxonomy): Eukaryota > Viridiplantae > Streptophyta > Magnoliopsida > Poales > Poaceae > Hyparrhenia > Hyparrhenia diplandra. The sequence goes on along the minus strand of JADLZK010011403.1, from coordinate 150,399 downwards.
GTTGGTCTATGTCATATTAAATGATGAAATAGAAACAAAAAAAGAAAGGGAGTTTGGTGATTTTACCCTCGCTTTTAAGCGAAATGGTGATTTTACCCTTGTTTTTTTATCCTTTTTAACACCGTTAGAGGGACTTAACATAATAGGGGTAGATTCTCCCTTCTCGCTTTGAAATAACAGGGGGTAAAATCATAAAAAAACGGAGGGTAAAATTATCATTTCGTTTAAAAGTGAGGGTAAAAACGCCAAAAGCTCCAAACGAAATAACGGTAGAATAGTCCTATCCATATTTAGGGCTTTTTGGATCATTCAATCCGCTAGGGGATTGGAGGAGATTGAGCAATAATTTAATTCAATTCTCCGATTCCAAACGAAAATGGTTTAATCCTCTGTTCCCCTTTTCTCTTCACCGTCTACCTCACGAGTGAAAAGAATTCGTCCATTGTTTTCTACTGCTACAGGTCAGGTGGCAGGCGTGTTTGTTCCCTCCCTCCCTCCCCTGCTTTTATGCTTTGCGTTGCGTCCTGCCGGAGCGCAAGCATCTTCTTTTGTGTCATTTGCCTCTGACAGGGCCCCAGAGGGTCATTGTCCTGTCTCTGTGTGTTTGCGTTTGCGTCCCCCTCCAACACAGTGCCACTGCCTTTCTCCCTCTTCTGTGTGGCCTGTGTGTGGCGTGTGGGGGAGCTCAGCGAAGGCTGGCTGGTTGGACTGCGCTGCACCTGCGCTGCGTTTGCATGTTTTTCTTGGCCTCACGCTTGTTCCATGTTTGAACACACACATTGCACGCAGGCAGAGACGCAGGCGCACACACCCTCTCGGCCTCCCCCCTTGCCCTCGGAACCGCCACCCTCTCTTCTCTTCTCTCGGCTTCCTCCACTCCACCCCACCTCTGCCTCCCTTCGGCAATGGAGGCGACGCCTCCATCTTCTCCCCCGTCCCTGGTGGCGCTACTCTTGCTGCTGCTGCTGCTCATCATCTCCTCCCCTTGTAGCGCTCTCCTCTCCCCCAAGGGCGTCAACCCTGAAGGTTCCTCCGTCCTTCCTCTCTTTCTTTCGTTATATACGGAGAAGAGTACTCTCTTTCTACAGTAATAATACAGTAGTACTAGTTTCTCTCTCTGTTTCGTTTTTGACGGTTCTTTCTTTCTCGAATGGAAATGGAATCAAGGATTTCACTTCGCTATTCTCTGTCTTTGCTGTGTTGCATTTGTGGGAGCTCACTGATTTCTCTGGTATGTATTGTGCAGTGCAAGCTCTGATGACGATCAAGAACATGCTCAGGGACCCCCATGGCGTGCTCAAGAACTGGGACCAGGACGCCGTGGATCCCTGCAGCTGGACCACCGTCAGCTGTTCGCCGGAGTCTTTCGTCACCGGACTGTAAGCATTCCACTTCCTCCCTCCTCTATGTGCCCTGCTTCCAGACCAATATCAGAGTTCTTCCCCCATGTCCATGTGTTTGTTCTTCTTACCTATGGCTATGGCTATTTGATTTGATTGTTTGACAGCATGGTGCCAGGCCAGAACCTCTCTGGCCTGCTCTCCCCAAGCATAGGGAACCTGACCAATCTTGAGACTGTGTGAGTGCCAGTTCTTCTCACGGAGGATAGATAACCTTGTAATTGCCGGTCAGTTTGGTTCCTTTTTCACTGGAAGTTGATCTTTTGCTTTCCTTCCCTGTTGCAGTCTCCTGCAGAACAACAACATCACCGGCACAATCCCGGTCGAGATTGGCAAGCTTACAAAGCTCAAGACACTTGATCTCTCTAGCAACCACCTGTATGGTGGAATCCCCACTTCTGTGGGCCACCTTGAGAGCCTGCAGTACCTGTGAGTACAGTAGTAGTACATGCAAGCCTCTCATTAATGCTGTTCTTCTGGCTTTCACATTAAATAGTTCCTGTCTGGTGTCATCATAAGCTGGATTTGTTGCCATGTCCAGGAGGCTCAACAACAACACCCTGTCTGGTCCATTCCCTTCTGCATCAGCTAATTTGTCCCAGCTTGTTTTCCTGTGAGTAGTTGGTTTCTCACTGTTTCTGTTCATGTTTGGGTGCTGTTATTATTATATTATACTTCAATTGGGTTTGTGCTCACTGTAACACTGTGTCTTTCAGAGATTTGTCATATAATGACCTGAGTGGTCCAATACCGAGATCTTTGGCAAGAACATTCAAGTAAGGCTGGAAGTTTGTGCCTCTTCCTGTATAATATAGTTTTCACATCCCAAGTATAAGACACTATAGAACAGGAAATGTTAGACTGAAGGCTATCATGCTATTGATGTTCTTGCAGCATAGTTGGGAATCCTCTCATCTGCGGTACCAACACCGAGAAAGATTGCTATGGGACTGCCCCAATGCCCATGTCCTACAACCTCAATAGCTCACAGGGTGCTCCGTCACCGGCAAAATCTAAAAGCCATAAGTTTGCAATTGCATTTGGTACAGCAATTGGCTGCATCAGCTTCCTCTTCCTCGCTGCTGGATTTCTGTTCTGGTGGAGGCATCGTAGAAACCGGCAGATCCTGTTCGACATCGATGGTGAGTAGACCTCCATGTTTACTTTCAATCCATGCATCATTTGGTAGCCTGGGAGATTAACAGTTAATGATGAAACTGTTATTGGAATGAATTGGCCACATGCAGACCAACACATGGAGAACGTTGGCCTTGGAAACGTGAAGAGGTTCCAGTTCAGGGAGCTTCAGTCTGCAACAGACAATTTCAGCAGCAAGAACATACTAGGAAAAAGGTGGCTTTGGATACGTTTACAGAGGGCAGCTCCCTGATGGAACTCTTGTGGCTGTGAAGCGACTGAAAGATGGCAATGCTGCGGGCGGCGAGGCACAGTTTCAGACTGAGGTTGAGATGATCAGCTTGGCACTGCACAGAAATCTTCTCAGGCTCTATGGGTTCTGCATGACTGCCACAGAGAGGTTGCTGGTCTATCCATACATGTCAAATGGAAGCGTTGCATCGCGCCTGAAAGGTAAGCTTTCTCAAGATTCCAATGTGCTTCATAATGATAAACCCACTTGCAGTAGTGCAGAACAAATTCTCTCTCTCTCTCTCTCTTTTCCTGATCATACCATGCCTAAAAGACGGTGTCAAATTGCAAGTTGCAACCCGACAAGCCGAATTCGGAAAATAACTGGAATTGGATTCTAGTATTCCCTTATTTTTCCATTGGACAAATGTTGGCACACCACAAAAGCAAGCATATGATTCCTATCAAGGTAAATCTTCACTTTATTCCACAATGATCACTACAGGGAAGCCACCTTTGGACTGGGTGACCAGGAAGAGGATAGCTCTTGGCGCAGGGAGGGGGCTACTGTACCTGCATGAACAGTGTGACCCCAAGATCATACACAGGGATGTCAAAGCAGCCAACATCCTGCTAGATGACTACTGCGAGGCTATTGTTGGTGACTTTGGGCTCGCTAAACTCCTCGATCATCGGGATTCACATGTCACCACTGCGGTGCGAGGCACTGTTGGTCACATTGCGCCTGAGTACCTCTCCACTGGTCAATCGTCTGAGAAGACTGACGTCTTCGGATTTGGCATCCTGCTACTGGAGCTGATCACTGGTCAGACCGCGCTAGAGTTTGGAAAGGCAGCAAACCAGAAGGGAGCCATGCTTGATTGGGTAAGAAATCTTTAAGTCTTGTTTAACCCATCGAACAACAACAACTTATATGCTTAAACGAGCAATGGATTGTTGGGTACTCGATTTATTAGGCAACGAAAACATCAATAATAAATCAGAAAGATCTGCCAAAAGGTGTGTGTTTGATCAAGCAAATTCGATTTTGTGGTTGATCAGGTGAAGAAGATGCACCAGGAGAAGAAGCTGGACGTGCTGGTGGATAAGGGGCTGAGGGGTGGGTATGACAGGATCGAACTAGAGGAGATGGTGCAGGTGGCGTTGTTGTGCACACAGTACCTCCCTGGCCACCGGCCGAAGATGTCGGAGGTGGTCCGGATGCTGGAAGGTGATGGTCTTGCAGAGCGGTGGGAGGCTTCGCAGCGCGCGGACTCGCACAAGTTCAAGGTGCCTGACTTCACTTTCAGCCGCTGCTACTCCGACCTTACCGACGACTCGTCACTGCTGGTGCAGGCCGTTGAGCTGTCGGGCCCAAGATGACACCAGCAGCAGCAGCAGCAGCTTGCACTTGTACAGCATAAGGAGTTAAGGATCGAGAATCCTGTGTACATTGCCAGATTGGGGAATAAAATGAGCTAGCCATACTTGAATAACTATAGATGTGTATTAGATGAACTGTACAAAAGAAGAGTGTATTGCTTGTACTGATTTGGATATTTACAGAATTAGTAGTTGAGACAATAAGACCAAGTAAAGGAGCTTTTTATTGAATCGGAAAGTCTTTGCTTGGGTTGTCAAGCTCTGCTGTCCCTTCCCTCTTTTATGCTCTACCTTGCTGTATTTTTCAGAGTGCAACAGGTTCTCAAATCTTATCAGAGTCCTTAGTTGATTTGGATATAAATGAAAGGCGAAATAGCCATATTCATCCTTGAACTTTCACCTAAAGCTCAAAATCGCCCTTCAGCTATCAAAATGGCTAGTTTAGTCCGTGAATTTGCATTCTTTTGTGGATAGACCGATAGAGGGGGTAGCTGCTAATCTGACCAGAAGAACTTCTCCTAGCCTGGACTTGTGTGATCCAACATACTGATTTTGGCAACATATATGCAGTGCATGTTTTAGCAACTGTATATGTGACCGAAAGTGCAAGATTCAGCACACCAGAATGCATCTATGAGATCAAAAGTGCACAATAATCTTATAATCAAACCAAGCATAATGCTGTTTCATTGTGTAGGTGGTAGCTGCAAGACCAAACAATGTGGTTTCCATTTTTCAGTATAAACTAACATATCTGAGATCAAAAGCATGCCATCCTGTAGGAGATACCAGTAATTTATAACTACTATACATACATGAGACCTAAGCACAGCCTGTAAAAATTATAAGTAATCAGGTAACTACATTCAGTAATTAAAACCTGAAGAACACTGTGTTACCACTTGCCAGTAGCATAGTAGATGCACAAAGTGATGCTTCAAATCAATTAACTAGTGGTGTGAAGGATCCCGCTACACACAAAAAAATTTGCATGTTAAGGTTCATGTTATCTCTGATCTCTCCGAGGTAAGAATCCGGTTGTTGCCTTTTTTAAAAAATTGAAGACTAAGAATCGAGCAGATAAGAATGAGATTGTTGGCTTTTTTAAAAATGAAACTTCATTACACTGAGGAGTATCTGTTGAAGTATGGATTTATATAATACTGCTTCCTCCATGACGTTTGACTTTTTTTACCTCAATTTTAACCACTCGTATTATTCAAAAAACTTTATATAAATATAATCAAATTTAAGTTATCTTTGAAGAACTTTTATTAATAAAGCAAGCCAAGAAAAACAAGTAAAATTTTGCATAAATTTTTAGATGCGAGGTCAAACTTAGTATAAAAATGTGAAACTTCTTATAATTTAGGACGGACGAAGTACAGTATTTCTAGAGATTGTTCTAGGTAATATGCTTGCCATGCGTTAACTTTGTCCAGAAAAACAGACTTAGCATTTCCGAAACACAAACACGGAACTATGCAAGGGAAAATATATGTAACAGAGGATTTCGGTCAAAAAACAACTAACAGAGGATGTACTTCCTTCCGCGCTGTCGTGTGTGCGGACGCCAGAGAAATCAACAGGAAGAACGACGAGCGGCGGCGGTCGATTCGCGTTCGCCGGATGCACGGAGCTTCTGCTGCTCCGATCCGCTCCACCGCTCCTCGTCGGAGGATGCCGCCGCCGCGTTAGTTTTCCATCGCCTTGTGCCGTTTCATAGATGGGCCAAGAGGAGGGATTGTTTCTATGGGCCGGTTGGACGATCCACTGGGCCGACCCGCACCCGGATTGTGGACAAAAACACAGACAAACAGCCCTTGCAAACGCAGTAGCCATGCGCGTGCCTCCATGGCGTAAGCGTAAGCCGCCGAGCGGCGAACCGCGCCGCCGATGCTCTCATCGCCGTTGTCCTCGTCCGACGCTCCACGCCTCACTCCTAGCGTCGCCGCCGCGCTCCTCACCCGCTGCACTTCCCGCGTCGCCGCGGCTGCGCTGCACGCCCGGCTCCTCCGCTGCTCCCGCGCCTTCTTCGGCTCCCCCTACCTCGCCAACTGCCTCGGCGCCGCCTACTCCCGCCTCGGCGCCGCACCATCCGCCGTCGCGCTCCTACGCTCCGCCGCAGCCAAGCCCAACGTGTTCTCCCCGCAACATCCTCCTGTCGGCCCTGCTCAGCTCTGGCCTCCTGGAGGACGCGCGCGGGGCTGTTCGACGGGATGTCTCATAGGGACGCCGTCACCTACAACGCCATGCTCTCTGGCTACGTCACGGCCGCGCTTCCGGATGAGGCGTTCTGTCTCTTCTGCTCCATGAGGGAGCGTGGCGTCAGTCCAACCGCCTTCACATTCTCCATAGTGTCGCTGGCGGTTGGCTCTGTCCGCCGCAGCCAACAGCTTCACGCTGCTGCTGTCCGCCACGGTCTGGCACACCGTGATTCCATAGTCGGCAATTCGCTTATTGATATGTATGGCCGGGTTGGCCTCTTGGAGCATGCAGCGCGTGTCTTCTCTTGCATGGAACGACCAGATGTCACATCCTGGAACTCTGTCATGTCAGTTTACAAGGATCAGGCTCTCAGCACTACTGTCTTTAGGTGTTTCCGGTCCATGAGGAGCAAAGGCTTTTCAGTTGATGGATTCACTGTGTCCATCGTGCTCAGTGTTTGCTCGGATGGGAAGGATTTTGCCAAGGGTGACCAGATGTTGGCGCTCTCCATTAAGACGGGCGTCCTTTCAAACTCCATCGTTTCTAGTGCTGCTATTGACTTCCTCTGTGTGTCTGACAGACTGTCTGATGCTCTTCAGCTCTTCAGAGAGATGCCAACATGGGCCTCAGAGCCTTGCAATGCACTGATAGCGGGCTATGCTAGGAGTGGCCTAATGGAAGAAGCCCTCAGCCTCTTTGCGGCGTCTATGCGAAATGGTATTGTTCCAAATGAGTTCAGTTTTGCGAGTGTGCTGAGATGGAGTTCGTGCTTTGGTTTAATGGAGCAGGGGACTCAAATTCATTGCCTGGTTTTCAAGCTTGGGTTTCAGAATGATGTAATTGTTTCCACAGCCCTCACTGACATGTACTGTAAATTAGGGTTACCAAAACATGCCAAGAAAATCTTCAGTACAGTTTGTGCCAAAGATCTGGTGTTATGGAATACTATGCTGCTTGGCCTAGTGCAAAATGGAAGAGCAAAGGAAGCCCTTGTAATATTTAAAAGGATACTCAAGTGTGGTATCCAACCTGATAGAATCACTCTTTTTGGAGCCTTATCTGCATGTGGTTTAGAAGGTTTGGTAACTGAAGGAATGGATATAATTACCCTTTTTAAAGATAGGTACCATATTATACCTAGCCTGGAGCACTATACCTGTGTGGTCGACATGTTATGCCGCGCTGGGATGTTCAGAGAGGCAGTGAATTATGTAGAGAACAACCTGCAGAAGTTTAGTGCTGCTACTTTTTCTAATATTCTGGAGGCCTGTGTAGTCCAAGGGAACACTGGCATGGCAGAGCTAGTTGCCGAAAAGATGTTGATGCAAAAATCCCGATCGTCACTTCCATATATTGTTTTGGCTCAAATATATGGTGCCAGATGTAAGTGGGAAAAAATGGCTGGAGTGTGGAGGTCAATGCAAAATCAAAGAGCAATGAAGGCTCAGTCATGTAGTTGGCTCTGCATCAAGAATCATATTTATGTGTTTAAGTCAGAACAGATATTGCACCATGGAAAAAGAGCTACCTATGAGGTTTTGGATCTTCTATTTTGGGACATGACGGATCATAAATATGCTCCAAATTTTGTAGAGCCCAAGAACAGCGAAGGATTATGTTGTGTCCAGCTGTTCCTTGACTAAACAGCTTCCTAACAAGTTACCTTGCCTTGCCTGTACTGAAGGTTCAGAGTGTCACACGCCATGAACTCAGAAAAGGTCCTTTCAATTATGTGAATTCCTTTCATAGAACTGTAGCTTACTTCTTTTCCAATGCTTTTTGATTGGACTTGTTATTGAGCAGGTTGCAGTAAGATTTTACTAGACTACGATTAGGCTGTTGCATCTTGGCAGTTCCTTTTTGTGGACTGCAATGTCGCATAAGGTTTGGAGGTATGGGCAAGTAGATTTCTTCTCTGTCCTGTCGATTGCTGCATAGAATCCATCAATACTAGGAAACCATCTTGGCTTTAAAATTTCAAGTTTGCTGGGTAGGTTTTGTATTTTTTATATATTGGCTCCAGATCTTTAATTCATGTCAGCTGGTTATTTGTTAACTAAACGACAAAACCAACATATCCACACCTAATTCCTACCTTTTGCTTGGTAGGGAAAAAGATCAACCCAGAATCATATGGGCATGCTCTCCTCTATCTTGAGGATGTGTGAGTATCCACATGGATAGCCTTTGTCAATGCTAGTGTTTTTATACATCTAACAATTAGTTTCCTGTTACAGTCTGCTGGACAACATGTAAATGGGCCAATCCCAATAAAGATTGGCAATGTAGTAAACTCCATGGATCACCTTGAAAGCCTCCTGCACTTGTGAGTGGAGCATGAGCCTATCTGTGACAGCTTGTTTTTGTTATTATCTTGTGTCATAAGGTAATTCTAATTTAGTTTGTGCCCATTGTGTGCTTATGTTTTTCAGAAATTTGTCATATAATAACCTGGTGGGTGCTGAGATCTTGTGTAATACGATGCAAGTAAGGCTGCAATTATGTTTGTGCTTCTCTATAACATCATTTTCTCATTGGAAGTATGGCACATGAAGGAAGTTTATATATATACATTCTTTTTCATGCTCATGGTTTTGTTGCAGCATAGTCAGAAGTCATTTCCTCTCCATCCACTCCAGCTCTCTCTCCTCTCCCTCGATTCCATCTACCGAGCTCACTTCCTTTGCTATCTCTGTTCCTTGGTGAGCTTGCTGTGCAGTCAATATCCAGCACCTCCTCAGTGCCATAGTGCCATCTCGGCTTGCCCCTCCTGCCATTACCTCCCATGGCTGCTGTGCTGCTGCTTGCCTGCTTCCCTTCTCGTGCTCTGCCATCAAGATCCAACGCTACAGATTCACCAAGAGCTCAGATCCAATGCTACAGATTCACCATGAGCTCATCTATGCACTGTGGCAGTCCTCTTTCACGTCTACAGTACAGTGCAGTAGTGCTTGGTCACCATCTCCCTCACTGGCGGCAGCATGGAACTGATGAGTGTTGCTTCGCCATAAAATCTTCAAAGCCCAGTGGGCCTTGGTTCTGTTCTTCTCTCGCATGTGCTATCTTTTAGTGTATGTGAGAGATATCTATTTTGTCGACATTCTGTGCTCACACATCATAATTCAAATTTGAACGCTTGATCTTGTAATAACTCATAAAACCAGATAACTCTCACACTAATTGTCTTGAATCATTATTCATTTTTACCTAATTAACCTTAATCCACATAAATAAATATACCAAGTGCTGAAATCTTGCATTCCCAGGTCCTGGCTGCCTTTATTGAGCAGAAATGAGCTGGCCTATGGTGACTTTTTTGGGCAGGACTGTCTATATGGCTAGTGGAGTAAAGCAACTATGCACCAAGCCCAAGGATGTTCGAATTCAGCTGATTTCGACTTCTATCTAATTTTTGGAGTACAAATCTTTGCATGCTTAATGCAAAGCAAGTGCAAAGCATATATGCCCATGTTCTGTCACTCCTTAGAGCAGCATAAATTCTCGGAATTTATTCGATGTGCACGCATGAGCTTGCTTATTTGCTGGTGGTGTGTGTTGAGTGTGTGTCTACCTACTTTTTGATAACAAAACTGATAGAGTCAGAATTTCTGCATTCTTCCCACTGATGGCCATATTAAATGCAGAGGGAACCCTATCTTTCTTCCCCAAGAGAAGCTTTCGTTGCACTCTCGACTCACCTGCCACTAGCAATGAAGGCGCCTCTATCTTCTCCCTTCCTGTTGTTGCTCCTGCTCTTCTTCCCTTCAAGCGGCCTTGCCGCCCCCAAGGATTTCAACTATGAAGGTTCTCCTTTGTTGTGGTTTCCAAGGACTCATTTTGTTTTAGTGGTGTCTGTCTCTGTTAGTTTCTTGCACTGTTAGGTGTTGATTTCTGTGGTACTGGCAGTGCAAGTTCTTATGATGATCAAGAGCCTCCTCGAGGATCCCCATGGCGCGCTAAAAAACTGGGACCCAGACTCCGTTGATCCCTGTAGCTGGTCCTTTGTCTCCTGCTCACCAGAGTATCTTGTCACTGCACTGTAAGCTAGACACCTACTCTCTCCATCTGTTCCTAGCTCCAAATCAAACCCACCATATTTATACTTCTCATGTTCTTATGTTCGAATGTTTGGCAGGAAGCTCCAAGCAAAAAACCTTACCGCCTGCTCTCCCGAGCATAGGGAACCTTACAAAACTTGAGACACTGTGAGTGTTCTCCCATGGATAGAATAAGTCTTAGTGTCGACTGTTCTTTTAACTTTTTTTTTTTATTGGGAGGTGTTCATTTTTTCATGTCCCAGTCTGCTGCAGAACAACAACATAATTGGGCCAATCCCAAGAGAGATTGGCAAATTAGCAAAAGCTCAGGACACTTGTTCTGTCCAGTAACAAATTACATGGTCCAATCCCAAAGTCTTTAGGGCCGCCTTTGGAAGCCTTCAATACATGTAAGTGAAGCATACGTGCCAATTTGCAACAACGTGTTTGTCTTTGAGCCATTTCTTAATGGTTTGTGTTCTTGCCTGGGTAAATCATAGCCTGGCGAGCACTCACTCTGCATTTTTTTCCTTTCAGAGACTTGTCGTACAATAACTTGAGTGGTCCAATACCAAAAACGTCTGCAAGAACGTTCAAGTAAGTATCTAGTCTTGTTTTCATCTCCGACATGAAATTTATATAGGAAGTCAATGGTTTGGAAGAGATTTGTAGAAAATTTAAAATCTGTGGTCACTGGCTGTGGTTTTCTTGCAGCATAGTCGGAAATCCTCTTATCTGTGAGAGGGCCGTGCTGAAACCAAGGTTCTATCCCTATATCACTGGTGAACAGTAGAAGCCCAAAGTTGGGAGTTGCTTACCTTATTAACCTGATGAAACTCAGTATTAAGGTCTAGCAACAACACCCAGGTTGAATAAGCCATTGCTATTCCAGCAAAATGGCAGTAAAGTAATTGAATTATCGAACAAGTTCTTAGACTGACCTGTTGTGTCTCTTCTTGCCGGCCAGTATGCTGTAAACGAACTCTTCACACTCCACATAATGATTATTACGCAGTTCTCCTCCCATCTTACATAAGGTTTTGCAATTGTAGTTCTATTCAGTAGTCAGATCAGTCTTGTGTTTGTTCTTCCCTACAACATATTTTCATCTCGAACATGTGACACATAGGATGCTAGTATTTTCAGTTTTGAAAGAAATCTGTATAAAGCATAAGAACTGTAGTTTGGCAACGTATGAGGTGCAAACCAACCTCTCCGTGCAACTTTTAATATGGGCTACAGGGATCATGGGGACCCACACCATGGTAAATAATTTTATGGGGTAAACATAAAAATTATGCATGGGGCGTGAAATTTTTATGGTGCAGTAAAACTATGAATGCAAAAAGTAAATATGCTCAGAAAATTGGAAGTAAGCATGAATAATTACCGACTTAGCTCCCGGTGAGGGTCCGTAGTTAAACTCCACGAACTAGACCTCCAATTCTAATGTGGGTATACAGTTAATTAAAATAGCGTTTGGTTCACCAAAATGTAACGTAATTGGATTACAGAGGGTAAGTACCGATACTGTTGTTTGTTTGGGCTCCCTCGGGAATCAGCTACCGTGTAATCTGATTACAACTTATTCATTTTCGTTCCCATCCGTGCTCGAGTGTAATGCTCGATACCGCCTCCGCCGCTAGAGGGCTCGAGCACTTCTTCCCCGCGTCTCCCGGCGGCTGCACCTCCCCATCCTCTGTAATAGGCTATGAGACATCACTACTGTTACCGCAGCCAAACAAACAAAGACCGCAATGAGCGGATCCCATCGACAATAACCTATGCCAACTGATCCCATTTCCAATTGCGTTACCTCAGTACAAACCAAACGCTATCTAAGTGATCACATCTTAATCGTGATAGGCATTACAGAGATTTATTGTAAGAAACTCCCAACTTCGGGAATGGTGCGCACTCAAATGTTACCAACTGACAAGCCGAGTCAGGAATTCGATTCTTCCCTTTTTTTCTTGCTTTATTACACGATGCTTTGACATGAGAAAAAAAGCATACGATTCCTACAAATTAAAATGCAAAGCACAAAGAGGTAGAGTCAAAAGAGCAGATATACCAGCAAAAATTCTCTGTTTCTTAACATGTTTGATGCAGTAACTATAGGAGTGACCCGTGACATGATACTATTAAATTACAAAATATTAAATGTTAGGCGGTTCGCATGATGAAAAATTGTATTTGCTGGTTAGAATTATGTAATTTAGATACTTTTAAAAATAGGAAATCTCGTAGTTTGAAAGTGCAAAGTAATATTTGCAAAATGAAATGACCAAACTACCAAATTTGGCCAAATAGTGATATGGCAATATATAATTTGTTTCACATGATCTCAATGAAGGTTATCTTTATATGAAAATTGTAACATTTGATGAAAATTTTGGATGTTTTGAGGACTCCTATGAAAGGTATCTTCACGATTCAAGCATCAAGGTTGATAAAAGTGTTCGGGCGGAGTGCACTCAAATTTATTTTGCATAATGATGTGTTGTACCGAAGAATTGTCAAGTCTTGTTGCTAAAGTGTTTTTGGATCTTATGAGGAAAAGGTGGCTATAGAAGAAGTCCACGAAGGCATTTGCGGTACACATCAATCCTTCGAAAGATGAAGTGGTTATTACATAGAGCTGGTTTTATTGGCCTATTATTGGTGGTCCTTATTGCATACTTTTAACCGCCAAATTCCTCCCATATGAACACCAAACTTAGATGTAGGACTTATATATTAACAAATTCCATGAGTGTTGGCGATTGTTCATTTGTAGGAGGACATGTCGGAATTTCATGGAAAATAAAGTTTAGAGTATACAAGAAACACAACAAAACATATACCCGACACGAGCCCAAGCGGAGGAAGGCTTGTTACCAGACAAATCAGGGCCCAAACGAGAGGAGATTAAGCCAAAGCCCATATGAAAACATCTCAACTCTGCGAATCCCCACCATGGGGCACTTAGGAAGCGCGATGGAGCCCGCCCACCAAAATTGGGCACATTCGGGCTTAGTGGAGGAGCCGATCGCACCCCTAACGCTCCAGACCCAACTTTGGTCGGTTGTCGCAGATTGCCAAGTTCAATGTACACTGAGGTCCGTTTGGAGGCGGTTTGCTCATTCAAGAGAGGAATCAAAGGAATATTCCATGACATACCCCTCTTCTCTCCACTATAAGTAGAGCCTAACCTCCTCATTCACAGACACCACCAATGAGAGCACACTTCACTATTTGTCCAAGATGTAGTAGTGGTACTAGCTTAGTTGGAAGTGAGAGTGCATTTATGCCCAATGTGGGTTTTGGTGTATTGATGACATCCAAATTAGGGATATAATGGTGTCCTTCAGTTATTCAAGTGCAAAATATGGACAAAGCAAAAGTGATTCTAAGTTTATTATTTGTTCTCTTGGGTTTAGGTATGCTAAAGAGGGATGCAAATTTAGGTAGTCAACATAAAAATAAAATTGATAGAGAGACACAAAATTTAGCTAAGTAATTTAATGATTAATAGCAAGTACATAACACTAGTTATAAGCTAAGTAATTTAATGATCAATAACGGGATACATAACACTCATTATAAATATAAGGACACAAACATAACGGACACACAACTTGTTATGCTGCTTGACAGTTGCCACCATCAATTCATCACGGTCCTAGCTAAACACTACTGAATACTACTTTACTAGGTGCTACGATGGCACGAAGCCAACTATTAATCCTTCGATGTAAGCCACATCAACTCATCACTGTCCAAACTAAACTACTAAATACTAATTTCCACAAAGTCACCATGTCATCCTCCAGAATGAAAACCACATCAAAGAAAGGATCTCCTCAAATACCACCATGCCGATGTTCCTACAAAAGAAAAAAGGACAAAAAATCATAATTAGTAATCATACGAATATATAGAAAGAACAAAAGAAAGCAACATATTTACATTTCCAAACAAGAGGTAGATTGCTCGAAAGACTCACAGAACTCAGGACAAATACATAAATAGGCAAAGCATCTTAATTTTAATATCTAAATTCGATGAAGTGTGTCATACAACCGCCCATACTATAAAGAGGCCAGCACGGGAATTCGGTAAATACCGAACTGATTGGTTTGGTTCTTCGGTACCTATCGCGAATTCGCCTCGTGAGAAATCGGTACCGATCAATTCCTAAAAAAACTTGGTATCAAGGGAATTCAAGATCGATAAATTAGGTTCCATTCTCGTATTTATCGAACTGATCACAAAGAAGATGTAATAGCATGTTTAAAAACTAATTCTGACATGATTTCATAGATAATTATAGTGCAAAATGCAAATACATATAAAACTCCACATGACTGTAAGTGTTAGTGCCAAAATTACATAATAAAATAGTCTATAATAGTAAAATCAATAATATAACAACACTTCAAATTCCACATGAAGCATAAAAATAAAATCAATAGAGAGACACAAAATCACCTTACGAACACTTAGAAATTAATTGTGGTCTTTGAAGGGCTAAAGTCCAAGCTCGAGTCGAACTTCTAGCCGCGAAGTTGTAGCCCGAGATACAACTTCCAACGCTCACAAACTTCGTGCATCGGTTGTCGCTAGCCCTCCCTTCCGACCGTTACTCACTTATTCATTGCGACCAAGCTCTATTCAAAGAAGTCCCCCTAGCACTCTTGACTCGCTCTCTTCTCCCCTTTGCTGCCAACTTTGATTCCCCCAATGATTTGAGTGGAGAATGAGTGGATCAAGTGAGAATCATTTTGCAAGCTTGAGCACATGATTTCTTTGTCAAGCCAGTTGGATTTGCATTTGTTGTTACTCTTGTGGCTTTGCACCTAGCCGGCTAGGCATCACCCAATAGATTCCATCTTGCGGAAGAACCTTGGGAAGTTTGTATTACCCCTATGATTCTTAGTGGAAATCTTGAGTCTGACCTTTGTGGTTGCTTTAGTGAGGCAAGGAGGTGAAAGAGACTCGACCTTTGTGGTCACCTCAATTGTGAGGATGTAGGAGATCCTTTTTTGTGGTGTTGCCAAACCTTAGGATAAATCTTTGTCCCAGTATGCTTATTTTGTTGTGATTTTGTTGGAAATCCTTGTATTTGTTTTGTCTCTCTCCCTCTCTTCTCACTTCTTAGGGTTTGGAGTCAATATACAAAATCGGAGGCATTTCGGTGTCAAGGGACTGACCCAACACCTTCATCTTTCCACTAGGAAGTGGGGTTGTAGGATTATTTATCCGCAAAAGTTAAATTTGGCACTGCTTTTGTAGTTCACATAGGTGTTGGAACTTCGATAACCTCGAAAGTTCTGACCCAAACTATTTGTGACATCTGATAGTTGCTAACAAAGTTGAACTTAGTATTTGCAATAATTTTTTTTAGATACGCCTATTCACCCCTCTAGGCATTGTTATATCCTTTTAGGGAGTTAGGGAGAGAAGTGCAAAGGTCTAGAAGATCCCTTGAAGTTTGGACAATTCTTGTATCGGTCCTTTGTAAGACTCAAGTACTTTTACATTTATCTTCTCTAATTATTGAAACGTTCTCATGGTTATCTAGTTTATGCTTAGTGGTTTAGGTAATCATGGTTAAGTGTAGTGTTTATGTGTTGGCATGGGATCTTCGTTCGACCGAATGCTCTAGTTATCAAATGTGGCTATAGTAGTAATCAATAGTGTGGACGTGGTGTCTAGACTATCGGTTACCTAAGGTTGCGCCCAACCCTCCGGATAGGTGTGGTAGCCCTAGAAATGACAGCTTCGACAAGGCTTTTATATTCCACCATGGTAGGGTTTGTGTTTCATAAAATCTTTTTTAGGATTGTAAATGAACCGCTACTCTGAAGTGCCCTGGTGTGATCGCTGTGTTTGACCTCTATTTAGTTAATCCCTTTGGTAGGAACTAGAGTAGAACCATAGTAATGGAGAAGTAAATAGGAACTTTGTGCTCTCCTGTTGTCCTAGCTTAGCTTGTTCGCTCTGCCATCTTATCATGGAGTTCTCCTCTGTGTGTCATTTATCTAAAACTCAAATTATATCTTTTACCCTTGCACTAGTTTAGTCTCACCATAGTCACACTTTCCTCTCATATCCCCACAACACCACCTCCCACTGTTCTCTCTCCCCGGACAACTTTGATTAGAACTCCCCACGACCGCTTACAAACTCTAACACTAAGGCAAATTAATTAGAATAAAAGGTGACCCTAACAAAAACTATTTTGCTAGCATCTATCTGCCCGCAAAGCAAGTGTCCTAAACATTTCTTGTAGGAAGTTAAACACTGCTCCTAGCTAGATCACTCAAACTAACTAGAGGCCAACAACTACAACTAGTAGAGCTACAAAATGAAACTAAACTGGTTACTCTACTCAACTACGCTACACATTAAGTACAAGAATGTAAAGCACAAGTGTAGAGTTGCAAACCAACTAGGCAAGTCAGAGACAATGATGTAACCTCGAGGCCCTCATTCTGCAAGTATCATACTAAGCAATCTCAAAAAAAAAAAAAAAAAGTATCATACTAAGCAAGTTGCTAGTGCCCCCAACCGGGGCACCAGATATTTTTGGTGGGTGTAGAAAAATTGCACCAAGTCCCTTTTCTAAAATATTTTTCAAATTTGCTAACTCCAATTGTCTCCCAACTTTGAACAACACCACTTAGACACTGCAATAGCTTTTCAAAAAACATTTTTGATTTTTTTTCACTTGCATCTTACCATGTCACTAGGTCTAATGCATATGCAAAGTTAGACATCACGTAGTCGCACTATATAACCACAACTATATTAGAGTTCTCCTCTTAATGGTAGCACATCTAGCAAAACGGAAATTACTAGCTTATACCGTTGCCTTTGGGCTTGTTTCCATTTCATTTCTCTTTACTTTTCTCCAATGTTTAGCACTTGATCAACTTGTGGCCATCACCATCATCTCCATGGTAGCCAACTTACTCAACTCATGGGCGTTGACCTATCCTAGGTTATCACAACTATTAGCATTTGTTAGTCCTCTAGTTGTTAGTTAATTACTAAAGCAAAACTGGTGCTTTAACCGTTGCTCCTCCCTCACCTCGTCTTCTCCACTTGGTGCAGCTTGCATGGATGTAGCATCTGGTACCCATGTTATTTTCTCCATTGGTGGTGGCTTGCAATAGACGCAGCGACCGATCCCTCATCTTTGGTGGATTTGACTTGTCTTCTCCACCCGACCTGGTTCATCTTCTTTGTTGGTGTTGGCTCTCACAACCATGGCATGGCTAGTGGGCCCACATTTTGTCTTCTCCACCTCATCAGTGTCATAGCAGCTCACACGACCGTGGTCCTCTCTGTCCTCCCCATCCTCGTATACGCCAACTTCATGATCTAGATCCACCATCACCAACGCGAGCTACTGTTACCCTCCTCCCCTCACTCTCTCCTCATAGCTTTAGAAGCTATGTCTTATGTCTACTCACAAATCTATGGCGGAGATGACACACTGGACAAACGATTTTGACCTATGACAGAGGTGGAGCGAGCTGATGGATTCGGTATGTGGTGGAGATGGTGTGCGTGGGGTAGGCCGTCCGAGTTGTGGTGGAGATTGCACAGGTGCAAAAGTGTGAGGCTTGGCGGCGAACTCGACGGGCTTAGTTGGCTTGGCAGCAAACTTGACTAGCTCAATGGGTTTGGCAGCGAACTCGTTAGGCTCTGTGATGAGCCTGACGTCAGACTCATTTTGTTTGTTTTTTATTCCATTTTAGAGGCTAGAGTTCCATTTCCAAAGACATGTAGAAAGATGAGACTACCCGGGCCACGCCTCTCCACAGCATGGACACGCCGACGTTAATCTACGGCCGTCCGGATCATCGATCAAAGGACAGCAAGCCTCCGGCCGTCACTGGTAAGGTGGCCCCGGTGGACCCACCGACCCCGCCAGGACTCTCCCCCGCCGCCCGTCCTACGTCGCCCGTGCAATCAGCTGCTTGAAGGGCGCTGTCCGTTCTCGATTGGGTGCCGTCTCATGGGGCCCTTGTCACGGGATGGACATCACCGTTGCTCTCCCGTTTCCAGCGCCGCGAGGGATTGGGCGCCGCTTTCCTTCAACGCCGACGTTTTGTTTGTTGTCTAACGCCATTGGTGGTCGGTAGCAGGGCCACCGTCGGCCCGCCAACACGTTCACCCTACGGCGTCCATCGAGTACTCATGCCCTTTCCGATCGCTGAGGGATGGGCGAGGCGGTGGCGCTCCTTCCTCCAGTCGACCGTAACGGGCGTTGTGCGCACAGATTACCGGAACGCCGTAGGGCCCCACGTCGCGGGCCGTCGCATGCTCCTCGCCTCGTGTCCACGCATGCGCCCGTCCGGGTTCGCACTCAGGCGTCAATCGCGCTGCGGCCCGGCCCCGTGGTGGGGCTGGTTTCGCGCCGCCGGCCCGTGGATCGGCGTCCGCCCGCCCGCAGGACAAAGGCACGGGTTCGCGTGACCTTACGGAAACTGAAACCGTGTGGCCCCATAGATAGTCGAGACCCGGTGTCGAGTTATAGCTGGTTAGAGCCTAAATCAAGTCTCTTACAAATGCCACCGGGAAGGCGGGATAAAAGGAATTGTTGGACCCTCCGCCTCGACTCCCCCTACTGTTTATTTGTTTCTTTGAGGTAAGCTCCCATGGCGGCTCGCCGCTCATGCCGCGCATCCCGTCCCTTGGTTCTCGCCGCTAGAAGCTCAACACTAATGCTCCCTCCCCCCCGCGCCGGACGCCCCGCGCTTCTTTGCGGGTCTTGGGCGGGATCGAGGAGATCCGGTGTGACGACGGTGCGGGGAACAATCGCACGTTCGCCGGGCGAAGCTCGCCGCCGGACTGATTTTCGGTCTTGGGTTGGCCGATTCAGCTCGTCCTTGTAGGTATGGTGACCGGCGGCGCCCTGTTCTACATTTTGCTGCGCCTTTTATTGATATCTAGGTGGGATCGGTTATGCAATCTTGGTCCGACGTCCCCGCTTATTTTATTTTCTTTACCTTTACGTTTCTATCTTCTTTTCTGGGCGCGTGCTCATGTGATCTTCCTCAGTTTAAGCCGGAGCTAGCAGTTGATCTGGGTCCTAACTCTCTACTATGCTCGTGTGTGTTGGTCTAACGAAACCGTAATCGATCTTCCGAAAAATGAGCTGTGTGCAATAGGTGTTCAAGTAAGGGGAGAGCTGAAATAATATGGTACAGTAATACTTTCTTGAAAGAAAAATAACTAAGGCTCTGTTTGGTTATAGATATTCAGGCCGAGGAATTGGAATTGGCCCGGAATACCAAAGTCCCGTGAATTGGAAATGGCCTGAATACCAATGCTAGTGTTTGGATGTGCAATTAGGCGATTGCTTGGGAATCATAGGAAAACAACCAATTCAATTCTGTTTGGATGTACAATATCTTTGAATTGTCTCTGTTTTAGAGAGTACAATGTGTTTCATGACTTGCACATATATCCAACTGATTATATATCATTGTAGGAAATAAGAAAACCATAATATTTAGGAAAATAATACAAACGGCAAGAAAGTATATAAAATGAAAAATAATTCTTTTCTTGAGACAAAATGGATAAATAATTGATGAAACCACACACCGCATCCATTATATAGCCAATACTTGATGATAAAAATTCCATGTCTCTTACAAGTACCAACACATAGCATAGCACTTAATTAATATTAAAAGGCTCTAAAGTGCTATATTACATAACAGCAAAGCGTACAGGTCTTCCCTACCTACCATTCCTCCTCTAATTCAAGCTCTAATCCAACATAAGGAGCCATTCCTTCCTCAAGGCCATAGGCAACTCTAGAAGCGCTTGGAATAGACGCTCATTAACAATCGGTTGCCATAAGACCGCAAAAGTTCAGATCTATCCAAATCTGGTATTTCCTCAAGTGCGGCAAGGATTTCAGCGGGGGCTAGTAACCCGAGGCATTGGTAAAGGCTCGAGTGGATTTTAAAGCATCCTGAAACGAAGTCCTCATATCTCCTAGCATGCAAAAAATTGCTTCACCAGCCACTGCCTTTTTGGGGGTACATCTTGGGTTTCTTCAAGAGCTTTGTTCAGGTGAAACTTGTGCACTCTCAGCTCTGTTTGGGCACCATCACCATTTGCATGATCTTTGAATAAATTGCACCGATTGCATCCCAATTCTTCACTACCTTGTTCTTGTAACAAGTCATGCCTTTGTTACCCCGCACAAAAGACGTACACATATACAAGTGACTTGCCTCATTATAAAAGTAAAACATCCAGGGATGCAAATGCAAATGTACTTACCGCCACATATCTAGACCACACATCCTCACTATCCATTGAGAGCTTATTATTCTCCCAATCCCAACCAAAACCACTGCGGACAATATCTTACTAATGACCTCATAATGCTTGTCAAAAGTTTTGATCCTCGATGATATGTTATCTTTTGTGATGTCCACATTGCACTTCTCACGTACATTCTTGATAGCGGCATTGTAGACATGTGGCTTCCATCCATTTTGGGAATGGTCACCATTGTTGTGATGCTCGACAAGAACGACCAACAATGCAAAGGTCCATCTCATCTCGTCCATGTGAGGTAAACTCTCTTTGGTGCCTTTGCTTTTGCAGCCATGTACTAGATAACAAAAGCCTTGAGTTAGGATGATGCATTTACAAAATATCACAAAATGCACCATCAGCTAGCCATCACAAAATGCACCATCAGCTAGCTATCACAAAAGCCCAGGCTATATATATATATATAATATACATGCCAACCCATGCAACCTACTCCATCTCTAGTTCACCATGCCTAACAAGGTACTCAGCAAACATGTCATTAGCTAGCTGGTCCCTAAAGTCGTTCCATTCAGGAGAAACTTGAACACTTGTAATTAAGTCATCATCTCTGCTCAAATTTCTGTAGTCGCTATTTCAGCATCCACTTCAGGTAGCAACAAATCATCCATTTGATCTTTGTCTATCTCTTGTAAAGTTGTGTAACACACAACAAGCATTTATAATTCGGATTTGCATGGTATTAATTTGTAGTTAGCATTTACATTTATATTTTTTTAACCATAGGTACATATTTGTAGTTACCTGGTTCTTTATATTAAAGAAACTTTGAGAACGCAAGATTGCCCATTTTTTTTTCCACAAACCAAAAGTTCTTTCCACAACATTTCTAGCACGAGAATGACGCAAGTTATATAACTCTTTCGAAGTTTTAGGCTGTTGTTGACTTGAAACCCACTCTTTTAAGTGATACCTAGTGGCTCTGAATGGAGCTAGAAATCCAGGTCCATTGGTATAACCAAAGATCGCCTAAATAATATTTTCCTATTATAAAGAAACTAAGTTAGATACCAACAAAATAAAGAAATAAAATGCCAAATGAAAAGGTCATACCCTCGAGGTACAACAAATGCATCTTGGCGACTCATTGCATCACGCAAAAACTCTTGAATCGGATCTTTGAACGCTCCCAACCAGGCAAAACATACTGAAATTTCATGTTCCAGTCAACCACACCGAGCATGTTAGTGGAGATGTACTGCTTTCTGTTTCTATACCTCCCTTGGTCAGCCAGATCAACACACACATCAACATGACACCCATCTAATGCACCAAGAGCATTGCCGAACCACTTCCACTTGTAATCATCGGGTGGGTGAATGGAAGGATCAGGAAGCTTAATGAACTCCCCACTTAAAGATAGAATAGCTGATAACACATCACCAAAGTGCCTCCGATAGTCTCTAAAGAGCGATTATAAGTGCCACACAACAGCCTCATTTTTAGACCATGCCCAACTATCAGTAAGAACATAGCAACCTTTTCTTCCACAGAAACATAAACACTCTCAGCAAGACCGCACCTTTCACGCAATATGATGCACAAGTCATGAAAGTTTCTTTTAGTTAAACGTAGTGAATCATAGCATGTAATTTCAGAACCATCATACAATGCCTTCAGCAAATACTTCCTAAGAGTATGCCTCTCCTCATCATCATTAAAGCACCCTAAATTCCTTGGCACCCGCTGTGAACTAAGATATGCAAGCCCAAGAACAACTGCCTCACAGTATAGTTCAGTAAAAATAATCCTTCTCCTCTTTCTCCTTTTGTTTTCTTCATTAATGAAGGAAACAAACTCCAGATCTGACATAATGCAGCTACAATGCACACAGGCACACACATGATTTTAAAAGAGAGCATGACATGAAAAAAAAACAGTTTTAAGAAACACCAGCATATGCACTATATACCTTCAATCGATCTGAAGAACTAACGTAACAGAAGTAAGCTGCAAAAAAAAAAAAAAAAAAAAAAAAGGGTTAGGGTTTCAACAGGAAAGGGGATCGGGAAATCCAAGCAAGATCAATCGGTATGCACAGCTCGAAGATGGAGGATTTCATCAGCAAAGGGGATGTAGATGGGACTAGCAAGAAGTGACCTGCAGTGAGAACGAACGACGGAGGTTCGGGAGGGGATGCCGGAGGTTGCGGAGGAGATGCCGGAGGTTGTGGAGGGGACGCCGGAGGTTGGGGAGGGGAGACCGGGGGAGAGGACGCGCGCCGCTGCGGGGTCAACCTCCCGTCGCCTCCGTCGTCGCCATCGGGGCCGTCACCATCGCCATCCCAGTCTCCGCTCTGTCTCTCTCGCGGTCTTTCACGAAGGGGTACGCGGGCGTGGGGTGTCGGGGGAGGGGAGGGAAACAGAATTCCCGTCAATACCGAGCGGGAGACAGTGGAATTGGCGGCGTCCGCTTTCCTTCGTGCGGAAGGAGTCCGCGATATTGGGCTCCAATACCTCAGCCCAATTCCAGGAACATCCAAACAATTGAATTGGAGCCCGCCAAATACCAATGCCGATTCCAGCACGCCAATATCAACTTCCAAACGGCCCCTAAAAGAAATCGGGTATACTGTTCTATACTCAATCATGCTATAGTCAATCATAGCTGAAGATTATATTCTTTGGCCTCCCATGTCTCGCGGTGGCGAGACTACCTACCTGTTAGTAGTGCTCTGTTTGTCATGTGAAAATGTAGTGCTCTGATTTGATACGGTTATGTTTTTTTTCATTTTGTCACTTGGTAAAAACGAAATCAACTATTTTACTACATTCCATTTGTCCTGAACGTTGAGTAATGTTGACTATAGGGAGTGTTGTTAGGCTGATGTTAGTAAGAGAGATCACAAGACTAATTAACTTAGCATTATATTCAGGTTGATGCGTACCAATTGGGCTATTAACATTAGTAACAAATCACTGGAGATATCGGATGAATGAGATAGTCGTATATATGTATTAGGTCTGCAAATCAGTTTGTCCTGTGAGATACGGAGTACATGCCTCGTTTGTCTTCAGGTGTAGCCTTGTTTTGAGGCTGTGATATGAAGGACTAAACTGAAGCAGGTAGCTGCCGAAGTTATTAGTCTTCTTCACCTAGAGCAGAATAGATTATGCAGCAGTCAGTAGCATAAGTACACAGATGACAGATCCTCATCACATCTTCATGCGCCGGGTAGGAATGCACGTGACACATGTCCATTGACTCTAGCTCCCCTGCTTGTCCTTGTGAAAACTATTCCCTCCTGACTTCAGAGATCTCAATGTTTTTTCCCTATATACAAGTTATATCACTTGATTGAAGGCACATGCAGATACTGGGTCTTCTAATATGGTAGTATGTCTAAACGGGAGCAATTTAAAATTGGGATACCCAGTCGAGTACTATTAGTTGTTGCTTCCACAAAGCTTGTTCATTTGAGCAATGCCACAGCTAGACATTGACTTCATCATATCACACAAAGTAAACACTCTTGTGGGAAAAAAGAACTGGCTTGTCTCTCTTGCTGCTAGAGCGGCAGCCATTGTTGGTAGGCTGGCAACAGAGCGGCGCGGTTTGGTCGTCCGTCTGAATGCCTAATCAAAGAGGTTTCCTCTTTGAGCATGCTTGTCTGAAAAGAGTTCTGTACTGTGACTTTCTAAAATACATCAATAAATTGACTGTCCTTGGTTCAGTACTTCTTAGACTTAGCAGATGGCTCGACGAAGACCAGAGGTTTCCAGCCAAAGTGTTGCCCAAGGATCTTGTAGGTTGCCTTCCTAATTAGTTTTGGGTCTGCCTGCTATTTGTTTGATGGCTACAGATTGACTGAATTTTTTCCCGTTGTCGATAGCTTCTTCACAGGTCCCTGCTGTTTCGCCTAGCCAGAGGTCCAGTAAGAGAAAATGTATGTCTTCTCGGTCAGGCAAAAGTATTTGACTATGTGCCTCGGTCTTTAGGAAGTCCATGTTTAATCCTGTTTTATTACAGTGGATGGTGCGTTGTATGTGCCACCTATTCTCTCACCTGCTGAATGCCGGCGTAAACGAAAGAAATACCTGGATCAGAAAAAAATGGTTGCTGCAGGTGCCTTGCTGCTTAGCTGATGCTTTTTGTTTTTTGCGCTCCACAATAACATTATACTAAGCATTGTGGTTTCCCTGTGTACCGTGTTGACTCTAGGGATGCTTGCCGGTAACCCTGAACTGGCCTGTGGTAGATTCACACAGGAGTACATAGATGCGCTTAAAGGTTTGCTATTGTTTAGTCGTGTTGGCTGTTGTTTTGTCATTTTTATTGCATAAAACAATGTTTGCTGACTGTGTGATTGTTTTCTGTTTCCTTCGTTTGGTGTGTTTCTCCTTCGCCTCTTGGTGGGTGGTTAGCCACGTATTCTGAGCGCTCCGACTATGGACCCCCAACCTATGAGTGTAGGTACTGTGGGGCCATGATATGGCTAAACGAGTGTGTGAAATCAGAATCCAACGTTAGAGATGGTAACATGGTTTATAACAACTGTTGTAGAGGCGGGAAGATTGAGTTGCCGCGTCCTAAAGATCGCCCCGAGAACCCGAACGAGGTCGTCGGTCGGGCTTGCTGCACCGCAGATCGGGCTACCGAACGAGGTTGTTGCAGCTCCCGAAGAGAAGACTCTTAGAGAGCTCAATGAGAAGGACCCCTATGATTTTGTGGTGAAACACATAACCCATACATTTTCCTTGTGCACTGATCCTAGCCACTTTGCTATATAGACTTGCTTACCGGCTCTGTTTTTTCGCAGCCGACCGAATGGGTACCGCCGCTCTCTGTCCTTTGTTGGTGGTCCGCTTCCCGGATGTTTCTTGGTGGTTTGCTTCTTGCAACAAAAGTGCAAAGTCTGCGTTATCGATGGTTCAGGCTATAGGTGCAATGCATGTGGAACAAATGCCTACAAGCTCAAGTAAGTATATGAACTCACCTAAAGACGCCGCCGTGTCGGCTTTCTACACAGGCTGCCTGACTAATGCCTTACTGTGTCTCTATTTCTAAATAGATACAAGCTGTCTTTTTTCTCGCTCGTGATGGTACCGATGATGCTGAAATGATATGCTTTGGTGATATTGCCACGGATGATTGGAAAGTCGGTTCAGCGGATCCTTAGGAATGCCGGGCAATCCCAACGCCTATCCAGCGGACATCACCGGGCTGGTTTCCCTCGGGTTCACCTTTCACATTGTTCTTACTCGCCAGAGTTACTACAAGGAGCCGGAAGAGCTACCAGGTTGTTTCAGTCATCACATCCCACGGTCAGCCAGGTGCTGCACCTCCCACTCCTGGAACCGGAGGTGGTGGTAGTACCCGGTAGCCCTAGCTCGGTCGAGCCTCAATCAAAAACTACCGATACCCGGATGGTTCTTGCAACTCCCGGTTACGTGAACAAAGCTGCTGCTTGTTTCTATGGTTGTAACACCCTCCTCAGCCACCGACACTGCCAATGCAAAGAACAACAGCTGAGAAGACAAGGTAATCTCTTCTTCCTGTTAGAAAAACCAATGGATATATCATGTGTCGACAACGTCTCATTTCTGAATGGCTTTCTGCGGTGGCAAGTTAGGGAAGGCAACGGAGTCCGCTACTGAAAAGGCTTGAGTTCCCTCAGATGAGGAACGTGAAGAGCAGGCATGCCATTATTTCCCATTAAAATTGTTACCTTAATACCCTCTGTTGTTTAATAGTTTTATGAACTGCCCAAGATCTTTATCCTAAAACATGCCTATTTAATCGACAAACAACTGTTTTCTCTTGTAGGATGATCTCACAGAAGACACTCTGAACACAGGAAGCCCGGATACTGAGTCCCTACTTGGTAATTCTGAGCACACCGCGTCTAAGAGGTACGTTGCAAGGACCATCCCTCTGATTACCTGTTTTATGATCACGATTACCTAGGTGTTCCGTTACCTCTACTCTTCGATCTGTATAGCCTTGCCTAGATTTTCCTGACGTTGAATTTTAAACATGTGTTCATAGTTGAACTGCAAATATCATCTAGAATGCATAAATAGACACCTACAGGACATTTTTCTTCTGCCAATTGCAGTATTCTGAAAACCAATCAAGCTATCAGTGTATTCAGTAGTGCTGGCCAAAAATATGACACGTTCACTGTTTTCCAACTTTTCCTTACTGTCAGCGTTGGCTATTCAGCGACTGCTTACTTTAGTTTACGAGCTACACTATGTGCAATTATCTAGGCACACCTTTTAGTTTTACTGATCCATATATGGGTATGCTGCATGCAACTGTCTAGGTTACACTCATTAACTTTCCTAATGTGATGTATGGATTGTTTTACAAAAAAAAAAACACATGGTTACTTCAGTACTTTGTGTTCTTCCATAAACAACGAATTACTTCCCGTTCATTAGTGCCCTGTTTAGTCAGCATCATAAACCATGCCTCAATGGTTCGTCAACCTTGATGATCAAAGATCTATCACAATGCTCTGTACTCATGGCTGTTTGCTTCTTTTCTTACTTGCCACAGTGGTTCCACCAGGGCTACAGTTACTGACAGCAAGAGGGCTCGTCGAGGTTCTGCTCTGGGCCAGAAAAGTGGCTAGATAAGGTGGAGATTCTTTCATACTACATCTTGCTACGCACCCTGCTGGCCTGCGCTTTACAGCTGTTTAACAGAAATATTTCTCTGTAGATCTCTTAACCACTGCAACACTTTTGGCTGGGCGTGTCGCTGCCTGTTTTCAAGGCCCGGATGAGACTCCTGCCTGCTTTTGTAGCCGTCGCCGTCTACACACCATTGACCGACGAGCTGATGATTTATGCCTGGGGCATATATTATTGAGTTAATGATTTATGCCTGGGGCATATATTGTTGTATAGGCAGGAATGACTATGTAGTTTAATGACTCTTGCATTTCGATTTAGAAGACCTAGGTCTGTGGCATCCAGTAGCGGTGTTGCTATGGCGCGATGGCAACCCTACGGCCACAGCTTTTATGGACCGTCGAACTTATCCGGTCTAAGACATTGAACTGTTGTGGAGATCGAGACAACAATTTCAACCTCTTCTTTTCGTGAAGTATGTTTGTTCCTATTTTATTCTATCTATAGAATGTTGGCCAGCGCGGTGCTGATGGGCCAGTGCATGTTGCGTCCATCGATCCCCAAGATCCCTATCTAATTATTATGATTGTGTCCTTCTTAAACTTATGTTCCAACGCTAGGTGGTTGTGTTGTACTGATTCGGTGTCTGGGCGAACCTGACAGACTATGCCCATCTATCATCCTATTTAAGACAATATTCAGGGCGACCTGGACCTTGGTTCATTTAGATAACTGTTATGCATTAACCATTACGATGCCAGGCTCAAATATCCACGGGCGCCCAAGTCCCGCGCGCTTGAACGCGCGCGCTATGGACTAGTGTATTGTTAGGCACTCATGCCTAAAGTTTCATCTACGAATAAATGGATCACATTCCCACCTTGGTATATCTTTGATTTATATTAATTTCGTGGCAGAGGGATGTGGACAAGCCACCTGTGAAAATGCTAAACAATCAACCGTGAAAATCAGTTTTGTAGTAGTGGCGCATTGGGAAGATTAACCCATTGTGTTAGTGTTTTTTTTTTTTAACCAAACTCATATTATAATGTATAATATAAGTATGATCGTACTAAAAGGTACTCCCTCCGTCCAAGAAAATATGCAATTCTATGATAGTAACATATTTTAGTACATCAAGTTTGACCAATTATAGATAAAAAACTGTAATTAGTTATGATACCAAATAAGTATCATTAGAGTAATTATGAATTTTCATAATAATTTAATTTGGAGTCATGACTATGAATTCTATTGGTTGAAAATTTGGTCAAACGTGAAGTGCTTTTATCTCACACGCAACCCATAGTTGCATCATTTGACATAGGAGTATTTTGGATGAACAAAATCACCCGTGAAATTCAGACATATACGGACCAAGATATGTACGTATCTTCACATAGCAGCCAAGCATAGTTTACACTTTACAGTGCCACAATAACATATAATATGCTATGCATGTATATAATACAATAGCCTCAGCAAAGGTTATTTATTTTTGCAAACCACCATAAATAAACCATCAAAAAGAAGGGGGCAGGTGTACAAGTACAACCACAACCACCGGATTTGTGCATCCTATATATGTCCTATGTGTTGACAAATCTGCAGGTCTTCCTGACCTCGCCGCCGGCCGGGTTTGTGATGTTGCCCATCTTCACCATGGAGTCGGAGAACTGCTTGAAGAAGGCCTCCGGGTCGGCCCAGTACTTGTTGACGGTGTCGGAGGTGGAGTAGCCGGCGATGCTGGACCACATCTCCTGGTCGGAGTTGAGGAGGCCCTCGCCCTTGATGAGCGTCTCGAAATAGGCGTTGTCGAACACCGCGGAGGTGTAGCTGTCCATGGCGCTGATGTTGTCGTCGCCGCCGTCCCGCGGGCACACCTCCTTGAGCTTGCTGAGGTACGTCTCCGACGACGGGTTGTACTTGGACGTCAGCTCGAAGTCGCCATAGACTCTGTCCCTGAAATTCGCGCACCTGGCGAATCCGATCGTGTGGGATCCTACATATACAGACATTTATATAGTTGAGTAGCGTTCAAGAGTTGGAAAGAGTGGTGAGGAATTGGAGGGAGGAGATAGCATACCGACGAGGGCCACCATGTCAGTGGCATCAAGGCCCTTCTCCCAGAACTTTGCAATGAGCGTGAGGAGGCCTTGCTGGGCAGTCGGGATGTCGTTGTTTGCTAGGTCCAGGCTCGCCTTCTTGGAGTCCAACCTTCCTACTGGGACATCCCAGTAAGGCCCACCAACCTGAACACATAGTTTTCAGTCAGTTCTGAATGTGTAGTAATATGCATGAATATTAGCCTAGTGAAAGTGGAATTGCCCTGACAAAAAAAGGTAGCGAATGCATCCATAGATGTGGTTTAGTTTGGTTTGGTTTACCAGCACAACCGCGTCCCTAGCTGCAATCGCCAGCAGGTCCGCGCAAGAAACGGTTCCAGGGCACTCAGCTTCCAGCTTCTCCTTGATCTTGTCGACCAGCTCGAAACCTTTCAGCGAGTTGGCGTTCTGCTCCGCCTGCTTCTCTCCGATCAGGGTCGCCGTGTCGTCCAGCAGCACTGATCCGTCGCATCCCTGCAAATCAAGATTGATCGTCAGAGTTCAGATAGATGTTCAGTTCAGCTGCTGCGATGCATTGGCTGATGAGACTGAAGACTGACCTGCACGAAGCAGTCATGGAAATGGAGGCGGAGCATGAGCGCGGCGTTGCGCGTGTCAGCTTGCACCGCGCACTCCATCTCCGTCCGGACGACGTGCTCCACGTTGGGGCACGTCTTGGAGTAGTATTCCAGGCTCAGCTTCGACGGGTCCTGCGCCGCCACAAGCGCCGACGGCACGCCGGCCAGGAGGAGGAGGAGACATGATGAAAGAATGAAGAGGGCAAACGACGATGCCCTGAAGCAGCACAAGACGCCTGTGGTGGCCATGGATCGACCTCAAGCTGTTTCTTCTCTGTTTCCTCGGCAGGGCAGCAGGTAGCTGATGTTTCTGTTGCAAGCTTCAGGGCCTGCATGTGCTTTATATATATAGCAATGGCAAAGTGAGACCGACGAGGCTACGTGGTGCACATGGAGAAACCTAAGGGTCAAGAGGGAGATGAACCAACCCTGATGTGGTTGGTGGAGTAAGCAAGCTGAAAGGAGCAGTATTTCCGTTCGCAGCAAAACTTGGGTCAAACCTTTGTACGAGCGCGTGTTTGGTGGTTTATGGGTTCACCAATCGTGGAAAATCTTCAGAGCATCATGTCTCACAGATGCATCAAACTATTCTCTTCGATCTTGGATGCATGTTCTGATGTACTACATATCATTTGGAATTGGATGTTTCCAGGTGCTTACTGCTGGAGATTTGTTTTAAAATTTTTTCCAAAGAACCACAGGTGTCAAATGCAGATTATGGATTGCTGCTTGATTGTTTGTGTAAAATCTTATGTTCCTATGTTAGATAAGCTTCCCATGGACGAAAACAAGTAGTAGTTGAGCAGGGCCAGCTAGGCTAGACTGTGTTTTTTTTTTTTCAAAAGCGTGCATTGTGCACGCGCTACATTAAGGAAAATCAGAGTTTATGATTACATCCTACTTATTCTCTGGCGAGATGCCATCAAGTAAGAATGTCACACACGACACAAGTCGCCGGCTTAATTAATGGTGCAACAAGCTAGGATGTACTAAGTCTGGATAACTAGATGTGCAACTAAAGAGAGCGCGCTGGTTCACCTCACAGCTCGTCGTCCAGCTGAACAAAGGAGCCGGGCTTCATCAGCGGGAAGAGTTCCCTGACTGTGAGCTGCTCTGGGGAGGGCACGTCGGACGAGAAGCGGTCGTGGAAGCGTGCAGCCAAGACCGGGTCCGGGCTGTTAGACGGATCGTCCGGTCTCTTCCCGTTCCACTTGTTCAGGAGCACTCGGCGGGCTTGGTGTTCGGGACGTGGATCCCTGTAGACGGACCGCCTTGCGGCCGAGGGCTGCGGCGAATGGAGTGGTCGCCGTGTACCGAGGTGGGATGCACGCCGGACGAGGCCCGGCAAGCGTAATGCTATGTGAGGCTCCTTGATGGGGACGACGGGGGAACCCACTACTACTAAAAGGAACTTCCGTGGCGGACTTTTTTTATTTTTCGTGGCGGTTTTTATAACCGCCACGCAGCTAGGGTCACGCGGTTAATCGCGGCATTTTCCGTGGCGATCATTTTGGTGGCCAATAACCGCCATGGTAAATATTAACCGTGGCGGTTTTGGTTAAAAAACCGCCACGGTTAATCTAAAATAAAAAATAAAAAAATAAAAATAAAAAGAAAATAAAAATAAAAAAATAAAAATCCGGATCGTGCCCAAACGGGCCTGGATCCGGGCCCAGATCCACTACCTGCGCCGCCGCTGGATCCGGCGGCCGCCGATCCGCCAACACCTCTCGGTCCCGGCGCCCTCCTCGGCGCGCCGCCGGGACGGGAGGAGCCGCGTCGCCGGTGGAGGAACCGCCGGGAGGAGCCGCCGCAGGAGGAGCCGCAGGGGAGGAGCCGCGGGAGGAGCTACGGGAGGAGCCGCCGCCGGAGGTGTCGCCGGGAGGAGCCGCCGCCGGGATCCGCCAATACCTCGCGGTCCCAGCGCCCTCCCCGCGCCGCCGCCGGGACGGGGAGGAGCCGCGCCGCCGGTGGGGAGGAACCGACCGGAGGAGCCCCCCGCAGGAGGAGCCGCCGGAAGAAGCTACGGGAGGAGCCGCCCGCCGGAGGAGCCGCCGGTGGAGGAGTCGCCGGGAGTGTTGCCATCGTGGTGTTGTCGATCCGGTGAGAGAGAGAGAGAGTGGAGAGAGAGTCTCGGTGGTGAGAGAGAGGAAGGAGAGTGTTTGACTGGCCGAGGCCGGAAACCCTAACACTCCCCTCTATATATATATACGGCCCGATCTCGAGAATGGTATTGGGCTTTTTCGGGATCCCTTGGGGGGGGCAAATTGGGCACCATTAACCGTGGCGGTTTTTATAAAAAACCCGCCACGGTTAATAGATTTTCCATGGCGGTTATTAAAACCGCCACGGTGAAATTATAACAAAGCGGCATAGTTAATTGAGGTATTTTCCGTGGCGGTTTTTCAAATGCCCGCCACGGAAAATAAAATCCAAACACCACGCAAAATCAATTCTGTAGTAGTGACCCAGGAAGGCGGCCACTGAAGCTTCGGTGGGCAGCCCGACCACCGTAGGCCAGCGAGCGCGGGGAGCAGCACGTGGACCGCCGTCCCCGCAGCCGACATTGGTGTCCGAGACGACCTAGGGCGCCGGAGGAGGAAGTGTGGAGTGGCCGTCCCCCAGCCGTCTCCTCAGCCCCCATAGCCGAGAAGGTCTCCTAGGTGGGAGTAGGGAAGACAATCGGGGCGGGGGCCCGCAGGTCCACGTAGTCTCCAGCCGCATCCTCCGCCAGGTCGCCCCCATCAAGCTTGACGGTGGCCGCAGGCGGCAATAGCTCCGCGAGCGCAAGGTCGGCCCACCAATCGCAGGGGAGGCGAAGGTGGTACGGACCGTAGAGGAAGGGGTGGCACCGAGGTGGACGGAGGCGTGGCGAGGGAGGCCGCGAGCTCGCCGATCATCGGTCCACTCGGCGGGGGTGAACAACGCCCACAAGAAGGTCTTGCACGAGCGGGTCATCGGGCGCGCCGTCGCTGTCCACCCGGTGTAACACCGGTGTTTTTGCATCATTTTAAAATTCACTAAAAATTTGAACTTTTTCGAATTACAACTAAAACTTGATTTATTTTCCGCTAAACCAAAACCCCTTTTTTCAAAACCTGCATTTTCGAACTCTCACCATATAGAAAATAGGAAACCTTTGCGTGTTGTTTTTGCGAACTTTATGGTGACCCAAGATGCAAGGTAAGCTCTAGATTTAAATTATGGAAATATGTTGCGTGAGAAATGATTTACAAGTTTACCTCACGGGAATAAAACGCCGAACCTCGTGTGTACTAAAATACCTATGAATATTTTTACGAGCACAACAAATAACTATCCTCGACAATAAAGTCATGGGATATGAATGTGCTCGGGAAAAATATTTAAAAGATACATAGTACGCATGAAATAATAGAATTGGGGAAAAGAGTGTGCATCCCTATATATGTATATATATATATTTATTTTTATGAGTACAATTGAATAGATATTCTCATGAATATAAGTCGAGAGAATATAGAATATTCTGCTTGTAAAGTGAATATAAATACATATATATATACTTATCCAAAGGGAAGAAATAAGGAGAAAGAATGAAAAGGAAAAGGGAAAAGAAAATAGAAAACAGGAACGGGCTCATTTCCTCCCTTTCCATTCTATCTGGCCCAGCCCAGGCGATCCCTTTCCCTCCCTTCTTTCCTTCCCGCTACGAAAGCAAAGCCGCCCCATCCACCAACGGCCCGAGCCCAACGAGCGAAGACGGGCTCAAAGATCAAACGCCCCAAAGCGGCCCCTCTTTTTTCTCATCGACGGGCCGGGACCCGCTGCCGTCGTCTTCCTCCATCCCCTTCCCGGAGACGGGGGGCTGCGGCGCAAAGACGGGCACGAGCAGCCGCTCCCCCGCCGCCCCGACCGCCCAGCGTTGGCGACGAGAATAGTGAGCGCCACCGTCCGCGCCGCCTTACGCGACATTAATCGGCGAGGAGCCAGCTCACCTATCCCCGCCACCGCGTCAACCATCATAGGGGAAGTCGGCGAGCCTGGACGGACTGGCCAGCTACACCGGGGACGGGCAAGACGACGAACGGACACCGGGACACGAGGTGCACGACACGCCCGACGGTGCCGAGTCCAATCGGGCACGCCTCCACAAACCGAACTTCGCACTTCTTGGCCGCCATGGCGAGCGCCGAGCCGCCGGCTGTTGACGACGAGACTACTCATCCGTCCGCCCCGCCGGAGCACGTGGAGCATGCCAGAGCCAGCGCGCTCCACGCCCTATGCCACCCGGAGGCCGCAGGTGCGGGGTTGGTCGGAAAAAGATCGGGGAGCCAAGGAGAAAATATCTCCCGGCGACGAGCCCGCGGGCGAGCCTATAAATACCGACCACCGGCACTGATCGACCTCGGCCCCTTCACAAGTTCCGCGACGATGCGGAACGTGGGGTGCTTCGCCTCCAATCTCTTCCTCCCCTCTTTTCCGTCGTGGCTCCGTTTTCCCCCAAATCGGAGTTCCGCCGCCGCACACTAGGTCACAATGCTCCCGCCGTCGTGAGTCGTCGCGAGTCGATCTGAGCAGGTCGGTGAGTCCTCCTCGAGTCCCGCTCTTTCATTTGCCCCTATTTTCTCTCGTAACGCTTTGTAGCCCGGCGTCCCGAGCATCGCCGCCGTTGGGAGTCCGCCCGTGGCCGCCGCCGCGAGGGAGACGAGCTACCCGTCGCCCGGACCTACTCCATCGGGTTCGGGACATCACGGGGATGCTCACGAGCCACTGCGCGAGGAACCGCCAAGAACGGCAACTCAGACGAGCCCTCCGGCCCCCACCGTCGGGATGCACGAACGGAGCGCACGCCTGCGTCGCCGTTACCCGGCCGTGACGCCGCGAAGCGGGAGCCGTCGGGAAGACGACACGTCGCCCTTCCATTCCTCCCCCCTCGCCGCCAACCGTTACGGCAACTCCGTAAAACA
Source organism: Hyparrhenia diplandra (assembly GCA_015847255.1). NCBI lineage: Eukaryota > Viridiplantae > Streptophyta > Magnoliopsida > Poales > Poaceae > Hyparrhenia > Hyparrhenia diplandra. The sequence continues at coordinate 115,434 of JADLZK010011403.1, read as the reverse complement.
CGTGGCACCCACGTGGCATCCACCGTGGCGTCCACCGGACCCACGTGGCGCCCACGCGTATGGATGCGGTTACGTGTACACCGAAGTTAAATGCTAGATCCACCCTGTTATTGTACACGGTGTTGTAAAAGTTGACCTTTCCGTGTCGAAAAAAATTCCCGAAAAATTTGTAAATTCATTATTTGATTTATAGAATTTTATCATGTAATTAGTTCCAATATTATTACATGATAAAATTATATTATAATATTACCCTAGTAATTTAATTAGGGATTAATATTGTAATATTCATATCTCATGCAATTTAACTCCGTTTCGCGTGAAACGACTTCCATAATTTATCTAAAATCTAGCTCTATGCATCTAACCCATTACCACCATAATGTTCTATGTTTGTTTTGCATGTTATAGTTCAAGCTAGGTTTTTCCCGATCGCTAGTAGCTTTTCGACGACCGGATTAGGAGTTTCATCCGGATCAAGCGAGAGACGTTCAACGCCAGTGCCGATTCGTAAGAACCACCCAGGCAAGTCCTTACCCCCCCCCTAACCTGACCTAATTACTATAATGCTTAATAAGATGTTAAGATAAGTGTAACCAAGGCAAGCCGTGCGGGAGTACTCATGGGCTATGTGCGTGAGGCTTCGTTAGGCTTTGTCGTTAGCTTAAGTAATTAATGGTGTGAACCCTCCAACAAAAAGGTCAGTGGTGATAGTTTACATGGAGGTGGACTAATCACAATCGGGGATGAATCCCGCGGAGAGATGCTCGCCTCCCTAAGGACCGGTTCATAGACCTTCTACCTAGTGCGATATTTCGTACAACCACACGCCGATAAATGGGACGGCTTGATTCACACCCCGTTGGGTTGAGGTATAATTGGGAACCAAGGTGGCCGGAGTAGGCAAACGATCTATCGGGAGCTGACTCGGATGCTATGTGATCTTCCGAGGTCGGGTTGGCGTGGTTGCTATGTGATCCTCCACGTAAAACAATTGGCGCTTTGATATTGTATACAAACTTATGAATTGGCGGATGCTATGTGATCTTCCACGATGCTATGTGCTAAGGGGATGCTAAGTGATCTTCCTATTCCCCAATCCCCGAGAAGTCGTGGTGAAGATTATACCAATATACCTAGAGTAGCACTCAAGCGGGTACGGATCTCGTTAGGTCTGTCAGAAGCCATGACGGTGGCAGAGGCAACACCTATCGTGTGGGGAAATTTATACAACCTCCGCAGAGTTACTTAAATCTATTCGAATAGCCACGTCCTTGGAATGGGCGAATGCTAGGCAAGAACATCTATGATTAGACATAACTAACCTTTTGTGATATGTGAAGGTGATGGTAAGATGAGATAATCCCCGGGAACTAGTGAGAGCAGTTTTAGAGACTCTGCTAGGGCCCAACCCTTAATTTACCAAACCACCCCTGGTTTGGACTTGCTGAGTACCTTTGTACTCACCCCTCTGTTTTTACAGACATCGGCACAGAAGAAGGTAAAGTCGCCAAGGTAAAAGATACGCGAACATAGGAGCCGTAGGACGATCGAGTAGGAGTAAGGCTGAACCCAATTCCTATCCACTATCAAGATGCCTGTGGAATAAGGAGAAGTGCCCGGGACGATATACCAACGCTTCACGCTTGGCTACTCACGATATTCATAACCCGGCTAGGTGTTACCGTCACCACTTTGTAAGATCTTCTATCCTATACATTTCTTGCTCGGTATTATACATATAACTGATTTCTCACTACTTGTGGATCGCTAAACGTATTGGTAGCGTGATCCCGGCGCCAATACGGCGTGATTAAAAGTCCCATTAAAAGTGGGGCGTGACACCGGGCAATGGACCGACGTGAACACCCGGTTGTAGTGGGACCGAAGGCGAGATGATCGGGCATAGGATCCGCCCACGAAGAAGGTAGGTGTCGGTGCCCCAGCCACCCCCTGGGCGCCATGCCCCGACACACGACCGATGGCGGCCTGGCGATCATGAGCACCGCGTGTAGGGTCTCGGACATGGCATCGAGGCTCCGCCCGCACACGGAGGAGTGCCGTGGGCGGAGACGATAACGATGATCGCAGGTTCTCGCCCGCGCCTCGTGGCCGAGGCGTATGAGGCGGCCGGGCGGAGTGGAGCAAATGGCGGCGACGTGATCCCCAGCCGCCGTGTAATTGAAGCATAGCCCGATGAGGGACGGCGCACAGGTCGCCGGGCGATAAGTGCTGGGCGAGGCACGCCATCGCCGACGCCGGCGCCGGGCTGACGAGAGTGAAGTCACCGGTCCGCGCCGCGGCCCACGACGACGGCGAGGTCGACAGCGGTGGCCAAGTCGCTGGTGGGCGGGACGCCGCTTGGCGGGCGAGGGCCGAGCCTCGCGCGGGCCGCACCCGAGCCGTAGGGGCGACGACGGAGCCGATGGACGGCCGACGGCGACGGGCGACGCCGACGCCGCTTGCGCCTGATCGGCATGATCCGCGCCAGGGGGCATCGCCTGTGGTGACAGAGGCAGGGGGCTAGACTGTGTTTGTGCTACGTACTCCACTGCTACGGTGGTTACGGTACCTGCCTACCTCCATGTATCCATCGCCATCAGATGATCAGACTGCAGACTTGAGAAACAAGGACATGTCTCCCTTTAGAACAAACAGAGACCAATAATTCCAGAAAGACGAGTATGCCTTGTATGAAAGCCCAAAATAGCATCTCACGCAGCTCCCTTTATCTGTTACCTGCAGTGCATTTGCTTTACTAGTCACCATCTGCCAGAATTCCTGAGCGCTGGGACCCTCGCTGCAGTTGCTTAGGTCCTGGCAGCTCACCGGTCACCACCTCTTAGGTAGCTGCTGTAGATATACGCACTCGCGCAATGGAATAAAGATGGTTTTGAAAAGGGGGAAAATTGTGCTTTTGACGTACTGTATTTGACGTACTGTATAAAACGATAAATAGAACTTCCCACCAGTAGGGAGGAATATTGATACTCAAATCAATATTTTTTAACCAAAGGCGAACCCTGCTTATATTGAAAGCGACAACGACAGTACTGCTGGGATTTCCAGCTTACACTTACACAGTTCAATAAAAGACAGTGCACCATAAAAGCTAGAAGGAAGATTACAAGCCGCAGACAGATATAAAAATGAAATCTTCCATAGTTTCCTGGTTGTCAGATAGTATATCACCTCAAAAGCACCTCTACATAGACCACCTCCGCAGCTTTAACCCCAGTCCAGAAAGCAAGATCACCCATTCTTGGTCTTGATCTTCAGGCCATCTTCAACTCACCACACCACGCCAGTAGTCCTTCCTGCACCTTCTTCAGCACGTCCTCCATTGCTAGCTTGTCGCTCGGTTTCAGAATTCTCATCCACTGCGTTAGCAAACCCACAACCTGATAAACAATAGCCTTTGGTGATTTTATAAGATGATCATTGAAAACCCAGTCATTGCGGGTCTTCAAGAAACTCCACACCAAACTGGCCAAATAGGAGTTATCTTTGTCGAGGCGGAGCCAGAATTATATATGGAGGGGGCAGACAATCAAATAACTATAGTCTACTAAAAATTTTGATATATATAAAGAGAGAAAATTTTGATCTTATATTGAAACACCAAAATCTCTATTAATTAATAAATTATTCATGTTGTGACAAATTTGTGATGAAAAATATAACAACAAGCAATAAACACAAATGATTAAGGGAACTAACATGTTTCAATTAAATTTTACCCTGCACGCCTGAATCGCATCAAAGTCATCAATAAGTTGATTGGTTGTAAACTCCACTGCAATCTCCTTTTCAATGTAAATTATTAAGCAATTGCTTAGGAACCCATCTTTTCATCTTATTTCGTGGCCTAGTTTTAACAAGTTCCGCTGCGAGAAAAAAGGCACACTCTGTTGTAGGTGTGGAAACCGGTAGAGCCGAGCCGGAAGGTGAACGTTCGGACGGACAATGAACCGAGCCCGTGCCGTAGTGCTAAACCAAAGCAACGGCGGGACCGGGCAACAGCTGAACGCGGTCGTGGGCTCATACTCTAGTGGATGGCCTAGAGAAGGCCAAAACCGATCGTTGTATGTGGTGGCGAGGTTTGGCTACATAGGAGTACGTACATGAGCTGATATTGATGCCCGATGGGCTAGTGTTGGATTATGCATAAAATACAGAAGATGAGAAAAGTTACTAATTTTTCACTAAACATTGGGTGGGGCCATGGCCCCAGCTGGCCCCCCCCTGCCTCCGCCACTTTATCTTTGTTAGTGCCTCGGCCTATATCTTGCTAAATTCCTCAAAGTCCTGGAGATAGGCCTTACATCCCATCTAAGCACTACCGGATTCCGTGGTTTTTCCCGTTGGGGAAACCTTTCCCGTGAGCTTAATATCGTGCTCATGGCAAAGGGCCCTCTTTCCCGTGAGCATAGTGTCTTGCTCACGGCAAATACACCACTCATGACAACCAACCTTTACCGTGAGGAGCAGCTCACGGGAAAGGCCACGGGCGGGAGGCCGTCCGTCCCTCTCGTCACCCTTTGTCGTGAGCTCGCCGGCCCAAATTCACGGCAAAGGCTTTCCCATGTGCGTTCTTTTGCCATGAGCATACGCAAACTCTAGGCAAAAGACCCGCCTTTGCCGTGAGCCGGCCAGCGCTCATGGCAAAGACTGAACCATTTTTTTTTTTTTTTTTTTTTTTTTTGGTTTTTGGCCTCCAAATTTTTTCTGTAGTTAATATACATCATATGACACTCCATGTTAAATTTTGGTGAATTTTTTATTTTATTTTATACTGTGTAATCTCAAAAGAAAAAAAACAACATATCAACAACAAATCCTTAGAGTTTCCATAATATCCACCGTTTTCCACACTAGCTCAGGCCCCAAAACAAGAATTGAGCTATATATGTAGAATGAAGCAGATGGAATGGGCTAGCCAGATGCATGCAATGAGTGAGGCAGAAAATATTATTCCTACTAGATCGAGGTATATATGTATATAGGCAGGCTGGCGAGTAGGCCACAAGGTACAGCAGCGACTTGTATAGATATTTGTGGATGGGCAGGGCGGCGGGTTGGAAACTATCTGGTGACATGGCAGGCGCGCTTTGCGGCTTTTCCTGTGCCTGTGCACCCGCTACCTCACGCTTGAGGTTCCAAAGGTGCAACGGCTAAGCCTTAGGGAGGGGGAGTGGCAACGACTGCCACAAAACACACCTCATGCTCACGCTTTGGAATCTCCCTTCACTTTCCCTTTTGCCCAAAGACCACCTCTCTCTCTCTACTGCCGTGTACTCTCTTCTGCTGTGCATAAAGAGCTACAAGGCCAGCAGCATCTCCCTTTGCCTCCTCCTCCCCTTTATGCTATACCATACACCAACAGCTTCACATTCTCTGCCTTTAGATTAGCTGAAAGTCCAAGGAAATAATGCCAATCATGGATGCATATACTACTAGGTATATATTGTTAGGAGCTAGTAGGACATAACAAGATATACCAGCAGATAGCTCGATCAGCAAGTGTCCTCCTCCTTGCTAGGATTAAAAGTTGTTAGAGAATTGAGGCAACAAAGCTGGTCCAAGAGGATTACGTACATACGTAGCTGCGCTGCAATGCAAGTCAAGTTTAAGGCCGGCCAACGAAGAAGCATCAAATCTTTATCTGAAAACGACTCGCACAGGCGCTCGCGGTGGCGACATGCATCCAAAGCCAACCACAAGATAGGCCACACCGCACTGCTCCGCCGCACGAATGACGCCAAGTGTCACGCCATGGATTCCAAAGACACCCACCCCGGCCCTCCCCTCCTATTAGTAGTATTCTACACTGGACTTGCAGCTGGCCAACGTTGGTGACTCCACTTGAATTCCCCTTAGCTTCAGGCCGGCCATAACAGTCGTCGTCGATCCATCACTCTGCAACGACACACGTATATAGCAGCAGGAAAATCGGAGCCATGAGAGGTAGAGGATCAGGAGAAGACATATACACCCACATACAGTGAATACAGTCGATCGGTCCTGCAAGCAAGCTAGTGCAAGTCCATCTCGATCATTTGATGAATTATAATTTCGGCGCCAACGAGGAGGCCGGCGGCGGGGAAGGGAGCTGCCCAGCCCAAGCACCAGCACCGGCACCAGCATGGGCGAGGCCCTGCGACGGGTGCCGCGCCGCGCCCAGCGTGGTGTACTGCCACGCCGACGCGGCCTACCTGTGCGCGTCGTGCGACGCGCGCGTCCACGCCGCCAACCGCGTGGCGTCGCGCCACGAGCGCGTGCGCGTCTGCGAGGCCTGCGAGCGCGCGCCCGCCGTGCTGGCGTGCCGCGCCGACGCCGCCGCGCTCTGCGCCGTCTGCGACGCCCTGGTCCACTCCGCCAACCCGCTCGCGGGGAGGCACCAGCGCGTGCCCGTGCTGCCGCTCCCCGTCGCCGCCATCCCGGCGGCTTCCGTGCTCGCCGAGGCAGCGGTGGCCGTGGCCGCGGCTGGTGACAAGGAAGAGGAGGTCGACTCGTGGCTGCTGCTCACCAAGGATCCAGCTGCGGACAACAACAACAACAACTGCAACTGCAGTAGCAACAACAACAACAACATCAGCAGCAACACCGCCAGCACCTTCTATGCAGATGTTGATGAGTACTTTGATCTGGTCGGCTACAATTCCTACTGTGACAACCACATCAATAGCAACGCAAAACAGCAGCAGCAGCAGCAGCAGATGCTGCTGCAGCAAACTGAATTTGGAGACAAGGAGGGAAGCGAGTACGCGGTGCCTTCACAGATCGCCATGGCCAATGAGCAGCAGCAGAGCGGCTATGGAGTTCTTGGGGCTGCTGAGCAGGCTGCCTCCATGACTGTCAGTGCCTACACAGACTCCATCAGTAACAGCGTGAGTCCATCTATTACTACTATTACTATCACTACATAATACTGTCTGTTCGTGAGGTTTCAATGTTATTTGATAATAAGAGTCCTTATGATTCGCATATTTCAGTGACCATTTATTGTTAATTCCATCTCAGATATCTTTCTCATCATCAATGGAGGTGGGCATAGTACCGGACAACATGGCAACGACGACGGACATGCCAAGCTCGGGGGCATCCTGCTGACACCTGCTGGAGCCATCAGCCTCTTCTCGTCCGGTCCTTCGCTTCAGATGCCGCTTCACTTGACCTCCATGGACAGGGAAGCCAGGGTCCTCAGGTACAAGGAGAAGAAGAAGAGCAGAAAGTTCGAGAAGACCATACGTTATGCGACGAGGAAGACATATGCAGAAGAACGGCCCAGGATCAAGGGCCGCTTCGCCAAGAGATCTTCTGATATGGAAATCGAAGTGGACCAGATGTTCTCAACTGCAGCTCTGTCCTCTGATGGTAGCTACGGTACCGTTCCATGGTTCTGATGAAGGAGCTTTGGTGAAGCATTTTATAATTAATTATAATATAATAGGAACAACATGTTGACCATATTGATGAGGTCGAGTACAAGTAGTTGTAGGAAACCGGTGCTATGAGTGGTATTGTGTTTGTTTGGAAGCTTAAATGAACAATTACCTTGGCATTTGAGTTTTGGTTTGTAATAACTGCATAATATAGCAGGTCCAAGTATACTGTTAGTACCTGCTCAGTCACTCTAACAATTTTAAGTGGACAGATGGAGAGCAAAATAAATAAATAACATGGAATTGGAATTTGTGTGCAAATGATTCTTTGTTGCCACAGATTAGCAACAGAATATAGCCGTAAAGCAATGGAACAGGGACATGACCTCGTGATTCCAAACACTGTAACCTGGATGTTTCAGTTATACCATGAGTAGTGGTCAGTGATCAACACTGTCTGATCTGATTTACGGAACAGTGAGAGTCAAAAGTACCTCAGGCTATTTCCTGAATCAAATAAGAGAATATATCAGAAAGTGCTTTCTCATGCTCAGTGCATTATATTCCTCTTTCCTTTAACCAGCAACCATTTCACGAATCTTGGTGACTTTATTTCTCGAGTACTACGGATGGAATGGAACATTCAGCAAATATCTGAGGCATCATTTCAGGACACTGATCCATCTCTGGCTAAACTTAAATGTTGCTTCCTAGGACACATTATCCTAGAAACCTATTCCTTGGAGCTGGTAGCCTGGTAGCGCTGTCAAAGAATACAGGGAAGCAACGCTCGGAGATCAAGGCAATTCTGGATGATGTTGAGGACATGACTGCCAACTTCAACTCATTTCAGGTTCTCCGCACCAAAACAACGGCGAATTTTGCAGCACACTTATGTGCCCAACATGCTTCTTTATTAGCATCTTTTGTTTGGGCTGAGACAGCTAGCTTCTTCCAGCCTTGCCTGCAGTTTGATTGTAATAACAGTGTTTACTGTGAAGCGATTTGTCCAAAAAAAAAAAAGGTACTCCCCAGTCCCCATCAAGCGCTGCTGAAGGGAGCTATATGTCTCCATATATAAGCACTACCAGAATCATAAATTAATTCTCAAAAAAAAAAATCTGAATTGCCCCGAGGGCCGAAAACCACCAGAAATCCTGAATTGATTCTAAAAAAAAAAATTCCTGAATTGCCCCGAGGGCCGAAAACCACCAAGGACATGGGCTAAACCGTTAAGAAATGATCATTGACCATAAACCGTCAAACAAACACACTCAAGAAAAAGGAGCAAGGGAAATTAGACTTCTTGGAGGGTTCGGTGCTCAATTTCCTTGAAGGTTATCATGACCTAACTAAATTTGCCGCCAAGGAAATCATGACCTAACTAAATTTGCCGAATGGTCAACGAAATGCTAAGACCGCCAAGGAAAGTAGTTTTTTTTTTTTTTTTTTTTGAAGGCCAACAACCTTCCAGAAAAAGTATTTTTTTTTTTGTCCGCCAACAACCTCCATGGAAACACTCTAGACCGCCAAGGTTATTGTTGTTTCCTTCGCCAAGGTTATTGTCGTTTCCTTGGCTGCTCTTCACCTCCAAGGAAATTATTGTTTTCCTTGACTGTCATTAACCGCCAAGCTAATTCTACTTCCTTAAGGGCCAGCCCCCAAGGAAATTAATACTAGCAATAAAAAAATAATTGCAGCAATCAATATATGCAATATTGAATCACTATATTCAATTGACACATAATGACATGCATATAGACATTACGGAGCCCAACCATTACATTGACATCAACATATCCATATAAGAATATTACAAGTGCATTAATTTTATCGCTTCGTCTAGACATGAAGTCCATACATCACAACACACGAAGTTACTAATAGTTTCCAAAGTGGTAGGGGTACTACTAACTCTAGTACCAACCCTCCCAAGACACTATCTTTTGGCCCAAGTCATACATTTGCTGATTGCATACCTACATTAGAAAATAGAACAAAGAGTCGATTACTAAGCATGTATGAAATCAACATGGCTCAGGTAAAAATACAATCAGCAAGGTTGTAACCATGTAAAATAAATTGATCCAAAATCCCAAGAACATATATCTATGTTGCAAACTTCTTTCATGGTTAACAATGAACCACAATGTTCATGGAAATGGACATTAGCAAGTATCGATGGGTCTTAAGATATGAGCCCATTATCAATCGGCTTCAATGAAATACAAATAAAACCCTCTTTAGTGCAACTAACATATTCAAAATTAGAAAGATCTATTCTCATCAAAAAAGTTAGACCACCATGCCTCCAAGCAAAGAAGCAATAGCCATAGCAATATAGAATGATGTGTCTAGATGAACTACGTTAACTTGATCATCAACCCACTAGACAAGAAACTGATGCAAGCTCGAAGGAAGTGGACAATGTTCTAGTCCCAATGCTTAACTCCATAGAAGCAACTCCCTTGGGAAAAATGGGCTCTCATCGAACCCCATTAATCACTATTTTAGTTAGTCTTGATCAGCTCCTCGTGAAGACCTCCCAAACTTCTTGTACAATGAGTATGGCATCAGATTCATACATGCCCCGCTATCTACAACATGTGATTGATCGGTGTTCCATTTATGTTGTCCTTTATATGTAGTGGCTTGTGATGATTTACAAAGTCCCCCAGCTTCTCAAATACTACATTTTGAGATGTGAAATTAAACTAAGCCATCTTCACATCACCTTCCACCAAATAGTAATAATCAAATAAATGTACGCCATCATCTTTGTTTTCTAGAGAGGTCTTGAAATCCATTATTACTTCCTCTTTCTCACCTTTGGACACCTTTAGAGTTATAGGAGCAAAAGAGTGTCGTCAAAAATGAAACCAATAATGCTGGACACATGAATCGACACAAAAGTTGGGAAAACTGTCTCATGTTGGTTTAGGAAGTGGGTTGGGCTGATTTCTGTTGTGCATAGTTGTTAGGGAAAACTAGTCCGGGCCAAGTTCTCAGAGCCTGTTGCCTCCCTTTGTCATTGGAGGGAGAAACAAATTTTTTTAAGATGTGTGCCCCACTGTTGATGTTTGTTTAAGTGCTTAAAAGAATATTAAAGATTCCGCAGTTTACGAGCACCATTGTAGCTTTTCCCTAGGAGTATTCTAGAGTATGGTATCCATAGGGAAGCTTTGAGTAAAGAATTTAATAACTCACAATCATGTATCTACTAACTTAGCAAACTAACTAGACTAAAGTGGGGGTAAGTGATAAATGATAAATAATAATAACAATAATAAGACTATGAATAATAACATGCCTATAGGAATTCTAAGATAAATGAATAGCTTAGCTAATTAAGAAGACAAATGAAGAGATCAAGGTTCCTAAATTATTTCTCTATTACTTTGCTTCTAAGATAACTAAAATATGGATAAATATAGCAATCATACGATAACACTTCGGGACATCGTAACACTAGCCACGAAAGGGACGAGAAGGGGGCTAGGAAGCTCTAACTAAAGTCTTACAAATACCAACCCGACGTGGTGGAATACGCCGCCCATCGTGGCTCACCACCACCGGGCTACCACAACTATCCGTAGGGATTGGGTGCAATCTCGAGATAACCTATAGGATAAATACCATGCCTATACTATCGATTACTACTCTAGCTACCTAGAATAACTAAGCGCTTAATGTAACCCTTGAACCTAGTGTGTGTGTGTGTGCTCTTGCCCTTTTCTCTCTTCTTAATATAATGAAGCGCAGCTCTCCCGCGTTTTCAAGAAAAAAAAGAATAACTACGCAGGAGAGTAGAGATGCACAACTCAGCTCTCCCTAACCGTCAACTAGATCTAATCTATTACATTGAAGAGTCTAATCCTAGATATTGAAGAGAGAGAGTTCCTTATATTGGGACCGCTCTCTAATCAATGAGATGAGATGAATAATGAATTAGCTAATGAATTAGGGTTTCAGGGGTGAGGTCTACCTCTTTATTTATAGTCCTGAGGCATGAATCTAAGCCGTTGGATCAAACCGACCTTAAACCGACTTAAATCAATGGCTAGATATGATTCTAACAATCCCTTAGGTCAGTGGAAGAAGGTTCCAGAAGCTGGGTCTATTTGGCTAAACTTGAGGGCCGAGCGGCCTAGGTGGTGGGACCGGGCAGCCTCCCCTTATAGCAGGCGGGTCCCACCTTTGGCGAGCTGACTTTTGGTGTCCTTTAGGTCTCTGAAATTTATACTAATGGTCGTGGTTCATATCTTTTGATTCTGGACTCCAAATATGGCAAGTAATATGTTCGTTTCGATCGTCTCGATGAGCTCTTCACAATGGTGCACTCTAATCCATCATTTAAGATACTTTTATTCAGTGTAAACCTGCAAGACAAGTAAGAACACCAAACTTATGGAATTTGTTAGAATCAAACCCTACAACTAGTGTTTGTCATTCCTTTTATATCATTTTATGCAAAAGTTGTTGGTTATATTTAGAGTATAAGGACCATCAACACCCACTTGTTTCATTGCTTCATCATTTTGCATGGCACATTGATCAAAGACAACCCCTTAAATATCTTCATAGACTATCTTTACAACTGTTTGTGACTACTCTTATCATAGACACCACAAGTGTCTGAAATCTCATGTTTGGTTTTGGAAATTGATAACACACTTGTCGTACTAATCCTTTGCTCCAAGTGTGACTTGAGAGATAGGATTACATGGATGATGAGGAGCATGATGATCATGAACATGGACGATGATGATGGACATGATGGATCGTCAAGCTCGATGGTCGATTTGGAGGAAACCCCGAGATCAAGGCAAAGGTATCTTGATAGGGTTTTTTCTTTCGATGATCAAGACACGATAGAGCGTGTGATCACATTATAGGTTAGATAGCCGACTATCAAGAGGGGATGCCGCGACAATCCTTTGGTGAAGTGCTTCTAGGTCCAATTGACTTGCATATTGCATTTAGGACATGAGAGCACTAACCGTTCTTGCCTAATCGATCGACTTGCCAACTTAAGTGATAACGTGATCATCTTCGACGTGTTGGCAACATATGGCAAGAGGCGAAGCAAGGTTGAAGCAAAGGGCGACAACAAAATGAAGAACACGCCGGAAAAGGTGACGGACGCACCGACCGAAGCCGACCGACGCGACGCTTTTTCGGCCGGGGCCCGTGGGTGCGTTTGGCGAGAGCATGTTTTCGGGTTGGAGCTCGTCGACCGACCGGACGCGTGACCGGAAGCATCCGGTGCTGACGGACGCATGGACCGGAAGCTTCGTTCGGGGCTGTCGGTGGGGCCAAGGTGCTTGTCGGTTGTGACCGGACACTTGATTTGGTGTGACCGGACTCGCTGGTGAGTCCGGTCAGTGCGTCCGGTCGATGCGTAGAAAGCCCATTTCGAGCACAACGGCTCTATTTCGTGGGAGGCTCTATATATACTTGGATGGCGGTATTTGGAGCTGTCTCTTGCACATTTGAACACTCTAACACACTTGTGAGCTTGTGAGACTCCTCTCCACTCATCTCTTCATCCAAACTTTGAATCTTTGGTGAGATTGAGAGAGATAGAAGTGCATTGCATTGTTGATTGCATTCTAGAGGCACTTCATCCTTGGAGAAGCCGCGGGATTTCGTTTCTCTTGGGAATTTGCTTGGTTCCCTAGCGGCTTGGAGCAAGAGGCGGTGTTGAGCTCGATTGGAGCTTGTTCGAGGCCACACCGGTGGTTTGTGAGGGGTCGTTCCTTACCCCGCGGGAGATTCGCGAAAGGAGCACTAGTGGATTGCTCGTGGCTTGTTTGACCCTCTCTTGTGATCGGTGTGCTTGAGCTCCCACCGGGGATTTGGCACCGGCCATTAAGCTTGGCAACCGTCAAGTGAGTGTGTCGCCACAACGGGGACTAGCGTGCCGGCAAGCACGTGAACCTCGGTGAAAAATCATCGTGTCATTTGTGCTAGCTCGTTGGAGATTTCTTGTACACGGTGATTGGCTTCAACCACGACACTACACCGGTGGTATTGTATTCTAGCATTCCTTTGCATTACTTTGGTAGAATATCATGTTAGGGTGCTTAGTTAGTTTCCTTGTTAGCTAGTGTAGTTTAGCTCCTAGAGGTAAATTAGTTAGACTTGCTTGTTCACCTAGGAGTAAACTAGCGACCTAGACTTTGCTTGTGATTAGAGATATTAGTTTTGACTTGTGGCTTGCATAGCTAGTTCGTTGCACCGCTTATTTAGCTTCGCCATCTTATTTACTAATCCGGGTGCTTAGTGTTGTTGCAAGATTTTTTAATAGGCTATTCAACACCCCCCGCCTCCTCTAGCCATTAGGACCTTTCAGTGTCTCTGCTTGGACTAATCGTATATTATTGTTTGGCCCATTTGTGATATGGTCACATAAACCTTTATGCACAAACTCTCAACCCATCCATCTGTAATGAAGTTGAGGCCTGTGTCATATGTCTACTAATTCTAGCATAGTGAAGTAAAAATAAGAAGACATAAATTACATGAATCCATGGGTCTGATAAAGGAAAATTTCAAAAAAAAAATTGTGAAAGATGAACATGAACTGGTTCAAGCTTCGCAAAAAATACAGCACGAGGAAGAGATCGAACAATTGATGGCAAGTATGCATCAATTACATAGATATTGCAAAATAAAGACCATTATAGAGAAGCAAACACTGTTCGGAGTTAAAATATCACTAGAGAAATAAAGTAGACACAATGTGGGTCTACTAGGAGTGCATGTGTAATTTTTATGAGGAGAGTCAACTCGACCTTCAGATAGTTTGCTTCTGGTGGAATATGTAAGTACCCTACCCACATGATATGTCACGATGTGTCTTATATATATACCAACAGATAGATATAACAATTGATTATTTCTTGGTTATACAGTATGAAGGTATGAATGTGCATGACGAGAAAGATCACTAACCTTTTGCTTCTTGAACCCTGTCGGGATAAACTAGGAGACATGCAATGGAGAAGATTGCAATACAGATGATCTAATCTTCGGTTTGACCAAGATATTCTTAAGTTCCCAATGTACATAAAGTATACTCCTAGCCTACAATACCTAGTTCGTAAATCTTGTCTTGGACAAGATTATTATTTATGTAGGACTAATTTGCATTGTACATTCATGATTCTAATGACTATTACGTTGTTGTAGAAATCATGCTAGAACAAAGCAGGGTCAGAGTACAAGAATCGAAGAGGAGACCACTAAGTCATGTCAAAGATATCGAAATCATACTTAATGTTGGGTAACTAAAGTGTGAAACATTTTCTCATTTTAATGATAGAGCACATACTGTCGAACCCAGCTAGATTAGGGCCGGAACTGACACGAGAACGGCGGCAGGGAGGGGAGGATGGAGGCGGTGGCGATGGCGGCGTGGGGCGGCGTGGCCGCGCCCGGCGCGGGCGCGGCCCTTGCGCCGCGGCCCCGAGGGCGGCGCGGGGCGGCGCGTGACGGCGGCAGCGGGGGGGGGGGCGGCGGGGGAGGAGAGAGGAGCAGGGAGATTGGGATAAATTTTCTTTATTGCTTGTTGCCCGAAAGATTACAGACCCCTTTACTTTTATAGCCCGGCTAGTGGGACTTGTATCTCAAGCAATCTCTCTAAAGGTTTCCTTATAGATTGGAATACCTTTTACAAGCATATCCTATTTATTTATTTCCTAATAAGGGTCTCCCTTATAGATGAGATATCCCCTTGCACACCAAAACATCTAAAGATAATCCTAGATATTTTCCTCCTTTATTCCCGAATTAATTGCGAAGAATCCGCGGAAGGGAGGAGACGGCGGGGGCGCGCGTGAGCCCAGGGGGGCGGCGCGTGTTCCGTGGGCCTGTCCTGCAGTACTAGTCGACCATGCACCGGGTTCCCGAGGATCATGTTATCCCGGGTTCGCTTGGGAGCAAACTCCGTGAGGTAGTGTAGGTTGCCGATGTAGCCGTGGTAGATGTACTTGGTGGGCAAAGACGTCCCCGCTGGCGTGATGCCGCTCGGGTCGGCGGGCTGCAAGCGGGAGTTCCTTTGGGATGCCCACCTCAAGGTGCCGATGCACCATGTCGCGGGGTGGGCTCTCCATGAACAAGAAGCGCCAGCGGGTGGGGCGGTGACGAAGAGCGGAAGAAGACGCCCGGATGGTGATGTCGCGGCTAGTAGGAGGAGGAGCAGCCAAGTTCAACATCGTATCGTTACATGAAGGGAGCCGACGCCGAACGTAGAGGGCAAAAGCCGGTGTGTGCCCTCTCGCATCATAGCCGATGTGGACGTTGTCGACAGTGAGGAAGAGGCGATCCATGCCATCGAGGAAGATGACCCTGGCCGGGCCGACGTGGTGGCGCTGCGGCCACATGCCGCCCAATAGGATGGCGGTCGGTGCAGCTGTAGTTGGCTCCGTTGTGTAGGCTCCCAAGGCGAGGGAAGTTCGCCCCGTGAACTCCGCCCCGAAGCAAGGCCTCCAAAGAGGTCAGAAGCGGTGGAGAGGAAGCCGAAGGTAGAAGCAGCCATCGAAGAGAAGGAGGTCGCCCTCGAGTGTCCATGCTGGTGCGGCGTCGCCCGTGGTGACGCCAAGGGCGATCCGGCCGAGGTGCCGGTCCTCCAAAGGTCGCCGTCGGAGCCGGACGAAGACGCCGATGGACGTGTCGTAGAGGTCCAAGGCGCCGCATGCCTTGAACGTTTCCCAAGCCGAGGGAAGTGTCCCCGACGCCGGCGAAGATGCCCGACCCGAAAGCGTGCCAGGTTCCCGCCAGCCCACGCCGAGGAGGTGGAGCCGGCGTGAAACGTCTTTCGGCGGTCGTCACGGTAGTACCGCGGCTCGTGTGTCGCGAAGTCCCACGCCAATCGTCCCAAGCTTGCCCGATGAGGCATGCCAAGGATGACGCCGACGCCGTTGTCCAATGGCATGACGCTGGCGCCGATGTCGGCGAGCCGGGCGCCGAGGCATAGGGGCACCTCGAAGGTGGCGGCCCGGCATGTCGAGGTGGTGCCGGTGCCGGTGGTGATCAGCACACACACTGGCTGAGTCCGGAGGCCAGTCGTGGTCACCACGCGGGGGTCGATGTAGTTATGCGTTGCTCCCGAAGTCGACGATGATGTTGACGCCCGTGCTCGAGATCATACCGACGAGTATAGAGAATGAGCACCACGCATCGGGAGTCGTGGTCCCCGAAGAGGACCTTCATGTCGGTGGCTCCTCCTTGACGCCCGCCGCTGAGACGCTCGCCGAGTCGTCGGTGTAGTCGTTGAGGACCGCGATGTCGAGAGGGTGCTTGCACTTGTGACCCGTGTAAACGCTCGTCCACAGCTTGAAGCGAGTCCAGCCTTTGCGTCGCTCCGTCATCTCCTCCGTGTCGCCGCTTGAACGGCCGAGTCGCTTGCCGGAAGCCGCCGACGAGAGGGGCGCCCCGGGGCGGTCGCCAGGCCACAGCGCAGCGCCCCGGCCTTCACCCCGGCCGGCTTGCCGGTGTTGTAGAGGATGGCAAGGCGTCCCTCGTGACGCCCTGGCCGAGACATGGCAGCCTCCATGTCCTTGGGATTCTGCATCTCGACGTCCGTCTTGAGCGGTTCGCCCAATCCGGCCGTATAGATGTTCACCTCCGCTTGTCATCGAGGTTGCCCGCACGCGTGCCACGTGCGCTAGGAACTACCCCGTGTACTCATCGACGGTGCTGTCTTCCTCGGCGATGCCCGGCCGCCCGGCCGGATTGCGCCGTTCACCGGGCCGGCGCTACGTTGACATCTTGGGCAAAGCTTGCCCAATTTGCCACCGGTTTCTCCCCGGGACAGCCTCATGTACCATTGTTGTGCTCCTCCCGTGAGATGGTAAGAGGCATACCGGACTTGTTCATTCTTCGGCGTACCTTGTCCCCTAAAGAATTGCTCGCAAATGCGGTTGATCCACGGGAGAGGATCCTCCTTGCCATCATACGTGGGGAAGGACAGCTTGTGCAAGCGGGAGCGAGACACAGGAAGGTGTCGGCGGGGAGGGGAGGGGGCGGCACGCCCTGCTGTCCCAGGCCGCCCCGGTAGCCCTTCATCGGGTTCTCCGGATCACCGCGGTGACTTGATCATCCCGGTTACGCTTGCCATCGGTCCGCTTCTTGATGAAGTCGCGGGCCGCCGTCTCCAACGAGTCTTCATCTCAAGATCGGCTTCCCGAAGTTGTTGACGGTGCTTGATCGCTATCGCTCGTCGCCGGAGAGGATAGAAAGTTTATTCTCGATCGTGTCCATCCCTGCTTTGTCGAATTTGGCGAACTGTTCCCCAAGTTCTTCAGCCAGCTTCTTCGATTCGCTGTCCATGGTGGTGGGTGGATCGTAGTGGTCTCTGGATACCAGCTGTTAGAAACCAGCTAGATTAGGGCCGGAACCGACACGAACGGCGGGGGGAGGAGGATGGAGGCGGTGGCGATGGCGGCGTAGGGCGGCGTGGCCGCGCCGGGCGGCGATGGCCGGCCCAAGGCCCCGAGGGCGGGCGGGGGCGGCGGCGTGACGGCGGCAAGTGGGCGGGAGGGGCAGCGCCAAGGGAGGAGAGGGAGCGGGAGATTGGGATAAATTTTCTTTATTGCTTGTTGCCCCGAAAAGATTACAGACCCCTTACTTTTATAGCCCGGCTAGTGGGACTTGTATCTCAAGCAATCTCTCTAAACGTTTCCTTATAGATTGGAATACCTTTTACAAGCATATCCTATTTATTTATTTCCTAATAAGGGTCTCTCTTATAGATGAGATATCCCCTTGCACACCAAAACACCTAAAGATAATCCTAGATATTTTCCTCCTTTATTCCCGAATTAATTGCCGAAGAATCCGCGGAAGGGAGGAGGCGGGCGGGCGGGCGGGCGCTTGAGCCTGGGGGCGGCGCCCGTGCTCGTGGGCCCTGTCGGGTCTGTCCTTCGGGCCCTATTTCCTGGGTCATGACATCTTCCCCCCTTCTCCGACCGGGCGTCCCTCGCTGGCTGGATGAAAGTCCATTCGGTCACACACGGGTGGAGATCACCGCCCGGGCATGATGAGCTCAACCCGCAGTACTAGTCGACCATGCACCGGGTTCCCGAGGATCATGTTATCCCGGTTAAGCTTGGAGCAAACTCCGGAGGTAGTGTAGGTTGCCGATGTAGCCGTGGTAGATGTACCGGTGGACAGCACGCGTCTCTGTGATGTGATGTCATGCGTCGGGGCTGCAAGCGAGGAGTTCCCTTTGGGACGCCCACCTCAAGGTGCTGATGCACCATGTCGCGGGGTGGGCTCTCCATGAACAAGAAGCGCTCAGCGGGTGGGGCGGTGACGAAGAGCGGAAGAAGACGCCAGATGGTGATGTCGCGGCGAATAGGAGGAGTAGCAGCCAAGTTCAACATCGTACAGTACATGAAGGAGCCGACGTCGAACAGAGAGGGCAAAAGCTGGTGTGTACCCCTCTCTGCATCATAGCTGATTATTGTTTCTTGAAGACCTCTACATGTAGACCACCGAATAGAGTGTGGTATAGCCTTGAAATTGACATTATTGTGCACTATACAGATATACCAACACATCGAAACAATAATCTCCAAGAATAAACATTGACGAAGTTGAGCTTTGAGACTTTCAATAATTGAACAGGGATCGAAATTTCCAGGTATTACCGTAGAGAGTGTAAACCAACAAGCACTAGCAATAGGGTCGTGAAAAAAAAAAAGATGTGAAAGATCTTCATCCATATTCAAATGACAAAGAAACATCAGGGAGCTGCATATTCCTGTGTTTGAGCAAAGCTCGAGTATCGACTCTGTCTTGTAAAACTAGCCAAAAGATGAATTTCCTTTCGTTTTGATAGGAAGAATTCCATCACCACTTAAAAGCAGGGGGGATTTGATGATGACTATGAGATTCTGATAGGCCTTGTTGGAAGGAAAGGTCGTTCCTTATTATGTAACTTTGGAGAACTCCAAAAATTGAGTTTTTACACCTTATTGCAAAACTTTCAAGTTGGACTAAAATTCCACTTAGTAATCTTGACCCTTTGGAAGGACATGATTTACGTACAAATGCTTTGTTCGTGTTCATGTTCCTCGGTTCAGATGCTCTGTGGGCTTACAATGATGTGGCGCAAGCTATGGAATTCGAGGTGGGAGACGAATTAATGATCATGTGATCTCCCTTTTGAATGTATGACTGGCTCCCCTTATATAGAGTCCATGGGCCAGGTTATTGTAGAGTGTAGGTTCCCTCAACTCGAGTGGTTGATAGCCCGAGGGAGCGGAACCTTGGTCGCCAATCCATCCTGTCTTATCCGGATTTCGCTGCACATTCGGGTACGGTCGTCGTGGGCTTGCTCCTTACGACAAGGCGAGGCTGACATGATGTCACTGTTGAGGTCATGACAAACACTATCGATGTGGTAATTGTTTACTGACTCCGTCGTGCGGCATGGACATTCTTGCTGGCATCATAGCTTTTGTCCTTGAGGCGTGGAGGATGTTATGGTATTCGCATCGATGGCGTCAACCGTCTTTGATCGTTGGCCAATCGATCTTCTTGTCTCTAGGAGCGTTGTTCCGACCTCTAGGGGCCAGGTCGAGCCCTGACTGGCTTTGTTGATTCTTGAGCGGATGAGTTTTGGGGTCGTGCGACCCATGTCATGTCACGGTCATACGTCTATCGTTGAAGTCGGGCGGTGCGATGTCCTGGTGTTGTGTTGTCTGTGCCGGGGCATTAGAGGTGCGGGGTGCTGCCCGAGATACTGTGTCCCGAGGCATGCTCGTGTCCTTTATGTCCTTGTGGAGTGGGGCGAGGATGCCGGTTCTTGTCAGCCGTACTCGTTGGCACCCAACTGCGCCCTTTCATGTCGGTTTGGACAGGGAAAAGGTCAAGGGCGGCTGCGTGGGGGCGAGAGAGGTCACGGCGACATACGGTTCCTGCGTATCATACTCCGGCCTAGGGCTAGAGTCCCTCTAACGAGCTTATGTGCGTTTTGCGTTTTAGCATGTTCGGCTGCGTGGTTTGGCAATCAAAGTACTTTGGGTATCACAATCCTGACACTGCAAATACAAAGCATTGCTCTCACCTGTGACCATCATATATAATAAGATGGAGAAGGTCAAATTCAAAGAAGTTAAAACTAAGAAAATGCTATATAATTTAGAAGGGGTGGAGTAAACTTGTATCAATTAGTCTTTTTTAATATATATAAGGATTAATTTCTAGCTTTGAAATTTTGATCAAGTAGTGAGCACTTTGTGCAACATTAACTGAGGTATTGGTATGAACTAGGCATGAGATTTTCGAAAATAGAGAAAAAGAAGAAAAAGGGGGGACACGAAAACATAAGCCTTGGACTTATGTGAGTTACAGTGTTTGAGTTTGCGTGGTTCAATCGGAAAGGGAACAATTTATTCCCAGTTACGATGAACTGGCCGGAGCAAGGCTGAGATGCAGGTTCAGCCCCATCGCCGATGGTTCCTCGGTGTCGTCGTCTGCCGCAGCGCACAACTCGTAGGACCGACCGATGCTGCTGCCGGTACCGCCGCGCAGCATCAACGGCTCAGGTTGGCATACGCCGGCGTGGAACGGCAGACCCATGGTTCCTGCTGCTGGCTGGTGCGCGAGGTAGACCCAGCTGGCGATGGCGCCCGGGCTTACGGCGATGACGTGCCCTGGCGGCGGCTGTGACGACGTGAAGCCGGCGGCGCAGATGCCGCGCAAGCCAGCTGCAGCGGGGCCACCGCCGTCAAGGACGCGGGCGGCGAACTGGCGCTCACGCTTGAGCTGCTGCCGCTCCTTCTTGTGCGCGTTCTGGTGTCCGCCAAGCGCCTGTGAGTTGGCGAACTCGCGGCAGCAGTACTGGCACTCGAACCTGCGCCTGTCGACCACTGGCCGGCGGCCGTCGTCCTGCGGCGGCGGAGGCTGCGTGACGATGTGATCAGCAATACCCTTGCCAGCCACGTCGTAGCCGAAGATCCTCAGAGACGAAGCGCTCGGCGTCCGCTTCGGCTGCTGCTCACACTTTATGTCTGCTGCCATGGATCCTTGCATGGACAGTAGTATACTTGCAGAGGAGCTCAGTTATCAGCTCGTACGTCGTAGTGGGTTGTTGTAGTGCTGTTGATGCATACGGCGAAGTGAAGTGATGCGTATATGTAGCCCGCGGGGATCGGCCGGAAGTCGTACCTGCTTGGAGAAACCGAGGGAATGGACGAGAAAAAACTAGGGGTTTGCACTTCTTTTGCAGATCGAGGAGAGTAGGTAGGTGAACATAGAGAGAAGAGATAACCACACGCAAGCTTCCACCCAACTGGTGAATCATTCTAGAAATGGACCATGCATGTGAAAAGAAGCCATGTACCAAATACATCTAACCACCAGTAGCTTCCAAACACCATCCGCAGACGTTATGTTCACCTTCTGGACCACGCTGCAGCAGGCCTCCGACACAAGGATCTTGGGATTATTAGCCGGAAGCAAAGGTGAACCGTGAACTCCGCCATGCTTCTCCTGCCAACCCTGAAGTTTAAACTCCCTAAGGTTTGTCTTAGACCTTTCTGCTTCGTCTTTGCCGTTCTAGGTTCTCGCCTCTTTCTCTGTTCTCCCTCTCTCTCCCTTCTCCCTTGGAGGCTTGGAGGTCCCAGTACCTTTTTTTTTTTTTCCTGGCTGCAAAATTCAGGATTTGGCTTTGCGAAAATTTGGTCTTCCCGTTAATTTCCTGCCTGGTTCTTCATAGGTCTTCCTTTGCTATTGTTGCTACCCTTGGTCGTTGCAAGTTCCGTCTCTCCGATGATTCTGCTTCTGTGCAGTGCTCCACCGGTGGCATTGCAGGCGATCTTCACATCTCTCTCCCGAATGATTGGGATTTCAAATTCTTCCTTTCCTCAAAATTAATGCGCTTGTTCCTCTCCTTTGCATCTAATCTCAATAAGCTTACTTTGGATCAATGGTGGTCCAAATTGTTGGAACCCGATCAACGAGATTGACTAGGAATGTCGACGTCCACGGCGGCACGGTGACCGCATCAACACGACGAGTAGATTAAAACTGAAAAACAGAAACACGAAAGAATGGATTGGTTCACGGCAGCGTATGCTATGAGAACTCAACTCCTGTGAGAACTATGAGAACTCCAAAATAGATCACATGATTCTCATCCGATGGCTATAGGAAGAGGTGGGTTAATTTAGCACTTAAACCCTCCCACTCATCCCATCTAATCACAGTTTTTGGCTAATCCCCGTGCCCCACCCTAATCCCCGAGCGTGGGGCTTCCTGTGCATCGCGTCGGTGTCGCCAGTATGCCGTGCACGCCGCCCAAAAACCAGACCGCCGCCGCAACAGGTCCCCGCTGTGTCCGTCCTGGAAGCCGAGCACGTCATGGACTCCGCCCGTGGCCGTCATGGACGCCGCCGCCGGGACTTCGGGCGTGCCCGTGCATCGACACCACCGCCGGGGACAACGCCACCTTCAATGATTCTGTCTCCATTGACGCCGATCGACGCCGGAGTAGGAGCCTACCCTTAACATCCAAGCACACAACGGCCTGAATCTTCTCCTAGTAAAGATGTAAGTTACAATGGCCTGAAGTTTCTTGTTCATAGTACCATCCGCACAGTTCCGAGAACTAGATCCTTCCTTCAGCACACGAGCATGGCTTTGGGGGTGCTACGTTGCTTCTATGAAATCAGCTTGATACTTCAAAATGGATTCCTATGAAGATGGCGAAGCATTTTGCCGGGTTCAAGGTGATGGTCTCCATGTCCCTCCACAAGCTCACTGCTCTGGAGGAGTGGCGCTCATCCGCAGAGTCGTCCTTGGATTCGATCCTCAAGGCGTCGGCCGCCACATCTCTATGGTTAGAGGACACAACGACGAGGATAGCGTGCCTTGAGTTCCGACCACCGCACCGGGCTTCGGCACGACCGCAACAACATTTGCCGCCACTTCACACGCATGCAGCCACAACGGCTCTAGCGGGATCGACCTCAACGTCACCACGCCCACATCCACGGGTGTGTTGCCGCCCGCAGTCGACATGCCCACGGGGGCCCGGCACGGGCGGGAGTCTCCCTCGTGAGCGCTCCCGCCATACACCAAAAACGGTATGGGTCCGCGTCCCACCTCTCCACCTTTGTTGTCCGATGATTTGTAGCACCATCACCCCTTATTTCCTAATATGGAATTCCCCAAATTTGATGGTTCTAACTCGTGCTGGTGGCTGGCGAGACCTTCTTTGAGGTCTATGCGGTGCAGGATCGGATGAAAACCCGCTTTGCTATGCTCAATTTATAGAATGTAGCCGCGACGTGGTTGCAAACCGCTACGAGGGCAGATTGTGGACTGGAACAAATTGGCGGAGATGGTGCCTGCCAAATTCAACAAGGACCAGTACCAAGTCTTTCTCGGGCAACTAAATTCGCTGAAGCAGTCGGGGATGGTGATGGAGTACCAGAAGGACTTCGAGAAGATTGCGCATGGATTCCTACTGTACAACTCGGCGTTCGATGACACGTTCTTCATCACACACTTTGTGGCAGGTCTGCACGATAACATCAGAGCATCATTTCTACGTGACGACATCAGAGCCATTTGGTGTTGATCCAAGAACAAGAGGCGAAGTTGCACACCAAGGCCTCTAGGAAGGATTTCACCAGAGGACCTGCTCGCAATACAGGAGGAGGTGACAAAGCCAAGCATACAGAGACGGCCAAGACTGACACTGAGGATAAGCTGGCAGGTCTCAAGTTGTTTTGACGCTACAATGCACTCTGCTTCAAGTGCGGTGAGAAATGGAATCCTGCTCACACTTGTCGTGCACATGTTTCATTACATGTCCTTGAAGAGTCCTTAGATGCCATGAATATTGTGGAGACGCAATTATGACATAGAAGGTGAAGAATTGGGTGACACTATTGAGGACTAGGAAGTGATGGCAGTTGATTCAGCTCAATCCCAACCCAAGGTTGCCAGGCAAACACTTAAATTGCTTGCAAAGATTGGGAAACATTAGCTTCTTGTTTTGGTGGACTCGGGCGTGGGGAACATTTTTCAATGCACAATTGGTGGCTCAAATTTGTCATTACCCATAGTTCCCTTTACTCCTAGTAAATTTAGAACAACCGATGGAGGGTTGATGTTGTGTGATCAAGCGATGTCATAGCTGAATTGGTTTATTCAGGCACCACTTTGTGTCCGGAAGCCAAGGTCTTACCCCTAAAGTGCTATGATCTCATTGTGGCAGAGGACTGGTCGGAAACATTCAGTCCAATGGTGGTGGATTATAAACTCAAGACCATTCAGTTTACTCATGATGGAAAGCAAATCAAGTTGCAAGGAGTTGTGGAAAAGATCGATTACTCTTTTGTGAGTGCTCACAAACTAAGAGGATTACTGAAACATGGAGCCATTTCTCGCTGTGTTCAGATGATTATGCCTGAGGCAACATCGGTGGAGCACTCTGATTCTAGTGGAGATCAAGGAGTTGAAATACCAACAATAGTTGAGTCCTTGTTGACTAGGTACAACCATCTATTTGCTGAACCAAGTGGTTTACCCCCTGTTAGAACAGCTGACGACATAATACCTCTGATTGAGGGAGCTCAAACTGTTAAGGTCAGACCTTATAGGTATTCTCCAATCTTAAAATCAGAGATAGAGAAATAGTTAAAGCGGATGTTATTTCACGGAATCATAAGAGCCAACTCAAGCTCTTTTGCTTCACCAGTCCTGTTAGTAAGAAAGAAGGATTGGACTTGAAGGTTTTGTACTGACTATAAGCATTTGAATGCTACCACCATCAAGAACAAACAAGCATGTAGTAGATGAATTATTGGATGAATTGGCTGGATCATAGTGATTTACTAAATTGGATTTGAGATCTGGCTATAATTAGATTTGCATGGCTACTAGAGAAGAATACAAGACTGCATTCAGAACACTTCATGGTCTGTTTGAATTCATGGTCATGCCATTTGGGCTTAACAATGCCCCTACAACATTTCAGAGTCTGATGAATGAGATTTTTGCTAAATTGCTAAGACAAGGAGTGTTAGTCTTTATGGATGATATCATTGTGTACTCCAAGACCTTAGAAGAGCATGTGGAATTGCTAGAAAAGTTCTTTGAGATTCTCCAGAAGCATCAATTCTTGATAAAGAAATCCAAGTGCTCTTTTGCTACCACAAGTGTGGATTATCCGGGCCATGTCATATCAAGAGCTAGAGTTGCAAATGACAATTCTAAGATCTAGGTTGTGCAAGATTAGCCAACACCTAGCAATATCAAGCAGTTAAGAGGGTTCTTGGGTTTAACTAGATACTATAGGAAGTTTATACGGAACTATGGCTTAATTTGCATACCATTGACTCATTTATTAAAGAAGAATGCACCATTTCTTTGGACTTTTGTCACTAAAACTGCCTTTCAGACATTGAAACAGAAGTTCATACATGCCCCTATCCTAGCTGTACCTGACTTCACTAAGTCATTTGTGGTGGAAATTGATGATTGTGATGTGGGCATAGGTGTTGTGCTGCGGCAAGACAACCACCCAGTGGCATATTTGAGCAAAGCATTGGGTCCCAAAAATCAAGGTCTATGAGTTTATGAGAAAGGGTGCATGGCAATACTGATGGCAGTGAAGAAATAGAGACCTTATCTGCAGCATGCACATTTTATCATCAAGACTGACTATAGAAGCCTCTAGCATCTCACTAACCAAAGAGTGAATACTAAACTGCAACAGAAGGCCCTATTGAAATTAATGGATTTGCAAAATTCAATCCAATATAAGGGAGCTCATAATGCAGCTGCTGATGCATTATCTAGATGTGAACATGAGAATAATGCTCTAGCAATTTCTGAGTGTATTCCTACTTGGGTGCAGAAGTTACAAGAAGGATATGATGATGATCCTCAAGCTAAAAAACTGTTGGCTAAACTATCTATAGATGCTAACAGTCATCAAGACTACGCATTGTAGAGTGGAATACTCAAGTGTAAAGGAAGAATCTGGATGTATGCAAAACAAAGTTGCACATAACCATATTTTGATTGCTCTGCATGCAAGTGGTGTGGGTGGCCACTCGGGATCAATGCAACATACTCTAGAGTTAAGCAACTCTTTGCTTGGCACGGCTTGAAGGCATCTCTATAAGAAATTTTGAACCAATGTCAAATTTGCCAGCAAGAGAAAACAAAAAGAATCAAGAAACTAAGATTATTGCAACCCTTGCCATTACATGAGCAAGCTTTGGAGATAGTCACTACGGACTTCATTGAGGGTCCGCACTGTGTATCGATGGACATAATGCACTTGTTGGTGGTCATTGGTTCACAAAGTATGAGCACTTCATTCCTTTGAAACACCCATTGACAACATTATAGATAGCTCACATTTTTTTCCAAAAATGTTTACAAGTTACATGGGCTACCCAAGAAGATAATTTCGATAGGGACAAAGTGTTCACTAATGTTGTGGCAACAATTATTTGAGCTAACTGATGTTAAATTGTTGATGGGTTCCTCATATCACCTTGAGACTGATGGCAAATTGAAAGGCTCAATCAGTGTGTTGAAGCCTTCTTACGGTCTAAAATTCATTGTTGTCCCAAAAAGTGGAGTAAGTGGATCTTAGTTGCTGAATTCTGGTACAAACCTCCACTCATTCAGCTCTTGGCAAGTCACCTTTTGAGATGCTGTATGGATACACACCAAGGCAGATAAGGGGTCTCAAATTTGCGCTTTTGCACTATACTAGAACCAGAGCAATGGCTCACTAAAAGAGAATTCCTTTCTCAGCTAATCAAACAACAACTCAATAGAGCCCAACAAAGAATGAAAGATCAGGCAAACAAAATGAGGACAAAAAGAGAATTTGAAGAAGGAGAAATGGTTTTCCTCAAGTCAACCATATGTCCAATCCTCAATTGCCAATCGATCAAATTAAAAGCTATCCTTTCGTTTCTATGGACCATTCAAGATAATAAAGAGAGTAGGGCTCGTTGCTTACAAATTGGAGTTACCACCTGAAGCAAAGATTCACCCAGTGGTGCATGTCTCCCAACTCAAGAAGCATACTCCAACCACAATCACTATAAGTATAGACTTATCCACTGTTTGTGTTGATCCAGAGGTCATTCAGTAGCATGTTCAAGTGCTGGAGGGTCATGCTGACAAGGAGGTTTCATAATGTTTGATTGAATGGAGCAATCTGCCGGAGGGAATGGCTACCTGGGAAGATACTTCGACTTTGTCGGTGCATTTGTTGGAAGAGTAGCGCCAAGGCTAAGCTTGAGGATAAGCTTTCTGATAAGAAGGAGAGAATGTTAGGATATGGTCCATGGGCCGAGTACCATAGTGGGCCAAATCGCCATGTAACTGGGCTTAGATTTGAGTTCTAGTTGACAAGACTCCCACAACTTGGAACGGAAGAAAACACCTAAATCTATACCTAATAATAAAAACACGAAAATTTCTGCCAATCTGCCTAATTTCTGTCCGCCTCCCGCCCGTATACATGCGAATCACCGATTCCTAAAACGGCTTGGTTTCCAATTGCACGGACGCGGTGCCACCGCCGCCGCTCTGAGTTAGCCTTCCCTCTCTGTGTCCGATCTTTGATCCACATGAATTGCGCCGCCAGGGGAAGAGAAGGAAAGAATATATGTCTAAACGCAGCTCTCCTTGCACTTTCGCGCTGCCGCTGGCCATGGCGTGCCACGCCCTGCTCGCGCCCGGGGGCTGCACCACCGCTGCGCCATGATCCATGCTTGAGAGGGCTGCGGCCGCCGCCGTCCGCTTGGCTTGATCCGTACTCGCGCCGCCACCACCGCGCCCGGCGAGCACGCTAGGGTTGGGTCCATGGCCAGGGATTGAAGATGACGAATTGTGGCGAGACTCGGAAGTATGGGACTTTGGTCACTTATTAATGGGCCAACGAGGTGGGCTTGATGCCTCTGCAACTCTACCGGATAGGACTGATGGCCCGAAGCAAGCAAGTGTGCTAACGTATTTGCATATTGACATATTCTATTTGTTTCTTTCTTTTTGTTTGGATATTTTTTTTTTTCTGGCTGGTGCGTCCGTTCGTCCGCTCATGTGAGTTTTTTTTTTTTTTGCCCAATGACGAAACAAAGGATTTGGACGTTTCAAAAAAAAAAAAAAAAAAAAGAAACAAAGGGAAAAACAGTTTTTCGATGAATTTGATGCCAGCATCTTCAAGAGTATCCCTGAGTTTTCCAAGTCGCTAAAAAATAACTGAAAGTAAAATAAGAGGATCTCTTCAATAGTTTTAAAAAAGCAAAAAAAAAAGGTAAAATTAAACGATCAGGCAAGCAATTGTGAAAAACAATATACTAAGTCTTTTATCAAGAACATTGCACATCTAATTAGGTGTGTCTTTGATCCGCCAGCAAGTGGGAATACACCGTGCAACTTCCATCTTAGATAACTTAATTGCATATGATAATTTTTAATAGTTACAACACACATACATAGAGTGTCACATATCAAGCTTATGCGTGTTGCGACAATACATGGAATGATTTTGGCATGAACATAGGACAATAAATATGTACGTCCCGATTGCAACGCACGGGCATGTTTTGCTAGTTAGGATAAATTGGACCTTTTTCCTTATTTTAGAGCCCAAGATATGCCTTGATTTGGGACTAAATCACGGACGACCCGCGAGTTAAGCTAACTTCGCGGTTCATCCCTGACCAAACAAACTTTCTTATCTAGGAAAGAATCCATTCCCACAATTTTTCTTTTTTGGAAACTTTTATATTTTTAGCAAAAAATGAGTTATAAAACTGTACATATAACTTTTAACTTATTATACATATAAGTTATTATATATAACTTATTACATAACATCTAACTTATACAAGTTATAAAGTTACGTCTAACTTATTATATATAACTTGTTATATATAATTTATTATATATAACTTATTACATAAAACACATATCCTACTACTAATACTACTACTAAAAAGAACGAAAACAGAGACTCTCTCAAGGAGCGACGTGCGTCGCCCCGCTTAACTTTGCCCGGGCGCTCCCCACATGTGGCTAGGACAACCCCCTCGCGGTTTGCATGCTAAGAATAGAAAACTAATATTTTCATCCCACTAGATTTGCATGACTGCATGCAATGAAAAAAGATATGGTGTGCATGATGAAGAACTCTCGACCCTATTTTAGATGGAAAAAAAAACTTAAAATGAATATGATCGAATCTAAAAAAGAAAGGATTGAAAAAAATTCTATTGTAGGAATAAAAAAATTCTCTGTATGAAAGATATACTCCCTTGGTTCCACAAAACATGCAATTCTCACATCCAAAGGAGTCAATCATGGCAAACCTTGACTAAAATTATTTGAAAAAGGACAAATATTTATGAGACAAAATAAGTACATTTAGATTAGTTTTGAAATATATTTTCATAATAAACGCTTCTTATAATTACGTGTTTATTTGGAACGGAGTGTACGATCGCACTCTATCTAGAAAAAATCTCCGGTACAAAACACATTAGATAGGAAAAAATATAAGGAAGAAGATCTAATCAAATATTTACTACACGACAGTTAGAATGGATAGACACAAGTGAACGCATAAGGAATATGATTAGACCATTGAAAAAACTAAACAAATCTCTATGGATTCGATTTGGTTCTATTAAAAATTCAATGCCGCTAATAAGAAAATTGAAAAGCTTTGGGACATACGTTCCACCTCAAGCAAACCGGAGCTTGATGCCGAGCGAGAATGAGAGAGCGTTGTATTAGCAATCGTGAGCTTTGATGAATATAGCTAACTCGCATCCCCGATACTGATTAAGCTACCTCCCTAGAATTTGTATCCATACTATGCACACATTCTAAAATCAAAAAGTATTATTTATGAATTATAGTTGAACAAATAAAATTTTATTCATGTTTCTTGCTTCAAGAAAGAATTATAGTTGACATGCAATTAGTTCGACATGTCTATAATTTTTATGGTATATGCACCATCCATTTTAAAAGGATGAGAATTATGGGGATCAAGCAAACTTGTGTTCGGAAGAAAATATTTCTCTCATACAAAGTATAATGATCTAAACCGTTGAGAAACAAAGGTAGCTTAAAATTGTAAGCATAGGAAATACAAAATCTAAGGCCTAGAACTGTGGTATATTGTTCTCTTCTTTTCTCACACAACTATTATGAGTACACGTCTGTACTCTTATTGGAAGCATGTAATCTTGTTGAACGGAAGTGTCAAGTGAGTAAGTATAACACCCGTAGCAACGCACGGGCATGATCCTAGTACATGTTATAAAGTTAACTCTAACTTATATATATAACTTATTACATCAAACACATAACTTACACACACTACAAAGTTACGTCTAACTTATTATACATAACTTATACATGTTATAAAGTTACTTGTAACTTATATATGTAACTTATTACATTAAACAAAGTTACATCTAACTTTACATATAACTTTTTATGTGTAACTTAGGTTATATAACTTATATTTCATAAGTTAATATACATAAATTGCTATTAGAAAAAAAAAACAAAAAAAAAATGAAACATTTTCGAGTGAGATCTAGTTTTGTTTGTTTCGTCGCATAGAACACAAACACACCGGTGCAGATGGAATTAAAAATGGATACACCACTTAGAAATTATAGCAACTTTTAACAGAAAATGTTTTATTTTTTAGCCTAAATCAGCGCTGACATCAGCATATGAAAAAAGAGAAAGAAAAAGGAAGGAAACTGGTAGCGCTGTGGTCGGATGAACCGCGAGTTAGCTAACTCCCGGTCAACCGTGAAACGGGAATGCCAGCCCTCATTGTTAATGTCAGAGTCGTCCGGACCATACTATTGTTATAATCAGGCTCCTTCCCATCTAAAATTTGGTGAAAAAAAATCTTTTAAGTATCCAAGAAAAAAACGACTTCGAGGCACGAGACCTGTCACACTTGAGCCAGATTCATTTACATTTATGGAAACAAATAAAGTACAATTTGACCCATGAAACAATCGTTAGGAATATCTGTACAGGGCCACACACACATACAAACAGCATATCCAACAACGATATGCAAAGCCATGTAAATTAGAGACGCCGCAAACAACGTAAAACACAACCCATCAATGGTGCGGCGTAAACAAATCAAACCAACACCTACAAGCCATCCGTGCACACGGGCATTATTAACCGACCAAACACAATGCAAATTTTACGGCGTTGTGGTTATTACTAGACCTGGTGAGTGCCGGCGGGCAGCTCTGCCACCGGCTCAGATGGGTGGCGCTTGATGCCAGCGTGCGTGCACAAGGCCCAGAGGCATGTGATGAGGTCGCTGCCTGAGGAGGCCAGCGCCTTGGCATGGCCTTCCACGTCGTTGGACGGCGCCAGGTAGATGAGCAGCTTCACCCAGAACTCGGCTAGAACCTTCCATTTCCAGGCTTCATCACCTGCGGAGCCCCTCCCTTTCTCCAGGTGCTGGTACAGCTCCACACCCGCCAGCGCCGTTGCATCCAGCTGGACCTTCATCTCCGCCACCGCCTTCCAGCGCCCCGCGCGCCTCCATGGGCAGCACCAAGTGCTACAGCAGCACCGGCGTGACGCTTCCTTGAGGCACGCCTTGACGTCCTCGTACCTGTCCGACACCCACCTCTCGTCGTCCGGCAGGAGCTCGGGAACACGCGCCACCAGGTACATGCAGTACCTTGACAGGGTAGTTGCCACGGTCTGGGGATCGCTGTCATCTTCGGCCTTCTGCTGCTTCGGCTTCTTCTTCTTCTTGGGCTTGCCATGCTTTACCTCCAAGAGCTCCGTGGCTAGATGACACGCCAGGATGATCTCGGTGGTGGTTTTTCCTCGGATACTGAAGCCACTTATGTTATGCGGCAGGCTGACATCGCCGCCGGTGCCTGGGTTGTTCATACCCTCCTTCAAGCCCTGGACAATGACGACCTTAGCCTCGGTTGGCAGCGTCGCCTGAGACGCCCATGCAAACATTTTGTGAACTGGCTCACAAACTTTGAGGATGGAGACCTGACTGACCTTCATCTTTTTCTCATTAACTGGCCTCCCAGTGAGTTTAAGCACAAACTTGAGTGACTGGAATACCAAAAGACGGTATGCAATGAAGCAACAAATGATTGGCTTGACAAGGAAGTTCCACAGGCAGCCCCCTGGGGCCACGTATAAGCACAGCAGGTGCACTAGAAACCAATTGGAGAACAAGTAGGTAGTGAGGAAGTCTGTGACTTCAACGGCGAGGAGGGTCATCACAAGCAGCATGGTAATGATGAAGTATTTGGCTAAAGTTTCAAGATTTTGAGGACTAATGACAACTAGTATGGCAACGGCAAGAACGTTTATCGACACGAAGAGGAGGGATGAGAGGAAGTTGATGAGGAAAAGCCAAGGAGCCGACATCACAACCGGGACGCCGGCCTGGTAGTAGTTGTCAAGGAAGTCGAGCTCCATCTGGATCACTCTAAATGCCCTCGACGCATTGTCAGCGGCCGCCACCGGCTCATGGTCATTGAGGAGTCCCTCGACCATTAGCCGCCGTGCCATCTTGGAGCCGACCTCCACCATGGGGTAGTGCTCGAAGCGGCGGCGCAGCAGCTTGAAGAGGGAGAAAGAGAGGCACATAAGGCGCATGTGGTCAATGAATTTTGGTCTTCTGTTTCCAAAGAGCGCTAGCCAACTTCCTAGATTGTTCCATATGTCCTTCACTGTGACTAAATTATTCTTCTCCTTGTCGAGGTCGACGAGGAGATGAACATGCTTTAGTTCATCCTGGTCCTGGGGAAACCTCCCCACACCGTGGCCACAGTGAGGAGTGGTGATGAGTACCTTGGATTCTGTCATTTGTCGCCGTCTCCTCTCTTTCTTGTTGAGCACCAGCTTCTCCTCTCCCATCACCACGTACTGGCACTTGCCCATTACGGCGTCAAGGTCAGGACGATCAGGGAAGCACCACCACTAGCACTGGAGACGCCTCTGCCCTCCTCCTTCTCTAGGAGATGCTGCATATAACCTGCAATTAAGAATGAAAACGGTCGAACTCGGTCGAAAAACTACTCAACCGTTTTCTATTTTACATTTGAAATACGAAAACGAAAAACGAAAAACGTAAAGTCGGACACGAAAATGAACATGAACTTATAGAATCTCAAAAAGCGAACCAATTCGAGCGGATTTAAGTCGAACACGGTCGGTATACGAAAATTCAATACGGAATACCAACCCACAATGCATAACAATTAATAAGTGTCACTGTGGTAAATTGTGCAAGCAAGAAAACTTATCATTTTGGTCCATCTAGCTCTCTGTCTTTTGGTCGGTGCAATCACATGCAATGCAACAACAACATCACATGAAGCTAGATGCAGCCACGCAACATCGTGTGAGGTGATTAGTCCCACCTCGGCGACTTAGGGAGGCGCGACAGGGTGAGATGCCTATATAATATGGCAATGAGCACCAATACTCTACACTTACATTTGCCTAGTTGACATGATCGACAACCAAATTCGGTTTAAATTGAATTTTAAATTCAAAATATTCGAACTAAAAGTAGAAAAGTAGAATACGGTCGAACTCGGTCGAAAAACTCCTCAATTGTTTTCTATTTTTACATTTGAAATACGAAAAACGAAAGCGAAAAACGAAAAAAAGTCGGACAAAAAAATACGAATCCGATCGGGTCAAAAGTAGAAAACGGCGTGGTCGAATTCGGAATTTTTCCATTCCTTTTTCAACCCTACCTGCAATGATGTTAGCGCTGCCGGCGGCAGACAGTGAGTCCTGGGCCTTCCACTCGTTGATCACCCTCTGACCCAGCTTCGCCACAGCCAATGACCATAGGACGGCAAACATCACAGGCACATAAGCATGGCCCTGCCAGTCAACGTTGGTGTAGATGAGGTAGCCGATCCACACCAGACGAGTCACCTCGTCGGGTGACCCATCAGCCTGAACCGGCTGGCGGATCTGGAGAAGGAGCTGTTGGCGACCATCGCCTCCACCTTCTTGCGGAAGAGCTCTATGAGGAGCATCCACAGGAGCACGAAGAGGACCTCATTGTCCTTGGCGTTGGCGCGCATGTAGGACAAGAGCGGGAGGAAAAAGGATGAAGGTGAAGCGCAGCAGGAAGCGCACCATGGAGAAGAGGGTGAAGCGGCCGCGGATCAGGCGCTCCATTCCCACGACGCATAAGGTGCCGCCCAGGATGGCCATGAGCACCGCCGTGAACACCACAGCACCCTGCATCATCTGCTTCTTCTCATCCATTGCTGTAGCATTGGACGGAGAGGGTGCGGGTGCTGGAACAGCAGGGGATTGACTACCGGCGTTGTGCCATGTCGTCATGTTGAGATGCCTCATCATATCAGACAGTACAGCACTCGAACCCTAGCAGAGTGTGCATGCAGCCTACGCGCTTAGAATTGGAGATCACTGCTGTGGCAGGACGAAGACAGTGCGCGAGATATGTATATATAGGCAATGAGCGAACGGGCTGGCTTCTGGTCCACATAAACAATTCAACCACAAGGCCGGTACTTACGTCACGATTCTTCGCTTGATTACTGAGCAATTCCAGGCGTGGTATGCAACAAAAACAAATGGATGCCGTTCTGTCATTGTTTTTTTGGAACATATGCTAATCAAAGCGTGATGCTAATACCATGCGTGCTTTAGCCCCCGTGTGACCCCATCATCAGAAGCGTAAAGGACTCACACTGCTGTGTGCTGTTCCATTCCTCCTTGAGCTTTAAATTAGCAATAGATGGAAGCAATGCTCATACGTGCCTTGATGCTGGACTCATTTGTTTATTCTTTTTCTAACCACAACATGTGTTTTGCTTAGACAAGCGCGCGCAGCTGACAACTCATAGCTGCACAAAGGTCTTCCCATGGATCGCTTCATTTTATTGCTTGCAAGAGTACCTGACATGGCCAGGGCATTCAGGTTACTCGAAAAAAACTCTACCGAAATCCCGATCTTCGCCGAATGTATTTTATTGAGCACTCGCAAAGACTGTCTTTACCGAAAGTGCCAAATAAAATACAGTCGCAAAGATGGCTATCCCTCATGTAAGTCCCTGTAACCCCATTTTAATATTTATATAAAGTTTGATGATACTGTGGGATCTCCCCATAGTTTTTGCCATAAAAAAAGATGGCTTTGCCGAGTGCATTTTTTTTGGCATTCGATAAAGATGTATTTTGAGGAGTGCCATTTCTCGGCACTCCGCCAAAATACGTCTTTTGTCGAAAGTGCCATTTTTCTGGTACTTGGCAAAGATGTATTTTTTCGAGTGTAGTTTTTCGGCACCGGGTAAAATGAGTCTTTGCCGAGGGCCATTTTTTTTGGCACTCGGGAAAAATGTATTTTGTTTTCGAGTGCCATTTTTAGCACTCGGCAAAGAGACATTTTGCCGAGTGCATTTTTGTTGGCCCTCGCTAAATTATTTTTCAGAGTAATTTTTGAGGCCCGAAATATGTTCAAATGAAAAACTTTTGAACTACATAGTTGTATAATTTGTCAAGATCTATAAGGTTTATTTTACTCATTTCTTCATTTGACAAAGCGATAATAACATTGTTTATAAAATCTGTACATCTCTCATATTAGTTTCATTAAAATAGAAGGGAGATATATAAGATTTTTGAACAATGTAGCTACCATTATGTCGGATGAACAAATGACCAAAATTAACTTTGTAGATCTTGAGAAGTTATGAAATTTTGTAGTTGGCAACATTTTAATTTGACATCATATTGTCATGCGAAAAACGATGTTTGAATTTGAAATTTTGAATTTTTAAACATCCTCGGATGGAAAAACTACATAAATGAAAATCTGTAGATCTTGAAAAGTTATAAAACTTTGAAGTTGATAACTTTTTGATTTGAAATCATATTATCAAACGAAGTATGTTTGAATCTCTCAAATTTGAATTTTGAATTTTTCAAACAACATAGGATGGAAAAGCTTTTTAAATGAAAATTCACTACTACATAAAATCTTTTACAAGACACTTCCATTTTATTAACCGTAAAAATCACCACGGTAAATCAGGCCCACACCCCCCAGACAATAAGACCATATCAGCCCATTATATCGTCGAAAGTATAAAATGAACACAACCTCTCGACCCTAACCCTAACTCAGCCCTCTCCCTCACTTAGTCGCCGCACACACACATCTCTCGCTCAGCCCTCCCCCTCCGACTTCTCCTAATGCCACCACCTCTCTCAATTTGCTCCTCTCCATGACGCTGCCCCCCCTCCCCTTCTCCAAGCGGCGGTGACGCCCTCCCTTCCTCTCATGGTGGCGGCGCGGGGAGATCTCCCACCGACAAATAAGACGGTGCTCCCAGCGACGCAAGGCTCCCCGGCGGCAGTGGAGATCCGGTGGTGGAGGGCGGAGATCCCGTGGCAGAGCGTAGGGATCCATCGGCCAGTGGATAGTGGGATCCGGCGGTGGATAGTGGGATCCGGCGGCGGAGGTTGGAATCCAGCGAGATCCGGCGGAGGAGGTCAAAACCCTAGCGACGGCGGGATCCGGATCTAGCGCTTTTAATTTATTTATTTATTACTTTTTATTAACGGTGGTGGTTTTTGGAAACCGCTGACCTTTACTCTATGGTGGTTCCAAAAATTGCCACCGTTAATAAAAAAATTGTCACCGTTAATAATTATTGTAGTAGTGATTGTAGATCTAAAAAATTTATGAAACTTTGTAGTTGCCAACTTTTTTATTTGAATTCGTTTAGGGCCTAAAAAAGAAATTTACACTCGATTTAGTACAATATTTGGGGAACCGAAACAGAATCTGGACACAAGTGATGGAGTAGCGTAGTGGTAGAGGAGGAACACACGCTTGTGGGAGGTCGCTGGTTCAAGTCCCACGGCCATGAGTTTAGCAAAAAAAAAAGACTGCGGTTGGTAGTGGTTGCTGGATATAATTAGATGCACTACAAGAAATCTGGGCTTCTAAGGCTAAAATAAGTCATATAATGTACCATAATATGACGAAAAAATAGGTGTCATCACAGAATTATCAGTGCCATAACTGTTTATGACACGATAAAATCCTGCGTCATATTATGATAACCCCTTTTGTCATATATTGTAATTTACAGGACAACCATGGGGCAGCGGTGTTTTATGACATCGTGTGTCGGTTTTCTGTGACGTGTTTGCACCGTCATGTAAAATAAATGGCAAAAAAAAGAGCGCGAGAAGCGCCGCGGGATTCTCAAACCTAGGACCCCGGGATGGAGGGTTTGCGCCTTTGGCCATTGCGATAGGAAGGGAGATTCAGCATGAATCTAGTATGCGTCATATAAATGCCGCTTATACATGTGGTTGACCATGGGCCCCATTTGTCGGTCACTTTATCCATTATTCACCGCGTCACATTCACCTCTTTAACTACACTTGTCACATTTCGTCCCCCTCCCTCCTCTCATTTCACCTACTCCCTCTTCCTCTCTCAAGAGTTTTTGCCGCCGCCCACCACCCACTCCACGCCCTGCCGCCGACCGCGATCTTCATTCCAAATACAAATTACAACGTTTGGGTCCCGTGGACCGGGAAGTGGGTCGCCAGGACCCCTCCCCCCCCCCCCCGCCGGTCCTCCACAGACGATGGCCTCTACCTCCAAGAGAGCGTCTGCGGTTAGGAGAACGAAGAAGGGCAAGGCCATCACGCTTGCTATGCGGGCGGTGGGCACGCCGAGGAGGAGGATTTCGGGGGGTAAAAACCCAGCCATCAGCGAAAAAGAAGTGGGTGCCGTCGGGGAGCAAGAAAATGGGCAAGGGCGTGGCGTCAACGAGCAAGAGCAAGGGCAAGGGCAAGGGCAAGGGCACGGCGTCGGTGAGCAACGGCAAGGGTGTGGACGTCGACGAGCAAGGAGGACTTGTCATCGTCTATGGCACTCGTCTACAGGGAGTGTTTCGAAGGCAACACTGACCTGTGCCGGAGCTTGAGGCACGGCAGCCCTCCATGTGCCATCAGCTCCCTAGGCTCGCTACCTAGCTCCAGCATGCCATTGGCAAGCATGTGTCCATCCTTCTCCACTGAGCCAGGCGAGATGAGTTAAGAGATTATAAGATTAAGGTGGTTATTTGTAGATTTGTAGATAATAGGTCCTAGTTTGAGTACATGGTAGGTCCAAACTTGATTTGTAGAATTAGAGGTTCTAGACTAGTTCATTTGTAGAATCTGAGGTATAAGATTAGTAGACTATTAGATTGTTAATTGTAGTTTCTAATTTGAGTAGACTGTTATTAGCCAATGATGCATAATGATTTCGTAGATGGCTAATGATTTGGTAGTTTCTAATATGAGTAGACTGTTATTGGCCAATGATGCATGATTTAGTAAATGTAATAATGAGATGGTTGCCTTTATGTGAACACAACTTCTTCTAACTCAACTGCTATTCGTGTCGGTCATCACATATTCCTATATCAACCACTCTTCAGCAACAATTGGGTTAGGAGGGTTGTTCGGTGCCCCACCAAGGTTTGGCATGTGGTGAAGCAGGGGTGTAAAGGAATATATACATGCAAGGGTGTAAGGAATATATGCATGCAAGGGTGTAAGAAATATATGCATACAAGGGTGTAAGAAATATATGCATACAAGGGTGTAAGAAATATATGCATGTAAGGGTGTAAGGAATAAGGAATATATACATGCAAGTGTGTAAGGCATATGGTGGCTAGGAACCAAACAACCCCTAACTCAAGGTGATGGCTAATCGCTGGAAGATTAGGCATATTCCAAGCCTTCCATGCATGTCTTAGTTTCTCATTTTCAATTAAAAGGCAGCTATCAAATGATATAAGAAAAAGGCGGACACCAATTGAGATGCAAAGTGTTTGGGCAAAGATTCACACCTTAATTTGCTTTGATTTTACAGTACCACTGGTGGTACAAATTGCGAAAAGCATTTCTCATCCTGGATTTTGCAGCACCGTTGGGGACCACCCATTCCCATGCAACACTAGACTAATCTAAGTGATGGCCGGGGATGGATGAGGTCATGGCGATGTTAGGCCACTGATGACTTAGGTTTATTTATAGCAGCAAATCATTATTTTGCTCCTATCAAAGTAATGTTGCTTTCTCAAAATCATTATTTTACAACACAAGTCATTATATTATCATATGATATATACAAGTGTGTTTGGTATATATCTGACTCTTTATCCCACTGGTATAGTATTTATCCTATGATATAGCACTGTGTCTAGTGAGTAACTTACTAAATCCTATCAAACTGATGCTGTTTTCTCAAACTAATAACATTCCATATGTTCAGACTTTCCAGATCACTCGCACTGCTCTAATGAGCGCCATCGCTGGCTCGGTCATAGAGCCGCTGAACAAGAGGATCATGGCTCTCACCGGAAGGTCGATGATGTCATGGAGCTGGCCAAGAAGGACCAGTGCCGAGAAACAGTGGACGCCTTCAACATGGACCTAGAGGGCGTCAAATCCAAGGTTGCCCTCATGCAAAAGGCCCTGGATGATGCCGATGTCGGCAAGAACTAATGGAGGCCCCCTGGATCCCCCTACAAGACCTTTTGATAGCCCACTGCCTAGTGGGCTATGTTAGATGATATTTGTGTGTCTGATGGTTTGGAACAATATGTATGTATGGCTGGATGGATGAATGAAGAACAACTAATTATATTTATAGTATTAGTATATGTATTATGGAGGGATGGATGAAGAGCAACTAATTATATTTATAGTATTAGTATATGTATTATGCAGGGATGGATGAAGAACAACTAATATTAATGCAGGTATATTATTGTTGGTATATTATTATTGTTGTTGGTCATCTCTCTGTTGGTGTTCACTCACACTCTTGTGATCGGTCTTCCCTTTTCCTTTTTCATTTGGATTTTCTAAGTTCAATGTCAATTGCTTAACACGTTGTTCTCACCAAATAAGCATCATAGAAAAGACCACTTTTTTTCTCAAGTTAAGATGAATCTATTGAAGAGTCACATTTGACTATGCCAATTCTATATGGAATCTATGAAAAAATTGAATTTAAATTTCAAAAGTACTCCAAACAAATTCGGATAAAATAATGGCCAACATAAGGTCTCAAAGAGTTCTAGAATTTTGTTGTTTAAAAGTTTTAGATTTGGAACCATTTACTACTCAAAATTCAGCTCATAGTCCTCCAAAACCATATGAACAAGCCCACAATTTTTGTTTTTAATCTTTGCATAAAACTTGTAACTAATTTTTTCTCCCTCATACGAACTTCAAATTACTTCATTTTTTTTAAAAATTCCTAAAATCATGATCTATCAAGTTCTGAAATCACCTAATGCTATTATTTTGAAAAAAATCTAATCGTGTGAGGCAGTTCCATGAATCCCATTTTTGGATTTCAAAAATGACAACTACGTAAGATTTTTGTACACTATACGATGTCGAATCAAAAGACATGAATACCAAAGTTTTATAACACATCAAGATATACACACAGTTTTGTATAGGTCATTTTATCATTTTTAAAAGTGTTAATGATATGTAGTTTAAATATTACAAAACCCTAACATAATTTCTTAAACTCTATGGGTGATTGTAGGTGAAGTGTCTTATGTATAATTCCACTTTGTCAATTGCAAAAATGACCTGTATAAACTTTGTAGATCTTGGTGAGTTATGAATTTGTGGTATTCATGACTTCCTGAATTGACATCATTTAGTGTTCTAAAATCTTGCTTCAAGTTGTCATTTTTGAAATTCAAAATTTTGATTGTTCGAACAATGTGAAATGCAAAAATGTCCTAAATATACATTGTAGATCTTGAAGAGTTATGGACTTTCGGTATTCATGACTTTTCAATTCGACATCGCTCAGTGCCCCAAGAAAATATTTGAATGTCTCAAAATTTGAAATTTGAAATTTAAATGGTTCAATCTAACTCGGATGTCGAAATGACCTTCATAACGATTGTAGATCTCGATAGGTTCTACAATTTTGTTGTTGACGACTTTTTGTTTCAATCATTTTTTGTATCTAAAAATTTAATTCATTTGAACCACTAAAAGAAAACAAAAAACAAAGTGATGTAGGTATATACCTAAGTTTTGGGCCATAATACAACCCGGCCCCCTGTCGAGGCGATTTCATCCGGCCAAAATCCATCCAAAGGCCAAAACCCTACCGCAAATTCCTACAACCCATCTCCGCTAGCCACCCTTCTCCTAGTGCCGCACTTCCGGAATCTATCCTCAAACCCTCCTCCTCCTCCTCCTCCTCCTCCTCCCCGTCTCCTTTCCCTCGCGTCACGGCATGTCGGGCCGGGAGCGTCGGCCCGGGTCACGCGTGGGAGGCACTGCGCCTCGCTGGCTTACACCGGTGTCTCTTCGCTCCTTTGTCGTGACCTGGGGTGGCAACCCTAGCATGGGCCACCGGGCCACAGGCCGAAACCCTAAGTCCGGCCGCCACGCAACCACCGCTCGTCGTCCCCTAGCATTGACCTCGTGCGTAACTCTGGCCACCATCGCCCGCGACCCCTGCACCACCGTTGTTCACCACCCACGCCGCCTACTTCCTCTTCGTCCCGACCCCCGCACCACCATCCGAGCTTGGTCACCGCAAGACCCTAACCCTAGCGCTCCACCGGCCGGAGTGCTTAGATGGCGACTCGACCTCTACAAGATCCGGCTGCGCGCAACCTCACCGCCTTCCTACTCCAGCTGGCCATCTACGTAACAAATCTTTGTCCAGGTCCACAAATCTAGAGGTAAGAGATTAGAAGATTAGGGCGATTATTTGTAGATCTCAGTAGTATATAGGTCCTAATTTAGTACATTGTAGGTCTTAACTTGATTTGTAGAACCGAGGTACAAGATTAGTGTTCATGAATTTGTGGATCTTGGTGAGTTATGAATTTGTGGTATTCATGACTTCCTGAATTGACATCATTTAGTGTTCCAAAATCTTGCTTCAAGTTGTCATTTTTTGAAATTCAAAATTTTGATTGTTCGAACATTGTGAAATGCAAAAATGTCCTAAATATACATTGTAGATCTTGAAGAGTTATGGACTTTTGGTATTCATGACTTTTCAATTCGACATCGTTCGAGTGCCCCAAGAAAATATTTGAATGTCTCAAAATTTGAAATTTGAAATTTAAATGGTTCAATCTAACTCGGATGTCGAAATGACCTTCATAACGATTGTAGATCTCGATAGGTTCTACAATTTTGTTGTTGTTGAGGACTTTTTTGTTTCAATCATTTTTTGTATCTAAAAATTTAATTCATTTGAACCACTAAAAGAAAACAAAAAAAAAAAAGTGATGTAGGTATATACCAAAGTTTTGGGCCATAATACAACCCGTCACCGTCGAGCGATTTCATCCGTCAAAATCCATCCAAAGGCCAAAAACCTACCGCTAATTCCTACAACCCATCTCCGCTAGCCACCCTTCTCCCCGGTGCCGCACTTCTAGAATCTATCCTCAAACCCCTCCTCCTCCTCCACCACCTCCTCCTGTTCTCCTTTCTCTCGCGTCACGGCATGCCGGCCCGGGGGGCGCCACCACCGGGTCACGCGTGGGAGGCACTGCGCCTCGGTGGCTTACACCGGTGTCTCTTCGCTCCTTTGTCGTGACCTGGGGTGGCAACCCTAGCATGGGCCACACCGCCACCGGCTGAAACCCAAAGTCCGCCGTCACGCAACCACCGTTCGTCGTCCCTAGCATTGACCTCGTGCGTAACTCGCCACCATCGCCCGCGACCCCCCGCGCCACCGTTGTTCACTACCCACGCCGCCTACTTCCTCTTCGTCCGTGACCTGGCACCACCATCCGAGCTTGGTCGGCCGCACCCAAACCCTAGCGCTCCACCCGCCGGGAGTGCTTAGATGGCGACTCGACCACTACAAGATCTGGCTGCGCGGCAACCTCAGCTCGCCTTCCTACTCCTGCTGGCCATCTACGTAACAAATCTCCGTCCAGGTCCACGTATCTAGAGGTAAGAGATTAGAAGA
Organism: Hyparrhenia diplandra; assembly: GCA_015847255.1. Taxonomy (NCBI): domain Eukaryota; kingdom Viridiplantae; phylum Streptophyta; class Magnoliopsida; order Poales; family Poaceae; genus Hyparrhenia; species Hyparrhenia diplandra. The sequence goes on along the minus strand of JADLZK010011403.1, from coordinate 71,973 downwards.
TTAGGCTGATTATTTGTAGATCTGTAGTATATAGGTCCTAATTTAGTACATTGTAGGTCTTAACTTGATTTGTAGAATCAGAGGTACAAGATTAGTTCGTTTGTACAATTAGAGGCACAAGATTAGTAGACTATTAGACTATTATTTGTAGTTTCTAATTTGAGTAGATAATTTAAGTTAATTTGGTAGTGATCTGTAGCAATCTGTAGATTTCAATAGATATTTTAAGTTGATTTGGTCATTTGTAATTTGATTACACTTTGTTAATGGCCAATGATGCATAATTTAGTAATTGTGATAATGAGATGGCTACCTTTATGGGAACATTTTCTTCTAACTCACTTGATGTTTATGTCGGTCGTCAAATATGCTTGTATCAACCAATCGTTCAACAAAGAATTGGGTTAGTAGGGTTGTTTGGTGCCCCACCAAGGTTTGGCATGTGGTGAAGTACGGGTGTAATGGAATATATACATGCAAGGTGGAAGAAATATATACACGCAAGGGTGTAACGATATGGTGGCTAGGAACCAAACACCCCCTAACTCAAGGTGATGGCTAACAAAGGAAGATTAGGCATATTTCATGCCTCGCCAAGCATGTGTTTGTTTCTCGTTTTTTAATTAAAAGGCAGACATCAATGACATGATAAAAAAGCGATATTCACACCTTGTTTTGCTTCTATTTTGCAAAAGACGCTGGTGGTACAATTTGGGAAATTCCCTTGTCATCACGGAATTTGTAGCACTATAGGGGAACATCCATTCCCATGCAACACTAGAACGAATCTAAGTGATGGCAGGGGGATGGATGTGGCCATAGTGATGTTATCCCACTGATGGCTCAGGTTTGTTTACAGCTTTAACTGTGGGAGCTAATTATGGCCAATTATGCAATCTTTATCAAAGCACTTTTTGTTTCTCTCTTCATGTCGCTTATCAAATGTTTAGAATCGCCCACGTTATGCAACAATTGGGTCTAACTCAAGATGATGGCAAACAAAGTGGATGATTCCCGAACATTCCATGCCCGCCATGTGTTTTGATTATCAACATTCATATGCTTTTGAGGCCTCTACAATATTGAGTAAAATTACTAGACCTATGATGCGAACTTACATGTCATTGAACCCATGGTTAACATCCACTCATGCAACACTTGATCTGATCTAAGTGATGGTAGGGGATGGATGTGAGCACGATCATGGTTATGGCTATTAAAGTTGTCGCTATCATACATAATCCTATCAATACCTAATCCTACATTTTTCTTGATCCTATCTTTTCATGATCCTATCATACCTAATCCTCTCAATACTGTCACGGTGAGTAATAACTTACTAAGTCATTCACTTATAATGTTGTATTACAAATATAAGTTATTAGTTCACTTTGTTGGTTTTAAATTTGGTTGACATGCTCTATAACAGTTGGAAGGACAGATTGTTGCTCAACTCACTCCATTGAAGCAAACTAAGCAACATCAGTTACTGTCTTACATAGATGATTTAGTGTGAATGAGTGGTTAGGATGGAATGTTGGTAGAGTGGTTAGGAATTAGGATTTAGTGTGAATGAGTGTTACATAGATGATTTAGTGTGAATGAGTGTTACATAGATGATGAATGACCTATATGCTCTATGATCAATGCTCTGGAAACATCTATGTGACATTTTTTAATTGAATTAATTAATATATTTGGTGGTACCACATTTTTCATTTATCTATCTTGTCACAAATATTCATTGTTGTCACAATAACCAGTATAAAAAGGGGTTCCCCAAAGGGTTCCCAAAATACAATTTGTGACAGCTTGAAGTGTTTGTGTGTCTCATTGACCAAGCGTCATTAAACAATACAAGTACATGACAATAGGAAAGCAAGCATCACGTAAAGTCCGGACATTATGAGACGTTTTACCAAATATCGTCATCCCCTCACATTTTGTGTCACTCATTATATGACGATACCCATGATGCCCGGTTTTCATCTTAAACTTATTATTTGTGACAATTAGTGACTATACAAGAAATTTTTGCCTCTGTCAATAAAGCCAATATTTCTTGTAGTGGTGGTATAAATGGTGTCGATATAAAGTCTATATCGCCGATAGTTAGTTGTTATTATTTATACCAACCGTTGTTTTGCTACTAGTTAGACCGACCAATGATTTGATGGCATATAACTTTTTACCGAACAACACTCCAATGATGTGTAAGTTTTTCACCATTTTGAACACATGTTCTCCATTATGACGTCTCTCCAGAGGGGGTTCGGGCTCTAGAGTGTTGTCGAAGAAGTGTTTGTACAACTCTCTTCGGTACTTGTGTGTTGTCTTTGAGAAGCGTCGATTCAAGCGTGTAAACTATCTTTTGGATGCATTTAGACACACCCATGTACTACCATCCAAGCGCACTGCACAAAGCAAACATGCGGGATAATCATTGGTAGAAACAAAGATTATGGCTCGACATATGAAGTCCTCGCCTTCGAAACACATCATACATCAGCACCCCTTGCTTCCATAGCATCTCAAATTCTTGCAACACGTGCTCGATAAACACATCTATGTCAATGCCTCATTGTTTAGTACATGAATAAGAACAATAAGGAAAAGGTACTTTCTCTTACCGCACAATTACGTTGGGATGTTGTATATGGTCAAGATCACTCACCAAGTGTTGTGGTCACTCATCCTCTCATTGAAGGGATTCCATTTCATCAGTGCTCAATCCAAACCGTGCTTCTCATAAAAGTTTTGCCACTGAGTACCATCGGCTGGGTGTGCAATCTTATCATCATCTATCTTGCGCTCTACTTTCCACCATGTCATGGGCGCGGCTTCTTTGGGGTTTAGGAAGATTTGCCTCAAGTGGCCGATCCACCGGAAGGTACCACATTACCAAGACAGAATTCTTCTACGCGCCGGATCATTGCCTAACTGAGTGTCCTCTTGGAGATGAGAATCCTGCACCCGCCTTGTTCCCACGCTTCTTCCTCTTGTGCTCTATGGAGGCTTCATCCCCGTTGTACAGATTGTTGTTATTGTACCGACTGGCCCCACACCTAGGACATTTATCTAGATCCTTGAACGTGTCACCACGAAAAAGGATACAATGGTTCCGGCATGCATGGATTTTTTTTCAACACTCATTATTGATGAAATTATAATCTTTTTGCTTGGTATGCATTGACGGAACTAAGTTTGGACAGATGGCAACAACCTTGGACAGGAGTTGCAATAGATCATTGAAACTACATTCTTGTACTTAGCCTTCAAGATTAGTAGCTCAACCACAAAACGTAGCAGTGTCCAGTGTGTCGGACAACCCTTTTCAACACCATAAGCAATTTTATTCGATGCTGCTCTCACCCTCTCAAGGTTTTCTACACATTTTATTCTCTTTCGTAATATTTCCGGGTCCGATGGCATTAAGCATTTCATTCAAATAGTCAATGTCATCTTCATCCCCTGACACGTGCTCGCCATCATTATCAACACCACCTTTGTCCCTACCATCCCCAACACGTGCTCCACCATCATTATCAACACCACATGTGTCCATACCATACCAACCATCACCACCTCATAGTCCATTATCAGGATCGGGGTTCATTCTTGGTTCAAGCTCATTTGAATACTAGGACAAACACTCTAGGGTTTCGACATCATATCCTAGATCATTGAAGTCGTTGTCACCAACAACGGTTTCACCATGATGAACCCAGTTGTGTAATCATTAACAAATCCTCGTGCAATCAAATGTGATCTAATGTTCTCCGGTTTCTCCATGCTATCTCGTTCTTGCAATCACGAACAAACATATTATTGAACCATTATTTTGTGTCAATGTCTTCATATGATTCTTAGCGGCTTCAATAATTAAATTTATCCATCTATTCACGGAAACCTGCCATCCACCTTAGCGTGTCATACATCCAAGCCTCCCTATACTCCATCCTTTAGGGCAACAATTAAAGAAAATACATCAAAGGACTAATTAATCGGATATATAAATGCATATACATGGCAAACTCTAAATGGTTACAACTAAAAAGTCATTAACACCAAAGTTGTAGCACAAAATAAATACACTAATAGATTATGATGTTAGAAAACTTTAGCAAAAAAACCATAGCATTTGGACATCATATGAGAGAGATAAACTTGTTACAAGTTTCCACTTTGAATTTTTTAAATAAAATACATATTCATCACTAAACAACCATGAAACCTAGCTACATGAAATTTTTATTAGTCCACTAAAATCATGTAAGCGAGACTAATAAATGAGTCTAATCCGAACTCTAACTAATCTACAGTAATACCTCCAAACAACTCGAGCACCATGAGAGAGAGAGAGAGAGAAGCCAAATTTAAATTACTCCCTAGCCAACCATTAAAACTTCAATTAAAGGGTTGAAATAGCATTTTCTTATCTTCTATAAGCCCTCCACCAAAGGATTTGAGATCAAAACCTCATCCCCCTTAGTAGAGCAATTTTGGGAGGAGCCCAAGGCCTCTCTACCTTTTTCTACGAGTTGGAGTGAGTATCCCGAGGTGGAAGAAGGTGGCTAGTCAGGCCTTATGCTATACACCACTATAGGGGCGGCCGGAGCCGGAGTCGCCCTTGCAGATGTTATAGCGGGGGCGGCTTGTTCCCAGCCACCCCTAGAAATGGAAAGAGCAAGGGCGGTTTGTTTTTGAGCCGCCCCTACTATGGCATTTGTAGCGGCGGCTGGCCTCATGCAAGTCGTGGTGGCCACTGTAAGAGCTGCTGGAGAGCCAGCCGCCCTACACAAAAATCTAGGTGTTCCTACAGTGACTGATTGTAGTAGTGTGTCAAGATCTATATACGACCTCGATCTAGCACCAAGTTTGGTACCAAGATGGCTCGACCACTAACTTGAGGGCATGGGTGGTTAGTATTCATCAAATCCAACTAATTAATTTAAGTCGAGTTCATGTTAGGACATTATATTAGAGCATCTCCAAGAGTTTGGCAAATTGGTTTGTCATCTTTGATTTATTTTTTTTATTTTTTTTTTGTAAAAAAGACAAAAACACGCCTCCAACAATTTGGCATATCACTTGACAAATTTTAGCAAATAGCGGTCCTACACTCCCATATTTGTCAAGTATCCTCCGCTTGGCATGGCACTCTGCGCGGCCAACCCTCCTCCTTCTCGCGTGCCGCCAGCTCTTAATCCCGTGCGCCCCGCTACTCGTTCCTGCATCAAGACTAGGACCTCGTCGACTTCCTAGTGGCCGGTGCCTAAAGCACCGTTGTGGAGTACCTGCTCGCACCATCGCTGCACCATCATCTGTTCTATAGTTTTTGTTGTCACTGTATATATACTATGCAAATAAATATAGACATATGGTACATGTGTGTTAGAATTATTGAGCTCTGTGATGATGAATTGATGACGATCAATCAACCTAGATCCTATCACGATTGAAGGCTGGAAGGACAACTTTCTTTTGTTGTTTTCAGTCATCACGATGGTGCGGCGTGAAGGAAAACCGCGCGACGACCTAGATACGGCCCAATGTGAAAACCGTGACAATAACAAAGGTCCACCAATTTGTGTTTTGGCAAGTTAAATTTGTCAAACCGTTGGAGATGGCCTATTCTTTTATTCCTTATTTTATTTTGGGACTTGGCAAACAACCAGATATGGCAAACTCTTGGAGATGCTTGATTTGTGATCCTATTCGGAAGCTCACCATGTTCAAGTAAACTAGGACATTATATTAGATTAGTGATCCCCCATGCGGTTAAAAGCTCTCCATGTTCAAACATCAGGGTCTAATAACAACTTGCTTATATTCTTTTTTCGTGCACATGGTTGGTCCGATTGTATATATGTATGTACGCTGCTACATACTTAGTAGAATAATAAATATTTCTATTTTTCCGTAGAGCATATATACATCACCATAAGACGTGACTGGCAAAACGACGGAAAGCACTTGGTCGTTTGCATCGATCTTTTGCATCATTATTTCTGCCAGCTTTTTCTAGCTGGTTGTTGCGGCCATCCTAAAAATCTAAAATGTTCCGTCGTCACCGCCGGCGAGCTCCCGGAGCCTCCTCTGCAGCTTGGCGCGCTCGTCACTCAGGCGCGCGTTGTCGCGCAGCACGTGGTCGGCGTCCCTGATGGCGCGGTTGAGGCGGTCGAGCAGGTCACGGTTGTCGCCTCGGAGGTGGACGACCTGCTCCGAGAGCTGGGTGAGCTGCTTCTGCTTGCGCACGCGCGACCGCCGTGCCGACTCTCGGTTGGAGACCGTCCTCCTCCGCCGTCTCTCCTCCGCGAGCTGCTGCCGCCGACGCTGGAGCGGCCGGTGGTCACCTCCTTCTTCAGCCCTATTGCCGTCCGTGCCGGCGGCATGATGATGATCATGAAGCAACGGCTGGCCGGCGTACTGAATGACGCCTGCGGCGGAGTAGGGCAGCGTTAGCAGGTCGCTGTCGTCGTTGCACGGGAACAACAGGTAATCGTCATCTGCAGGTGTGTGGTAATGGTGCCCGATTCCGAAACCGATAGGAGCTGTGGCAACAGGTGGCAGGGACGGCAGGAAAACGCTTGCAACCTCACCAGGGTGCATGCTGTCGATCTCTCGGACCTAGGTGAGCTAGCTAGCCAAAGAGACTGGCTGATCGAAACACAAGCAAGCTGAGGGAGGCTAGAGACCGAGAGAGAAATGCAGGTTTCTGAAAGGAAGCAAGAGGGCAGTGAGGTGGATTTATAGGCCGAAAAAGGATCATGTATGGTGTCCGTACGTACAATACAGGTGCGTGCATGGGCATGGCCCCGGCCCCCATCCTGAAGCACCATCGGATGACTTTGAGCGATGATAGCAACAGCCTACTAGAGGGCGCCCGAGGTGCCATCATCTTCGATTGATCGATGGTTATCATCATGTCTTGGATATGGTCGTACGTGTCGGCTTCTCTGCATTTTGTACGGACCTGGTGTGCCTAAGAAAGAGGCTGCATCTTGGCTACAAATTCGCAATCAAGATGATCATTCTGCAAGTAATATCGATCAGGCGGCGGGAGGCTAATAAGCTGGCTGGCCGGGGTGGTTGGGTGTTCCGGCCATTCACACGGACGGTGGTCGGCCAGCGGTGGCGGCGCCGTCGATCAGCTCGTCGCAGCATCCAATACGGCGGTATAAGCAGGTCTCTCGATTGAGCAGTCGTTTTTGCAGATCAATTACCGATGATGGCTCCACACGTACGTATTCTTCCCTGTACGTACTTGCGTTTGTTTGACGGTATTTCTACTTTTAGGAGGCCCCATAATTGAAGACGAAACGAACAGTGGATAGAGATGCTGATGATCGACCGATGAATGAGCTAGAACAGCACTAGGCAGTGGAGGTGCTCTGCTCCGGATATATGTCAGAATTCCATTCCTCGGTCTCCATCTGAATGATCTGATACATCCACTTTTCTCGGTGAGCTTACGCAATGGAGAAAAGGAAGGCAGGCGTTGCGTGGTTGGTTGGAGGTTCATAGCCACAAGCTCTCGATCGATCGTTTTCCTTTGGATAAAGAGAATATGCACCTCCTCCGCTGATAGGAAATGTTCCTCATCCACAGCTACGTACACCGCGTATATACTATATATTTCTCTTCTGTGCCATCACGTAAATTTGTCTCGTGTGTCTTGTCTACAAAGGACTGAGCACGTGACCAGAGGGGTGAATGAAAGCTCACATAAAATTTTCTCTGCCCCCTGTCTCAAATTCAATCCCAGAGTTCTCAAAGACTCAAAACTGTCAAAATAAGCTCACTCAACTCAAGTTGAGTTTCTTGCATCGAACCATCATGATCCTGTTAGATGATCTCTTCAGTACCAACAGGCCCAACGGCCATGGGCCTTGATCAGTGCCCTGATCGGGGGCGTCCAGCCCATTACATGGCTGGTGGGCCCCTGTTACGCTGCGCTATATAAAGAAGGGGTGGGGTCCAGGCACAAGACACGAGGTTCACCTGAGCCGCCACAACTCCACCCCACAACCCTAACCGATCTCGAGGGTGAGCGCAGAAGCAGCGGGACGTTCCACCGGCGTCGTCCTTCTTCGTCATGACGTCGTCTCCACCCCGCTGGAGTAAAGCCGGCCACTAGTTCCCTCGGCGTCCATGGCCTCTTCCCCTCGCCGTCGTCGACATCGCCATGACGGGAGACGGATCTTCTTCGGCTTCGCCCCGCGAAGGTATATCTTCTTCTCATTCCTCAAGATCAAGATCTTATTCTACCAGAAAAGAAGATAGACCCTACTACATTTATGTCTAGGACGATCCTATACAGTTTACAATGGTATCAGCCTACCTAGATCATAGATCCGGCAGGGACAGAGTGTAGAAGAAATGGAATTTTGTTTTTCATCACGAATTTCTTCGGATCAGGAAAGAACTCCCGAAATCATAACCCTAAAGAACACGAACAGAGAGGGAAAGCCCTTGATTCATTTGGGACCGGGCTTCTAACCCTAACACCAAAGAGAGGGGCCTACCTGGTTTCTCACCGCCGGCGTGGGGTAGACGTGCACCACAGCCATGCGGGATCATGACCAGCTGCCGTCGGGGCGCCAACATCGAGAGCCACGGTTTTTCCCCTTGCGTCGGCGCAATCGGGATCGGGCGCCCGGATCGGCCGCTCGGCGCGGCTCAGGCTGCGTGCGAGATAGAGATCCGGTGAGCCGCGGCGTTATCTCGGCAAGGCCGCTGCTGTTTGTGGTAGCCGGCCGTCGGCTACCACAAACTAACTTCGTCGCCGCTTCGGTGGTGACGAAAGCAAGGAAAGAGAAATGGCTAGGGTGGGGGAAACCGGATGCGGAGAGGGGTTTTGTTCTCCCAATATTCACTCCCATCCGTCGGATCCGGATGACGGCCACGATTACGCGTCAACCCCTAACAGGCCAGCCGCTTGGGCCTGCTGCGGTTAGGCCCGGGCGGGCGGAGCGCTTTTTACGCGAGAGGCAAACCACGGGCGAGTGCATCTTTGGGAGTCGATTCGGCTAGATTGGGCCGTAATTGACACGTGTTCGCCGACCGTTGGAGCTCCCGAGATGGCGTAGGGGCTGCAGCTTCCAGCCGGCGGCGACGAGCGGTAGCACAAGCAACTACTACTTGGAGAGGAGGAGCCGTGGGGGGGAGGGGGGCGGCCGGTGGCGGCGGCGGGATTAGGGCGCGCGGGCGTTGGGGGCGGCGGTGGAGGCGGGGAGCTGAGAACGATAGATATATTTTTATTGCTTGCTTATCCCCTAGAGATTACATGCCTCTTGCTTATATAGCCCGGCTAGTGGGACTTGTAATCTAAGCAATCTCTATAAGGTTTCCTTATACGATCGAATACCTTTTACAAGCAATATTTATTTATTTCCTAATAAGGGTCTTCCTTATAGATTGGAATATCCCCTTTTACACACCAAAAATTCCTAAGATAATCCCGACTTGAAGACGAAGCAAACTCGGACTGGTACGGGAGAGAGGCGGCACGGCAGCGGGGGGGCCGGGCCCCCGCCCGCGCGCGCCCGGCCCCCTCTCGGGCCGGCGGCCGTCGCGCTCGGCCCCACCAGCCCTCTCCGGCTGGCCCAATTCTCGGTCATGACATTTTCCCACCGCTCGACGAGGCGGCGCGTCCCATCGTGCCGCCCAACCCACCGTGGTAGAAGACGAGAGGGCCGCACTTGTCGTTGTCGTCGTTGCGTCTCTCGGCGTCCTTGTCGGGAGAAGGAGAAGTCGAGGTGGAGGTCGCCGGCGTAGATGCTGAACTTGAAGCTCAGCCGGGGGCTGCACGAAGGGGCGTTCCGCCCATGCACGACGCATGACGGAGGCGGCCGAGGGTGCCCGACGGCTCGATCATCCGGCGAGCCGGAGGAGGAGACGTGTAGGTGTAAGTCGTCGGCACTATCACCTTTGCATGGAGCTGCCCAGTAGATGTGTCAAAGTGACGTAGGCGGCGATGAGGTGAAGTCGAGGAGGCAGCCGTAGAGGAGGTCGTTGGGCGTGCTGACGGAGGGCCCCTGCTGCATCTCCTTTGTCCACGGTGCGCCAACCGTGGCGTTGTCGATGCGGAAGAAGACGTCGCCGTTGTTGTCGAAGAGGAGGACGGTGGCGCCCTCGACCACGACGCGTCGGTCGCCTCGTAGCAGAGGACGCTTTGCCGGGAACGCCCGATCCTCCCGAGGGCGGTTGGGGAGGTGGAAGAAGCCCACCGCTACGTCGTGCGGCGGGGCGTTCTCCCCGGCCAGAAGTCCTGGAGAAGCTCAAGCAGCGGGGATTTAGTAGCGGTGGAAGTACCTCACGATGCCGTAGTAGAGGCTCCACTCTGGTACGGTAGCCCGCAATCCTCGATGGCATTGGCGATGATCCCGAGCTCCTTGTTCGTCGTCGTGCCCAAGTGCAGCTCAGCAATCATGTCGTTAAAGTCGCCGGCCCGTTGATGTCGTCCATGGCAGCCAGCAAGACGCTGCTATCCGGCATGCGGTCCACCGTCGCGGCCGTTATGTCGCGTCGATGTCGCTGGGTGGGCGTGGCCGCCGGCCGTGTTGGCGCCCGATCTTTGGTGCCCCGCCGTCGTCGTCCGGCTTGTCGTCGTTGTAGCGGCGGGCAAGGTCGATGGCCTCCTCCATCGAGCGAGGCTCGAACCACTCGGCGTCGTCGCGGCGTCTCCCGCAGGCCTCCCACGAAGAGGCCGCCACGGTGGCACTTGTCCCTCGAGTTCCATGCGTAGTGCATAGTTCTCGAAGGCGTCGATGTAGTCGTCGGCTTGCCTCCCCGGGGAAGGCGGCGCGTATGCCCCGCATGTCGAGGTAGGCGGGGGTCCGTGATGGCGCAGGTGGTGAGTGAACTCGTCCCACTCGATCGGGGACTTCCTCTTGGACAGATCCATGAACCGGCTGCAGCAATACTAGTGAGGCGGAAGGCGGCGTAACTCACGTGGTAGTCCGGGTCGATCTCAAGTTAAGGCGGAAGAAGAGCTCCAGACTTGCGAATCCGAGTCGGGGTCGTCGGTCTTTGTCGTACTCCTCGGACTTGCGGGCGTGTCACGTAGGGGAGGGCGTGATGCCGCGGGTGGCACCACGGTCCCGGCGCCGGGGGTGGCGCGTCCCCTAGACATATATTTTTATTGCTTGCTTATCCCCTAGAGATTACATGCCTCTTGCTTATATAGCCCGGCTAGTGAGACTTGTAATCTAAGCAATCTCTATAAGGTTTCCTTATATGATCGGAATACCTTTTACAAGCAATATTTATTTATTTCCTAATAAGGGTCTTCCTTATAGATTGGAATATCCCTTTTTACACACCAAAAATTCCTAAGATAATCCTCACTTGAAGACGAAGCAAACTCGGACTCAGACGGAGAGAGGCGGCGGCGGCGAGGGCGCCCCTGGCAGCCTCACCCGCCCCCCTCCCCGGGCCGGCGGCCGTCGCGTTTAGCCCAATTAGCCCCTCTCCCGGGCTGGCCCAATTCGGGTCATGACAATCGGGCCGTTTGGTTTGCCACCGGTCCAACATGAATAGTAACATTTTTTTTTATTTTCTAGAAACTAGATATATGAGTCATATTTGATGAATTTGAATCGAATTTTGTTGCAAATTTTGATCCAACGATCTTTTTGCACCGAGAAATGTTTAGTACGTTTATGTTTCTGAAAATTGATTATGAGAATGTTAAAGTTTCCGCTGCAAAGAACATAGAGATTTATTGTTTGTCTTGTTTTATAAATTCAAACCAACGAGAAGAATTTATTTTTCAAGTCAATAGAGAAATTATTAAATTCGAACCAACAGGAGAATTTAATAGAGATTTATTCCGAATTTAATTTCAGATATTTTACATGTATTATGTCGATTTTTACGCCCAACGGTGATATAGATTTAATGCACAAAGTATTGTTTGTTTTATTTTTTACCAACGTTGAAATTAAGGCATGCAATGTCATTGTCATCATCACATGTTCTCACTTGAATTGACTGATTTTAGGAGGTTTCTCCATGATGATGAACATGAAAGACATCCCGACGCCGACGGGAGAAATTTACCCAGAGTGGAAAAGAAAGTTGTTGTTGTTTTTCATCATGGTCTGGAGTGGTTTGGATCCTCTCTGCGCCATGTCCTACGTAGCCTGTGGCACCTATTAGGGAGTCCACACACACGAGATGTTGTTTTTCAGCAAAAAAGAGCAGGCCCATGTGATCAACAAACAACAATATCAAAAAGATCTACCCAAGTGGGAAGGAGCAAACAAGAAAGCAATGACATTGGTCGGGAACACTATTGACCCTTCAATTGAGAGCTCACTTGGAGACTGTGCCTCTGTCATGGAATACCTTGTGAAAATAAAGAGTTGGTTTACTAGCTCTTCAAGGACTTATGCTACACGCTTGATTCGGTAGTCTGTTTTTCGAAAAGGTACACACAAAAGGGGACCTCGGAACACACATAAACAGTTGATTGAGATAAACAAGAAGCTTAAACCTATGGACCTAGATTTCAAGGAAAGCCATGTTGTCGATCTGATTTTTGCTTCATTGCCAAAAGAGTTTGAGCCATTTGTGGTCAACTGCAATGCGAACCCACAAGGGTGAAACATTGACAAGACTATGAACATGTGTGTTGCGTAAGAACGTAGAATCAATGCTTTGAATGGTGGTTCCATTAACTATGTGAACTCCAAGAAAAAAGAATCCAAACCTCGAAAATCATCCCTCTCCTTCCAAGGGTGATTTCAAAAGAAAAGCTCCAAAGACAAAGATTACCATAAGCCTAAAAGAAGGCAAGTTTGTTGTGGACAAAGATCAGTGCCTTGTCTGCAAAGAAAGAGGACACTACAAGGATGATTGTCCAAAGCACTTAAAGAACATCATGACAAAGAAAGGTGAGAACATTATTTCAATTATAGATGAAACCCCCTCGTATACTGATTATACTAGAACCACTTGGTGGATTGATTCAGAGCAACTATTCATGTTGCAAACTCTTTCTGAGGACTCCGTACAACGAGAACAACACAAAGAAACGAAGACAAGATTAAAGTAGCCAATGGAGTCCTGGCGGACGTAGAAGCGGTCGGAGAGCTTGCCTTGATGCTTACTACTGGCTATGTTTTAATTCTTAAAGATGTTTTTATGTGTACCGACATTACAGAGAAACTTAATAAGCGTGTCTCGCCTAGATGATGATGGATTTGACATCATTTTGGTAATGGCGGATGTGTGATTTATTATCAAGATTTATTGATTATTGTTGCATTTAAGATTATCGATCTTTACTTGTTATCGTTACGTGACCATGAGAAATCCGTGACGCGATGTGAATGCAAGCTGTACCATCGAGTACTGAATACAAAAACAAAAAAGAAAGAGAACTCAGATACATCGAAATTGTGGCACCGTCGTTTGAGCCACATTTCGAGGGGAGAATTAATAGAGTGACTTGTTAAGAATGAAATTCTTCCTCCATTAGAGTTCTCGACTTAGAACAATGCATTGATTGCATAAAAGGAAAATATGTAAAGAAAATAAAGAAAAATGCTAAACGGAGCACATGTGTCTTACAGATTATTCATGCATATCTATGGACCGTTCCCGAAAAAGAGTGGATGGCTATGACATGTTCATAACATTCACGAGATGATTATTCCCGCTATGGTTATATTTATCCAATCAAAGAAAGATCGGAAAGAATTGGATAAATTCAAGATATTTAATGCTGAAGTTGAAAATTAGCATAGTTTAAAAATAAAGATAGTCGATCCGACCATGGAGGGGAATACTACGGTCGGCACAACCCATATGGCCAAGTTCCAGGACCTTTTGCAAAGTTCCTTTAGGAACATGGCATAGTTGCCTAGTGTTGGCGGTCAAGCATCGACCATTTTATACCGCCAACTTCTTCATGAAATAAGATAAAAATGATTACCAAACTCTATTAGGGCTTTATAACTTACATTTCCACGAGTTTTGGTAGAACACATATTTTTTTAGGAAAAACCTGAGAAAATGAATAAAAGACGCTTTCGAAAGGGCGCATTCAAGCAAAAAAACGTATACAAGGATCAACCAAACATCTAAAAGTGGAGCAAAGCACCGACAGGGCCCAAGTCGGGAAGCCCAACGGAGCACGCCAAAAGTTGGGCTCGAACGAGAGCGGCCAGGGTCCGGCCAGACCAGGTTCCAATCCGGCCGGACTGGGACTAAGGCGGTCCGTGCCCAATTTTGGCAGGCAACCTCCCACCGACGTAGCAAGGGAGGTTTCGGGTGCTTTGCCGGGTTCAATGTATCTTGACGTCGGTTTGAGGTTGGTTTTGGACCTTCCAAGTGGGGAGAGGCATTTTCCACATGACCCCCTCCTCTCCACCTATAAAAGGAGGCCTTGCCCTCTAATGAAGATACCACCATATTCCAAGATGTAACATTGTAGCATTAGTTTAGTTGGGAGTTAGGGAGAGATGCTCAAGTTTCGAAGGAGTCCTTGGAGGATCGATATAATCTTTTATCACTCCTTTGTAAGACTCAAGTATTTCAATATATTTATCTTCTCTAATTACTTAAATGTCTTTATGGTTGTTTAGTTTATGCCTTAGTGGTTTAGCTAATCAAGGTTAAGTGTAGTGTTTATATTTTGGCATGGGATCTCCGTTTGACCAAACGCTCTAGTTATCATATGTGGCTAGAGTAGTAATCGATAGTGTAGGCGTGGTGTCTAGACTTTTGGTTATCTCGAGTTTGCGCCCAACCAAACGAATAGTTTGTGGTAGCCCCAGGGGTGACAGCTCCGACCAGGCCTTTGTATTCCACCACGTTCGGGTTAGTGTTTTCGTAGAGCTTTTGGCGACCTGACCCCGATTACCGTTTCCCGGTCTTTTTCGAGAATCGGAAAGGTTCCACTGCTCCGAAGTGCCAAGGTGTTCGCTATGTTTGACCTATGCTTAGTTATCCCGCTTTGATATGAACTAGAATAGAACCATAGTAATGGAGAGGGAAATAGGAACCTTGACCTTTCCCGTTGACCTCCCAACTTAACTTATTCTACTCTGCTATCGTTTATGATGTTCTCCTATGTATCACTTTATCAAAACTCTTAATCAACCTTTTACCCCCACTTTAGTTTAGTCGGTTTACTAGTTAGCGTGTACATGATTGTTAGTCAAGTCAACTTCTTTAACCTTTGCTTCCCGAGGATAAATACGATACACAGGAATACTCTTGGGTGAAAGCTACAACGGTATCCGTGCGCTTGCGGTTATACCTATGTTTGCGTTAACAAATGCCAACACCTAGTACTCGTTGTCGGGCGAACCTCAGCAAAATGGGGTAGTTGAAAGACGCAACCGTACCCTAATGGATATGGTGCGAAGTATGATCAGCTATTCCATGTTACCAGTGAGTTTGTGGATGGAGGCATTAAAAACCGCCATCCATATTCTCAACAGAGTTCCCAGTAAATCGGTGTCAAAAACGCCATATGAACTGTGGCCAGGAAGGGTGCCCTCATTAAATCACCTACGGGTCTGGGGGAGCCCAGTTGAGGCAAAGATATTTAACCCGATGATTGGGAAGCTTGATCCCAAGACACTGAGTTGCCATTTTATTGGCTTCCTAAAAGATCAAAAGGATTTAGGTTCTCTTGCCCAAAAGAATTTTACAAAATTTGTAGAAACAAGACATGCCCATTTCTTTGAAGAAGAGATGATAAGAGGCGTGCCGGTGCGAAAAGATTGATCTTGAGGAGAAATGTGTGTATGCACCTACCCCAATGACTCAAGAGCCTTATTTCACACGCCTCGATGTGGTCATGCTTGTCAATGCCGGATTAATCGTGACGCCTTGACCCATTGATTGTTCCTCCTGTGGTAACAAGGAATGATGACATGGAACCTATCCCCCAGGATCCAATACAAACTACTTGAAACGAGACTATTACCACGGATGAGGGGGAGCAAATGTAAACCTCCAACGTAAAAACGGCTATAGAGGCCCCTAGGAGGTCTCAAAGATCAAGAAAGTCGGCAATCTCAAGTGATGATTATGAATTATATAACATCACCGAAGAATTTCAAAAGGAGGGTGATCCCACCTCATTTCAACAAGCCATGAGAAGCGAACATTCATCCAAGTGGCTTGAAGCCATGGAAGATGAAATGAGATCAATGAGTACCAACGATGTTTGGGAATTAGAAGAAATTCCTAAAGGAGCGAAGACAAGAGGGTCAGAAATGGTTCTACAAAATAAAATATGACTCCAAAGGGAATATAGATAAATTCAAAGCTCGACTCGTGGCAAAAAAGGTTACTCGCAAAGAGAAGGGATTGATTACAATTAGACGTTTTCTCCGGTCTCATGTAAGGATTCCTTCGAATTATAATGGCCCTTGTGGAACATTATGATTTAGAATTACATCGACGGATGTGAAGACGGCATTCCTTAATGGGGATCTAGAGGAGAATGTTTACATGGCACAAATGAAAGGTTTTGTCGTGGAAGGAAAAGAAAAGATGGGATGCCGCCTAAACAGATCGATTTATGGGCTAAAGCAGGCTTCGAGGCAGTGGTACTTGAAGTTTGACGGAACAATCAAAGCTTTTCGTGGTTTATAGAAAATGTTGAGGACAATTGCGTTTACGCTAAGTTTAAGAATGGGAAGTATATCTTCCTAATCCTGTATGTAGATGACATCTTGCTTGCGAGTAGTGATGTCAGTCTGCTGCTGGAAACAAAAAAGGTTTTGTCCTCACATTTCAAGATGAAAGATCTTGGTGAAGCTAATTTCATCCTGGGAATTGAAATTCACCGAGACAGAACTAAAGGGGTTTTAAGATTATCACGTAAGGCATACATAGAAAAATTTCTAGAGAAATATGGTATGCACAGATGCAGTCCCTCACCTGCTCCTGTATTCAAGAGCGATAGATATGGGGATTTCCAGTGCCCCACGAACGAATATGAGAAAGAACAGATGAAATCGGTACTGTATGCCTCATCTGTTGAGAGCTAACAGTATGCAAAAGTGTGTGCACATGCCCTAATTTGGCTTTTGTTACCGGGTTGCTTGGCAGATTCCAGAGTAATCCAGGAATAGAACACTAGAAGTTAGTAAAGAAAGTCTTGCGCTATTTGCAAGGTACGAAGGGTCACATGCTCACGTACAGAAAAATAGATTCCCTGCAGATTGTGGGGTATTCAGATTCAGACTATGCGGGAGATGATACAAAATCCACATCTGGATATATATATTCACTCTCGCAAATGGTGTCATTTCGTGGAAAAGCACCAAACAGAAAACGATTACTACATCTTCAACAATGTATACAGAATTCGTGCCATGCTATGAGGCCTCAGGGCAGGTGAATTGGCTAAAGAAATTTGTACCCGGATTGAAAGTGGTAGATTGTATACAGAGACCACTAAAGTTATACTGCGACAACTATCCAGCTGTACAGTATACTCACAACAATAAGTCAAGTGGTGCTGCCACATTGACATAAAGTATTACGTTGTGAAAGATAGAGTCCGAGATCAGATGATGAGTCTCGAGCACATAAGCACCACAAAGATGCTCGTGGATCCGCTAACGAAAGGCTTACCTCCCAACGTGTTCAAGGAGCACGTGGCCGGCATGGGGATGAGGGATAGCCTGTGATCTCAGGACTAAAGGCCCAAAAAGATAATAGAATATGTTTCTTAATGGAGTCGTGCCTTGTAGCTGTTAAATCTATCGGCAGTTGACCGTGACGATGAAACATGCTCTACGCACTAATCTATGATGGAACAAGAGAGCTAAAAAGAAAAGAAAAAAGGATAAAGGATGAGATCAAGGGGGAGATTGTTAGATGATCTCTTCAGTCCCAACAAGCCCAACGGCCATGGACCTTGATCAGCGCCCTGATCGGAGGCGTCCAGCCCGTTACATGGCTGGTGGGCCCCCACTACGCTGTGCTATATAAAGAAGGGTGGGGTCTAGGCACAAGACACGAGGTTCACCTGAGCCACCACAACTCCACCCCACAACCCTAACTAATCTAGAGGGTGAGCGCAGAAGCAGCGGGAAGTTCCACCGCATCGTCCCTCTTCATCACGACGCCGTCTCCACCCCGTTGGAGTGAAGCCGGGCACCAGTTCCCTCGGCGTCCGTGGCCTCTTCCCCTCGCCGTCGTTGACATCGCCATGACAGGAGACGGCTCTTCTTCGGCTTCGCCCCGCGAAGGTATATCTTCTTCTCATTTCTCAAGAGCAAGATCTTATTCTACCAGAAAAGAAGATAGACCCTACTGCATTTATATCTAGGACGATCCTATAGAGTTTACAGATCCCTTCACAAAAGACGCTTCACGAATATCCCAACTATGGCTAGTTAAGTTACATCCAAGTCTATATAGCAAAGAAAATAGCCCCGCCCATAATCTGCGACATGTGGGGTGAACCAAATTCTCATTGAATTGGATTTTTTTGTTTGATAATTTGGCGGGACTCCACGTTATGAGAAGTTCTTAATGATAGGTGAGTCCGTAGCCCCATCGGTTGATTGGGTGGCATAATACCTATAGCTTCCACTAATTCGACTAGATCCCCTCGAGTAGGACTCTTCCCATAACATAAGTTAAGAATCGATTCACTAATACAATTCTAATAGCTTGATTTTGAGAACAATGCATCGGCAACCAATATATAGTTTGTTAATACATGACCAATTAGTGTTTGGACAAAAAGTTTTTCTCTCATCCCATTTTGAGGACTCACAAAAGTGCATTGGATAGTACCACAATCCATTCTATGCATAATAATATGTTGTCTTATGTCAACAAGTATACGTGTAAGATAGCAAGTATATGTTGTTTGTACAACAATATCTACAACCCCTTGTCGGGGTTCATAGCGTAAAACTATATATTCTCGTCAAAACAAAATCCTTGGCGTAAATTGCTTTTAATAGGGTAATCAATTCTTTGTCCTTGAAGATCCACCATTAACCCTCTCATATCTACTAATTGGTGTACCCGAGATGTATTTCCTCTAACTCATGAAAAAAAGACAATAAATAGATTAGAATTAGATAATTACTGTAACTTAGGAATAAAAAAAACCTCATAAATTAGATAATGACAACAACGAGTAATCCATCAGCCATAATACTTTTGAAAAGTAAAAAACTAATTGGCAATTGTTTTGTGAAACCTTCTAGGATGTTAACAGGGGAAAAGGATTGGGTTGGTTTAATATATTTTAAATAAATCAACCTCTTTTTTTTTTTAAGCCCGGCATGAAAATATGTAGATGATGTTGCTAAGTCCCCGTGGGTACTCTATAAATTTCCAAGGTAAAAGGGTCCCTAACCTCCATAGTCCACATTAAAGAATATCTATGCAAAAGAGAGATTTTTGTGGCAATTGTATGGCTCCACGAGGCGCATCCGTGGCATGTTACTAGGCGTTCATATGGGAACTTTTGATATAGGTGAAATTGATGAAGGTGATTTTTATATTAAATTTAAACTTAGGTACAAGCGAGAATGACTTTAAATTCAACCCGGTGACGGTTTATGGGCCTGCCGCAGGTGCGAGAACATAAGGCTAGTTTCCTATCCGAGATGGTCCGTGTAATGCGCTCTAAAGAAACCTTACCTATTGTTATAGGTGGTGACTTTTAACATCTTACGGAACCAAGCCGAGAAAAATAATAATAACTTTAATGATAGGTCGCCGTTTTTGTTCAATGCCGTGATAGACTCTTTGAATTTAAGAGAGATAGAGATGACCGGAAGAAAATTCACGTGGGCTAATAATTTACTGAGAATCAAATGTTTGAAAAGTTAGACATGATTCTTACCTTTACGGACTTTGAAGACAATTTTCCGCTTACCACTTTGTACATGCTCGAACAGAGATATTTCGACCATACACCTTTACTTTTTTCTACAAATATTCCGTCTTCAACTTATCAACCTCATTTTAAATTTGAACTGGCCGGTTGTTGAGAGACGGATTTTACGAAATGGTGAGTGATGTGTGGCGTAACACTCCGGTTTTTTGGCTCACCAATTGAAAGATGGCAAGCCAAGATCGGAAAAGGCTGCGTCGGCAGACCTTCGTGGTTGGGCAAAAAAATTTAAGTGGTGCGTATAAGAAAGAAAAAAACTGCCTTGTTAAATAAACTAGATGAGTTAGATAAAAAAGCTAAAGTCTTAGAACTAGATCAAACTGAAGTGGATTTAAAACATGTGCTGAGTACAAGGCTTGCTCAACTACTAAGGGAAGAAGAATTAAAGTGGTACCAATGGGCAAAAGTCAAACACCTCTTAGAAGGAGACTCGAATACAAAGTATTATCATCTGCTTGCTAATGGTAGACACCGTAAGACTCGTATTTTCCAGTTGGAGGATGGAAACAATATAATTTCTAGTGATGCTCGCTTAAAGGAGCATATCACCAATTATTATAAAAACTGTTTGGGCCTTCGGATGCCTCCCAATTTAATCTGGATGACACAAGGACCGATGATATTCCACAGTGTCCACACTAGAAAATGAGTTGTTAACGGAACCGTTCCCTTATGAGGAAATAAGGGTTGCGATTTTTCAAATGGAGCATAATAAGGCCCCGTGTCCGGATGGTTTCCCTCCTGAGTTTTATCGGGTCTTTTGGCATTTGATCAAAGATGACCCGATGACTCTATTTACAGATTTTTATGAGGGGAATTTACCATTGGACCGCCTAAATTTTGGCAACATAATTTTGCTACCTAAAAACAAGATGCGAAAGTAATTCAGCAATACGCACCAATACATTTCTTGAATGTATCTTTCAAAATCTTTACTAAAGTTGCAACCAATAGACCGTCGACCATTGCACGTAAGATAATTAGTCCAACCCAAACGGCTTTTTCACCAGGATGAAATATTATGGAAGGTGCAAATATTCTTCACGAAACATTACATGAGCTCCACTCAAAAAAAGAAAGATGGAATTATTTTAAAGATTGATTTTGAGAAGGCTTACGATAAAGTTAATTGGAATTTTTACAACGGACGTTGAGAATGAAAGGTTTCTCCTAAAAGTGGTGTCAATGGGTGAGGCATTTCACCAAGGTGGAAATGTGAATCTAAAGGTCAATGATCAATTAGGTTCCTATTTCCAAACTAAGAAAGGTTTAAGGCAAGGGGATCCTATGTCGCCTATACTATTTAACATAGTTGTCGATATGTTGGCTATACTCATTGCTAGAGCCAAACAAGCGTGTCGGTGGAAGGATTAATCCCACATCTTATTCAAGATGGTTCGTCTATTCTACAAGATCACGGATGATACTTGTAATCTTTATGAGCCATGATGTTGAAAAGGCGCTAATATGAAACTAGTGTTAACCACCTTTGAACAACTATCAAGCTTGAAGATTAACTTCCATAAATGTGAGCTTTTTACTTTTTTGGGAAGGCAAAAGAACAGGAAGACTTTTTTCGCAAATTGTTTGGATGTGTCACCGGGTCAATTCCTTTCCGATACCTAGGTCTCCCCATGAATGTAAGAAAATTAAATAACAAAGACCTGAAGATAATTGAGGATAGGATAGAAAAAAATTGAGTGGATGGAAAGGAAAACTCTTGTCGAGTAGGAGGTAGGTTAGTCTTAATAAACTCGGTGCTTTCTAGTCTTCCGATGTTTATGATGTCATTTTTGAGCTCCCACGTGGAGTACTTGAAAAAATTGGATGCTTTTTAGATCACGCTTTTACTGGCAAAACGATCAACATAAAAAAAAAATATAGATTGGCAAAATGGGAGATTTTGTGCCAACCAAAAGACCAAGGGGGGTTAGGAATTCAAAATTTGGATATTCGAACAAATGCCTTTTAAGCAAGTGGCTCTATAAATTATTAAATGAAGATGGTATGTGGCAAGAATTGATACGAAAATAAGTATGATAAAAATAAGCCAATTGGAAGTTGTGTTAAAAAAAAAATCAACAGACTCTCATTTTTGGAAAGGATTAATGAATGTGAAAGATAGTTTTTGGACTTTGGTCATTTCAACATTAAGGATGGGTCCCAAACTAGATTACGGTTTGACATTGTGACACCCGCCCAATTTGGATGTGGCCCATGAGTGGCCTATGAGTGCCGAGTGCACATGTTAGTACCACCTTGCTAGTTGAGCAAGGGTGGAGCCAACTTATAAGTCTTCGCCATCCAGCCATATCACCTTCGGGTTAACCCTTTTACACGAAGCGAGGACGAAAGTGTAAGCAAGGTGCTATGTGTATGCGCGCGCCCCTCGGAAGGGCCGTGCGGTGCGGCTTTGGAGGGCGGGTGTTACAAGTGGTATCGAGCCGACCTTCGCGGCCACGGGCGCGTGCGGGCCGAGGCGCGGACATGGAGGTTCATTGCGCGTGTAGGCTCTGCGGGTGCACGGCATGGCACATGTGCCGGCCACAGGGCGCACGGTTGCGTGTGCCAAGAGGGGAGGTCCCGTTAAGTTGGCGCCGACGAGGACGTCGAGTCCTTTGAGGGGGGTGTATGTGACACCCGCCCAATTTGGATGTGGCCCATGAGTGGCCTATGAGTGCCGAGTGCACATGTTGAGTACCACCTTGCTAGTTGAGCAAGGGTGGAGCCAACTTATAAGCCTTTGCCATCCAGCCATATCACCTTCGGGTTAACCCTTTTACACGAAGCAAGGGCGAAAGTGTAAGCGGGGGTGCTATGTGTGCGCGTGCACGCCCTCGGAAGGGTCATGCGGTGCGGCTTTGGAGGGAGGGGTGTTACAAGTGGTATCGAGCCGACCTTTGGCCACGGGCGTGTGCGGGCGGGCGCGGACATGGAGGTTCATTGCGGCGTGTAGGCTCCCGCGGGTGCACGGCATGGCACATGTGCCGGCCCCGGGCGCACGGTTTGCGTGTGCCAAGAGGGGAGGTCCTGGTTAAGTTGGCGCTCGACGGGACGCCGAGTCCTTTGAGGGGGTGTATGTGACACCCGGCCCAATTTGGATGTGGCCTATGAGTGGCCTATGAGTGCCGAGTGCACATGTTAGTACCACCTTGCTAGTTGAGCAAGGGTGGAGCCAACTTATAAGCCTTAAGCCATCCAGCCCATATCACCTTCGGGTTAACCCTTTTACACGCGAGCGAGGGACGAAAAGTGTAAGCAAGGTGCTATGTGTACGCGGCGTGCGCCCCTCGGAAGGGTCGTGCGGTGCGGCTTTAGAGGGCGGGTGTTTCTGGACATCCGGTTGGGTAATAAACCCCTAAAAGATAAATTTCCTTCCTTGTTTAACATTGTACGATCAAAAACAAGATTCGGTGGCCCAAGTGCTTGGTACCGTCCCCACTAAATATCTCTTTCAGGGAGACATTTAAGTGGTGCAAACCTAGTTGCTTGCACGTAATTGTTGCTTTGATACAAGACATTAATTTAACAACCGATAGGGATACTTTTGTTTGGGGGCTAAACGCATCCGGATGTTTTCAGTCAAGTCCATGTATCTTTGCGTTAATTAACAATAGTGTTCGAGTGTCACACGATATTTGGCGTATAAAAGTACCAATGAAAATTAAAATTTTCTTATGGTATCTAAAAAAGGCCGTTACTTTAACTAAAGATAATTTACTTAGACGTAATTGGAATGGTGACAAGAACTGTTCATTTTGTCATCTTCCGAAATAATTCAACACCTATTTTTTTTTGAGTGCGTTCACGCCAAATTTCTATGGCGCTACCAGTACATTTTTTGTTTGGTATATCACCACCGTCAAATGTGGGTGACCTGTTTGAGCGATGGACTAAAATTGCAAAACGAAAAAGTAAATTCGTTGTTATTAACAGCGGCCGCGGCATTACTTTGGGCAATTTGGATAACAAGAAACGAAGTGATTTTTGATAAATGTAGACCAAAATCTTTTTGCGGTGCCACTACTACGAAATTGTCCATTATTTGTCGGGCTCCAACCCCACTTCACCGCCAAAAACGAACCTGCGAGAACCATAGCGGTAGTGATGTGGGGTTTGAAACACTACCGGGTCAAAACACCGGCGGTGATGCGAGGAGAGATCGCGGTTTGATATCGAACCGGCGGCGATCGTCACCGAACACCGCCGGGTGTTCCACGGACCGGCGGCATTTTTGATCCAAGCAATGCGGGGGTTCGGAAGTCAGCCCGCCGAGTTGATATTGGGAGCACCGTCGGGCATTAACGAACCGACGAATCTGTAAGGATAACACTATCGGGCTAGATTGAGCCGATAGTGTATCGAAAAGCTAACAATGGCGGCTTACTTTGGACCCGCCGTGAACTTACGTGAACACCGTCGGCTGATTTCAACCCGAAAGCGTTATTAGATTGGAGACTATCGGTTGATTAATGCGGCCGATGCTGATGTTTCGTCATAGAAGATGGTTTGTAATTCAAACCGATAGTGTTCGGTGTAGTTCTGATCTGGGTTTGTATGTCATTCACTTGTCGGACCCATGCCACCCGGCGTTTTTGTTTAAAAATTTTGAATTTATTCGTGGAATTCAGCTCTTTTTAAATCCAAAAATCATCATACATTAATATCGTCAAAACATTACAGATTTAATGGTTACATACAACAAAATCCACCTAATGTTCTAGAAACTAAGCCTACATCAACTTCTAAAATAAAAAGACCAATGACCATAGAGTCATAGACATAAATAAAAGCATGACATCTTTCCAAAACCAATTAAGCGGCAATTCTCGCAATCTTCATAAGTATGTGGAGTGGCTTCTCTTCAATCTTCACAAGTATGTGGGGTGGCTTCTCTTCAATTAAGCAAAGAATTAGCGTAGCCTTGGACTTGAGCATAGCAATCTTCCTAGGTTAGATAGATCCCCAGCGACCAACAAACACTACGCACCATGCTTGCCTATACATGTAACCAAAATAGGATCATAATGCAATGTTATTCATAAATGTTGTACAATAGCACGCATACATATATTTAAAATATCCAAACCGGATTTCGAACAACACTAACTCATGAATTTCATTCACAATTCGAAAGCACGTGTTGCGGTGGACCGAGGCGGGCATTTCAACGAACATGTCAAGGGCGTGTGACCGACGCACTCACCAAGCTTTCATGCGCCTCGTGCGCTCCTATCTTGTCTTGGAGGATTTGAGGGAGGACAAGGTCACGGACGGTGGGCGTCGTCGCGGTGAAGAGGAAGACGGCGTGGCAGGTGGTGGACGGCAGAGAGGTGTGGCGGCGGTCCTCCGTCGGCGTGGAGGAAAGACCAAGCGGGCGACGCGAGGCTAAGACGGCGGTGAATTAGTTCTCATTCTCATAGGTAAAAACTCGAACACCTAAAGGAATAATTAGGTCTCACCGTGGAAGGGGGCGAAGGGCGAGGATGCCACACAAGATCTTAGGTTTTTCGATAAATATATTAATTACTATGATTTTCTTCGAGCTAAACGGGCGACAAGAAGGCTAATTAAACCATGGAAACACAAGAATTTTTCTTGGACCTCCACGGTGATTTGCCTCCTAGGGCACATGAGACCCCGTGGAAAAGTCTAGCAAAGATTCCGGCTCTTTTAGGTGGGTACGCTTCGTTCAAACTATAATTATAAGGTGGCGTCGCGCAAAATTCAAATAAACTAGGAAAAGTACCAAACCAACTCCGAAATATCTCAAACTTAGTGGGTGCTTCCCCATTTGCATGTGAAAGGCTCAGAAAAAGTTTGAGACCACTACAACACCGACAAACATATGAACCACATGGAACACAAGAACTACACTTTCGTATAGTCCCGGGTTCGATGGGATCAATATTGGGTCCAACTTGTGATCCATGCACACGAATGTAGGATTGTAGAAATATCGGGTAATTGATGTCACGCATTAAGTATCCGCTTGAGTCGATGAAGGTCAATGCCCTTATGATTGCACTCTCTCGTCCCCTCGCAAGGGCGTAAAAAATGCTCGACCATAGATATAACCTCTTGAGCGACCGGTGTCTAAGTTAGTAAACCTTATGCGATTGTCGCCCTTCCGTAGTTTGCTGGCCGAGGTGTGCACGAGTCTCAATCGCATTCCGAAGTCGGTTTGTAGCTTGGTCGAGAACGGCCGCCAAGCCACATGCAGCATAAGTAAGATCGTGGAGCAAAAAATCTGCAAGTGGGAGAATCAAAATGAATGAGGATGATGTGAATCTATCTAATATGCATTGCCAAAATGATGAATTTAATTTATTACCACATCATCATGGTTGTAACTCCCAACATATTCGCTATATTACCATGGGGGGGATATTCGGGAAGACAAAGCAAATATCTTAAAGTCGAGAAATCGGGCACAATGTAGCAAACACGTCGAAGTGCATCTAAGCACAAGGAAACGGCATGGTACTCGGCGTTTTACACGAACGTTCTCTCGTTTCCCCTCTCGTGGATTAGGTGGTTGATGTGTCCTGGAATCCTCGAAGGGATGTAAAAACTTATTTCACACGTATATAGTTGATGACTATGTGACGATTCTCTAAATGTCGTGGTCTCCACAAAACCGAGAGATAGAGAACCAAAATAAGTGTTGTTTCTAGCCATTGTATTTGGGGATAAAGTCTGTGACACATATAAATGCAACAAAATGACGTTAAGTTAAACTAATTATCCATGTATTTGTTATAGTAAAATAAGAAATAAAAAAATTAGAAAAAATTACATACGATGACCGGATAAGGGAATGGCCTTGTGTCCACACTAGGGGCGAATGGCTCATCGCCCGCCGGAAACCTTTGTTGTGGTGGCGGCAAAGGCGGAGGACCGTTCATACCACTAGGCGAAATGGCGATAAAAAGGAAAAAAAAAAAAGGACAAAACTCATAAATATATATAGTATATATATATGTATTGTTTATATGCATATATATATAGGAATTCTAGACAAGAAAAAAATATCCTTACCAATGTAATATCCTCGGAGCCATGAACAAATCTCCTAAAAAAAAGAGAGGGGTGAAAGAGCCGAGTGGATTTCGTGTAGAGTGACCGGAGCTCGTGGGTGCGTGCTTGGGTATATGTATGGATGCGCGCGCCTTTGATTTATAGCGATTGATCGGTGCGGGTACATCAACTTGCGGATATTAAGATATACCCTTTAGTGATAACAACATGGCTACCGGGTTATTTGAATGGAGCCGGCGGTGAATAAAATATCACCACCGGTTGTTTGTATGTATCCGCAAAGTGAATTCACGTGTTGTCACTTCACTCGGTTTGCATGCATGCATTGTTGCGATCTTCGCCGCATATGTACGAGTAGATGCTTCATGCAAGCCGGATACCATATCACGTTCTATGCAAAAGATATTGTTTTGAATGATTTTAGTGATATTAAGGGGATATGGATGTGAATACAATTCATTATCTGTTTTTTTTTTTGTTACATATATAACTTTATTTCATTCACATTAGATTTGGATATCTGTTGAATTTTTCTCATAATATGCAGCATATTTCATTGACGCTTAACCGCCTTTATTATGTTCGATGAAGGGTAAAAAAATGGGAACTCAAAGATATCAAAGAGACAATCAACATTCATAACAAAATGAAAATACAAATGTATAAGAAATTTGATTACATATATTTCCATAACAAAAACCTTACATTACATATATTTCCATAGCAAAAGACCTTACATAAAAAACTAAATATACGGAAACAAAGATCAATTCACGAGATAGGTCAATGCTACAATCAAAGTGTACAAACACATTAAAATTTAACCACCTCAAGAAAGTCTCTTGTAGCACCTCGGTCGAAGAAGTGGCGAGGCCGCTAATTTAAGAACCGACTGAGGAGGTTGGAGGATGAGATTCACCGGGAGCTTCATCTTCAACCCAAACTTGACCATTGGACCGAGAATGAAATCATAGTAACTTGGTCCAATGGGGATTGTTTTTTCGTGGATGCACCATATGATTCGATATACTATATGTCCATGTGCCCGGGGTTTTGGTTCGACATTTCCACCCCAAAGCACAAGGACTCCGGACTCTTAATATGAGTCCAAAGTTTGATCATGAATCATGGCACCCACGTAGCTGCAAGCTCCTGGTGTCTCTCTATCATCGAAGAGTCTTCTAGCACCTTTTCACGTAAACCATTTTCTTGGACTAGGTATATTCAGATGTGGAGGGCTTTCTCCCAAAGAAAGGCCATATGTATGTGGAACGAAAAGTAAATTGCTAGCAAAGAAGATCGAGGGGCGAAGAACAAGGAAAATAAGGAGAAAAAGATTTCCTAGATCCAAAACCCATGACACTAAAATTCAAAACTAAGCCCTCTCAGATTTTGAGGAGAGGGTAGGAACTCTTGGACGAACCAAGAATGCAAGAACGATAGGAGAAACCGGGTGCAAAACACAAATTCCCCCTTGCCGCTTTAAATAGGCAAGATGCCATGGTTGAGTCGATTTGCCGTTGTGCGGAGGACATGGCGGCGGTGTGCCGCATTAGTGCGGCTGGTGACCGGTCGAGTTGAGAACCGTGCGGCGTCGTTGAATTTTGTGAAATCACTGCCGGGTCTAAGTTTTCACCCGCGGTGATGTCGAATACCACGCTTGCGAGAAAGATGCGCACCGCAAAGTGATCTACATCATCACCGCCGGGTGTAAAACTATACCCGGCGGTGTTTTAACCGACATTGATTTAACCCATCGACGCCGCGGTGGTGCCACGCCGCTTTTCTCATCGATTCGAGAGACACCGCCGGTTCCTAACCGGCAAGAAATACTACCGCAACGTGGTTCTCCAAGCGGCGGCATGCATGCAAAGATAGGCCACCGTGAACATGCTAAGTGAACGTGGCGGCTACAGTATTGTGGTAAAAAAAAAAAAAAAAAGTGATGGCTATCCGTTGGGCGGTACAAAGTTTGATTCTTTAAATAGCCCGGCGAAGTGTTGTGGACGTGCTACATGCTTAGTTCGATCATTTGTTCGTGCTCGGCCAAATAGAAGTTTCTTGTCTCCCTCCCTAGCCTGCTCTCTCACCCGTCAGCATCGAAGGTACGTGTGGTTGATCTTGTAGCAATGGTAAACAATGTAAAGCATGCATTCCTTGTTTCAAAATAACAATGGTGTATTTAGATAAGTATCTATATCTATGCAATCAAATCAATATCATTAGATTTCGTGAGCAACATCTATAGCAATGGTAATCCTAATTAAACTCGAGCATCGTTCTTGAAAAAATGGTCAAAAACTGGCTTGTTGGGGATCGAACCGCGGATTTCGGGATTGGGTGTTGGGAAACGCCGTGGCAGCCGAGGAAGCGGCCATTGGAAACGCTACAAAAGCGCGTAGCCGGGTCGCCCTTGGTTGCCTCCTAAGCGTGGGGATTGGAGATCAAAACGCGTGCACGCAGCCGCCGGTCGGCCTTCGTGGGGAGACGGGCCGATCGCGACGGCCATTGGATGAGCCGTCATTGTTGACTGTTTTCATGGCGCCGTGTCTTGGGGAATGACAATCGACTGCATGCATTCCATGGCTTGTTACTATATAATTGTACACGAGCGCTATGATTTGGTACCATCTCCATCGCTAATTAACCTCTCTCTTTCCATAAACCCCGGCGCCTAGCTTCTTCATCGGCGATGGTCGGCGTCTACATCAACAAGGAGCTTGATTCACCGTCGCGCGCCTCCGTGACGCCCTCGAGCTCACCCACACGGCCGAAGAAGTCGGCCTGCCAATGGTGCCTTGGCCGATGGTGGAGAAGGCCAACTTCTACGCCTTCAAGGTCGAAGCCATCGCCGACATCCTCGCTAGGGGGATACCGGCGAGGGCGGGGCGGAGTCAACGCGGCGCTCCAGGGCGGCCCGGCGGAACGGGGCCGGGCGGCGGGACGAGCCTAGGCGGCGGGCGAGGCGATGGCGGCAGCCGCTTTCTTTTATTTTTTTCTGTTTTGTAAATATATTATCTACTAATATATAATGACCCGGTCGTTTTTTAATTCGTCTCCGTGTGCAATCTTCTGTTTCTATCGTTTTTCTTGTTCCTTCTTCATTCAAGCCCGCGAGCTATCGGTTTTGCTTCCCCTCCCAAATCGCTATCGGTTCTAATTCAACCCGATTGTGTCAATCTTCAAATCGCTTTCGGTTCTAATTCAAACCCGCGAAAGTGATGCGTGTCCATCAAGACCACTATCGGGGAACGATTCAACCCGGTGGTGATCTTAGTCTTCCTTTGCGAATTGGTCGAATCCGTGGAGTTTACGAGTTTCCCCGCACCTGAACGGTTCATCAACGCCCGGTGAGGTTCAACACCGCCGGTAGATTAAATTCCGGCGGTGATGCCGCGGTAGTGATGAGCGAATCTGTAGTAGTGTGCTATTCAGGGGAACCCATTGGCTACGTCAGTGGGCAAATCTACAGCGGGCTGAAGATCTACGTGACCAGCTAGTACAGGCTGGGCAATACATTGAAACTTTGGCACTACAGTTTTTTAGTTCCGGAGGGATGGCTATCTTCAAGATTTATTGGTCATATTTAGATCAACCCGTATTTTGTTTTTTTTGTTCATTCAATATTGGCTGGATGTTGAGCGTTTGGTGCTCGAACTATTTTTGTAATAATTGGCCTGATTCTATCTGGCCGATAGATGAAGCTGGATTTTATATCCATTATCTAAAAAAAAAGGTCCCTAACCAATTTGAAACAAAAATGAAAAGGAAAATAGTTCAGTAAAGGGAACTCAAGGACCATATTCTTCTCCAATCTGACTTTTTCTATAGTCTTCGAATAAATCATGTCGCTGCAAAATGGCTATTTCTTCTTGAGTGGCCCTTAGAAATTGCAAATGATAATCTGTTAAAAAATTAATCTAATTGAAGTCATAATGTCATCATTCACAAGAATCAATATATTCGCAACATCTAGATCACAATTTGCATCGACTAGAAACAATAGGAATCACCAAAATGTCATGTTTCTAAGACCATTTTAGGATTCCATTTCATTTTTCCTAGTACCCTAAATTTATCGTTGTTTATTCACTTATTTGTAATACATATGCTAGGTTGTGATGGATAACTTTCTTATAAAGTTCATTAATATACAAAGTCACTACATTATGCGGAGGAAGAACACAGGTAACAAGCATGTGTCTAATAAAAAAAAAACTTCTTATTTCTCTGTTCTTTCTTCCAATTATCCCCACCGCCCTTATATCTTCTATTTTTTTTACTTCTAATATGTAATAATTCCCAAGTCAAAATTCACTAATTGTTCTCTAATAGCACTTGCTTCTATTTCATCCCGATTTATAATGTTGCAAAGCCTAGGGTAGAAAACAAGGGATAGATATGATCACATGATGACAATTTTCTTTTACAATGAATCGTAATGGTAAAAGAGTATTTATTAGTTAATACTGGAATATGCACCCTTTTTTACAAACCAAAAGCTTGTGCCCGTTTTGCATTAAGAGAAGTGGAAAAGTTCGATTACATCCTAGACGCCCCATAGCGAACTGTCAAGGAGGGAAAATAGGCTTAACACCGACACAATGCTTAGAGCGGTGTACTAAATATAAAACAAATGTGTGACCAAAAAGCGGCGACAACTATCAGCGCCCCTGTTGGAGGGGCATTCCGGCGTAGGCAACTGTAGGGAATGAGCATGTTTACCACCTCACGCTTGTGTTGCGGGGACGGTGCCCTCAAAGTGGGTATGGAACCTCTTTACGATCGTCGATTCTGGAGTCTGTGAGCGGGCGCCCTCCAGTGGAATATGCACCCTGAGACTATTATTTGCAACTTTTCTTGTGCTGTCCATTAAACATCAATTGTTGCACGGCTGACCATACATGATACATTACATAGTGGTATTGGTCCTTTCATCACATCGAATCACCCCGACAGGGCCCAACATCATGAGCACGTCCACATATCGTCCGAAACTGACAAATTGAAAGGCCTGTACTGTGTCATTCTCAAAAAAAAAAACTGTGGAGTCGAGTCAGGTCAAGATGTGCTGAGAGGTAACAGCCAGGGAGTATAGGTCGTGCATGATTTTGCAAATGGGAGTGAGACAACGAGTTCATACATTGCGCACCTTAGCACACTGCGCACCCCGGCCTTTGGAAAGTAACTAAAAGTCATTACAGGCCCGTTGAACGACTCTCCTCTATGATCAAGTCCTGGTCGGGCAGCCGTACTACGACGACGACACCAGCCGTCACCTTTGGAAGACAGGCAAATCTTATCCCTGTGCTACCTTTGGATCAGGGTGAAAGCTGATATCACCGTCACCTGTGATTTTCACTCGTTGATTTTTGCAAAAACGTCTCCAGTTCGATACACTTATAGTCTCAAGTCTGGCTGCCAGATCATATGAAGATTGCAGTTTGATTAGGAGACCTTGCTTGGGTTATTTTTCTTCAAGTACTCCATCTGTCTTAGAACAATACACATTTCATTCGCAAGAAGTCAACCAATTTTTTAAAAAAATTATCAAAATTTATAAAATATAAATAGTTATGATATTGAATAAGTATCATAAGATTACTTCGGTAAAAAAAGTATCATAAGATTAATCGTGCATTATATTTCACATCTCCTGGGAGTGTGTTGAGATATCCACAGTGGATTAATAACATCTCCTGAGAGTGTTGAGCTATCCAAAATGTTAGTTGCACCTAGAAGTTGGAGAACTCGTAGATCAGATGCAAACCCTAACGATCAATTCAAATCACAAGTAATAGCAACAAAAATCACGACACAAGAGACTTGACGATTTTATCTTGTGGTTCAACTCGCCATAAAAGCTTGTCTACGTCTACGTTTTTTAGGTTAGCCACACAAAGGCTATAAAGTCTCTTTCAAATCGCTCTTCTTCAACCTATAACTAAGGCAATAGGTCAAAGTCACAAAGGGTAATACAAATGACGTCCCGGTGCTCAACCATAGCAGATTGGGACCTACGGGGCGACCGCTAGTTGTCTAGGAGGCAAGTTCCATGACTAACATACACACCAAGCAGCTAGGGCTTCACCAATGTCGAACCACAGCTGGATTGGGCCGGAACCGACACGTGATTGGTAGTCATAGGGCGGCGAGAGGGAGGTGGAGGTGGTGGCGTCGGGCGGCGGCGCGGCCACGCCGGCGGCGGTGGCGCCGTCGGGCATGGAGGGGGCGGGCGGCGGAGGAGGAGGTGAGGAGGGCGCACGCGTGGGGAAGGCAAGGAGAGAGATTGGGATAAAAAAATTTATTTGCTTGTTACCTGAAAAGATTACGAGATCCCTTACTTTTATAGCCCGCTAGTGGGACTTGTATCATAAACAAGCAATCTCTCTAAAAGGTTTCCTTATAGATTGGAATACCTTTTACAAGCATATCCTATTTATTTTCCTAATAAGGGTCTTCCTTATAGATGGAATATCCCCTTGCACACCAAAAAGCCTAAGATAATCCTAGATAATTTCCTCCTTTATTGCTGAATTAATTGCGCGAAGAATCCGCGGAAGGGAGGAGGAGGAGGAGGCGGCGGCGCTTTGCCCTGTGGCGCGGCCGAAAGGTCCTAATGGCTAGAGGGGGTGAATAGCCTATTAAAATTTCTTGCAACAACACTAAACAAACGGATTAGACAAAAGATGGCGAAAGCTAAATAAGCGATGCTACACTCTAGCTAAGCAAGCCACAATTCAATTCTATTGTCTCTAATTCACACAAAGGCTATGTCGCTAGTTTCTTTGCTAGGTGAACAAGCAATCCTAACTAGATTACCACTAGGAGCTAAACAAGACTAAGCTATCTACACAAACTGCTGAAGCTAAGCACCCTAACAAGATATACTACCAAAGTAATACGAAGGAGTGCTAGAATACAATACCACCGGTGTAGTGTCGAGGTTGTAGCCAATCACCGTGATCACCGAGAAATCTCCAACGAGCAAGAACAAGTGACACGATAATTTTTTCACCCGAGGTTCACGTGCTTGCCGGGCACGCTAGTCCCCGTTGTGGCGACACACCTACTTGATGGTTGCTAAGCAATGGCGGTGCCAAATCCCGGTGGGAGCTCAAGCACACCAATCACAAGAGGGGGTACAACAAGCCACGAGCAATCCACTCTTTGCTCCTTTCGCGAATCTCCCGCGGGGTAAGGAACGACCCCTCACAAATCCACCGGTGTGGCCTCGAACAAGCTCCAATCGAGCTCAACACCGCTTTGTTGCTCCAAGCCGCTAGGGAACAGGGCAAATTCCCAAGAAAACAAGAATCCCGCGGCTTCTCCAAGGATGAAGTGCCTCTAGATGCAACCGATGCAAGCAATGCACTTCTATCACTCTCAATCTCACCAAGAATACGAATTAAGGATGGAGAGATGAGTGGAGAGGAGTCTTACAAGCTCACTAGAGTGTTCAAATGTGCAAGAGAGGGGGCTAGGAACCGGCCATCCAAGTATATATAGCCCACCTCACGAGATGGAGCTGTTGAGCTTTGAAATGGGCTCTCTGGCATGACCGCCGGGACCTTACCGACCGGACTCACCGGGCGAGTCCGGTCGCGAGTCCGATCCCTTCCGGTCACAACCCGACAAGGATCCGGGCCCACGGAGCGACTCCTCCCACGCGCCCGGCCGAGCACCGGAAGCATCGGTCGACTTCCGGTCCACTGCGTCCGAGCCAAAACCGGCTGCGGGGCTCTTCGCGGAGACGCCTTGGCCGGAGCCACCGGTCGGTCGCGTCTGTCGACACCCAGCAGCGTCCGGTCGCCCGAAAACAACAAGTTCTTCATCTTTGTTGCTCTTTGCTTCAACCTTGCTTCGCCTCTTGCCATAAGTCGCCAACACGTCGAAGATGATCACGTTATCATGCATGTTAGCTTGTCGAATCGGTTAGGCAAGATCGAAGTTAGTGCTCTCATTGTCCTAAATGCAATATGCAAGGCAATTGGACCTAGAAGCACTTCACCAAAGGATTGTCGCGGCATTGCCTCTTGATAGTCGGCTATCTATCCTATAATGTGATCACACGCTCTATCGTGTCTTGATCACCGAAAGGAAAACCCTATCAAGAATACCTTTGTCTTGATCTCCCGGGTTCCTCTCAAGCCGATCACCGAAGCTTGACGATCCATCATGTCCACCATCATCGTCCATGTTCATGATCATCATGCTCCTTGTCATCCATCTAATCCTATCTCAAGTCATCACTTAGAGCAAAGGATTAGTCCCACAAGTGTGTCATCAATTTCCAAAACCAAACATGAGATTTCAGCGGCGCTGGTGCCCCTCGGGCCTGGCAGGCCTGGCCTTCTGGGCCCTATTTCTTGGGTCATGACAACCAACTTCACAAGAACGGAGCAAAAGGATATTCTTGAGATTTCTCACACTCTCCAAAAGCCAAATACCTCAAGTAATAATAGAGACTTTGAGCAAGGAGGTTGGGAGCACCAGGCTTGAGAGAGAGAGCTTTAGGTT
The DNA here is from genome assembly GCA_015847255.1 of Hyparrhenia diplandra. Lineage (NCBI taxonomy): Eukaryota > Viridiplantae > Streptophyta > Magnoliopsida > Poales > Poaceae > Hyparrhenia > Hyparrhenia diplandra. The sequence continues at coordinate 36,512 of JADLZK010011403.1, read as the reverse complement.
TTTTTTGTTTTTGAGAATTACACAGTATAACGGAGGCAGTCACAACACGCACGCACACTCATCCCTATGAATACACATACGCAAACCTTACCCCTATGAGCATCTCTGAAGGACTGAGCACCCAACAGATCTGGAGATTCCCGAAGTCACTATTGGCGCCTCGTCATCGACGGGAACGTCACTTACCACTAAATGCATAACGCTTGTAAATCCTAGAAAAATCCCAGAAAAAGGTGCGAGCACCAGGATTTGAACCCTGGTGGGTAGCGTCCCACTGGACCGTGACTAGTTGCGAGTCAGAGTGAATGAGGAAGAAGATAACCGTTGGGGCGAAGGACAGAGAGGTATGAATACCCCATGTTACCTACTAAACGGTCAGGTCAGACAGACCCAAAGCCTCTGCGTTGAGTTGAGGCGCGGAGGTTCAACGTCTGGGCGTGGAGGTTCTGCACGGGCCAAAACATAATGAGATTCGAGAATGTTTTGAGCACTTATTTCTACCCATACCACTATTAGTATTCCTTTGATAGTACATCTTGTCCTATAACTTAATTTTAAAATATAAAATGAAGAAAACTAGCTCTTGGAGCTGTTGAAAGCCATCCATTCTTGTTGGGGTCTCCTCCTTTGTTTCTTTGCACCCACAGCTAATGATACACTGTCCAACACTTTTATTTAATATTCAAAAAAATACTCATGACCTATTCAAATCTAGCTTATATGTACAAATCCGACTCTGGTCTTAATAAGGAAAATATAAGAACAAATATGGTATGAGCAATATTCATTCATATCGGATCCGAGTATGCATCTCTAATTAGTGGGATAGATTATTGATACACATATGCTCTTCTTTTTACCATTTGTTTTCCAATACACTCCACAGCGTTATACACTAAATATGTTTAATTCTAAGGCTTAGCATAGCTATCAGAGTGGCGCAGCGGAAGCGTGGTGGGCCCATAACCCACAGGTCCCAGGATCGAAACCTGGCTCTGATAAATTCAATTTTGGTGTTTTTTTTTTTTTTTTGGGTTGCGAGGGTGTTCATTTTTTTTTTTTTCATTGTCCTTCTGTTTTATAAAGAACCACGGGGGAAAAAAAAAAACAGCCCTATCTTGGGCGACAAAGATTCTCCTGGTTGTGCGCGTCAGTCACATTCTCAGGAAATTGCCAAAAGCACAGCTGCTGCTATGATATGTAGTGTCGGCACGACGTAGTTGCTCGCTCATCGCCTGGTGTGAAAAGGACCAAGAACGGCGGGGACAGTGAGCGACCGAGGTGCCAACGTCCCGTCCCTTCGTCTTTCCCGTCGTATATCGTCGTCTTGGATCACCGGCGTGAAGCCCCCGCAGCGATTCGAATGGTTCGATCGGCGAGAGCAAAGGACAGAGAGACAGCAGGCTCGTGCCGTGTCGCCGAGGTGCGTCGCTCGCTGCCTTGGAGGGGTCGCCGTGATTGGACCACGCCTGACGTCGTCGTCGTCGCCCAAGCCCACTTTCAGTTGCCCCGGTGTCGACCTCGCGGGGGCTCCGTCGTGCCTCTCCATTTTCATGTAATCATATATGCATCTACGTATAAATATACCGTGTATATTTGCTTGCCGAAGCTGTCGTTGAATTTGAGCAGCCCCCGCAACTACGATTAACCGTGAACTTGCAACCACGGCGGTTACACTTGCTCACCACGGTTAAGAATTCTATAGTAGTGAAGGTTAGTGTTGTTTCTGGTAACAATTTCCTCGTCCAGTGTACTACTAGTCGTCTAGCTTCTGATAGTATGAGAAACATCGGAAAGTCTGAGTTGTTTTCCAACGAAAAAGAGAATCAGCTGTGCGCTTAATTTGCCGCTCACGTTGCAGATATATTTTTGAGCATAATTTTTTTGAAGATATTTGCTAGTTATACAAAGAAAATGCTAGACAGGCATGTGCAAAACAAATCATCAAAATTACATACTTATCTGGTGGTGATTTTGGTAGACACCCCTTGTCAAAATCTACTGAACTGACCACGGCCCCTAAAAGAAGAACTAGTGAACACACTCACGAAGTTGTAAGAAGAATCAAAAGACTATCATCTTCCCTTGCTATAATAATCTTTGGTTATACTTACATTACATGACACTGCATCCTCAGTTTTTCCTTTTTCTATTTTCCTTTAGCTACAACCAAACAATACATCATCAAACCATATTACAAACAAAACCAAGACGCGCAAGCTTGGTATTCAAAAGACGTGCACATGCATCATGTGCTTTTGCTGGTCACAGTTCGACGGATTCGTAGGTTGCCGAGTAATCCGGCATGCGGTGCAGGCACCGGAGCACGCTCCCGGCCACCTGCTTGGTGGCGGCGTCGCCCGTATGGAAGGCGTTCACCAGCAGGCTCGGCAGCGCCCGATCGCTGGTGACCTCCCTCACGCACCGATCGCCACCGTGAGCCAGGAACCTCTCCACCGCCCAGAAACACCTCCGAGTCACCGCCTCGCCAACGCCTCCGCCGCCACCGACGCCTCCTCTCCTCCCGTCGTTGCGGCGCTGCGCACAGCGCACGAAGCACGTGCCTCGCCGCGTCGTGCTCCGCGAGCACGGCCACGCCGCTCGCCACGTCGACGGCGTCGTCCATGAGCGTGCACAGCGCGCCGAGCGCGGCCTCCACCACGCGCCCGTTCTCGCTGCTCTCCAGGACGCCCAGGAGGCCCTCCACCGCGCCGGCCTCCACCAGGCAGAACGTGGTGGACGGGGAACACACGCCACGGTGCACCGGGCAAACCTTCCGGTTGTCGTGCACCCGCCCCCGCGTGCGCCTCACGCAGGCGGCGGAGGATGTTCTTCTTCTTCGGCCGCCGCTCCTCGGCCGGGGCCTGGCACAGGTTGGGCGACTGGCTGCTCAGGTTCTCAAGACCAACCGCCGCGAGCCGCTGAACCTCGTCGCTGCCCGCGGACCGCACCAGGTCTGCGAGCACCGATGTGAGGTTGTGATCCATGGCAGCCAGGAGCACGTCAGGGTCATACAGCGTCGTCGTTAGCCGGACCAGCACACCCACGAGGCCCTCCATATACGCCTTTGAATGGCGGCTCACCCGCGTCTCGCCGCGCTGCATCTCCTCGATCTTGGTTAGCACGGTCACCACAGCGCCCTGGTTGATCAACGCGTGGTTCAGAGTAATGTGCTGGTATGGCAGCTTCGCCAGGAGCGTGGCCGACATGGCATGCCGCTCAGAGATCCGCCCGTGCATGCCTATGCTCTTGACAAGCTTCCCTGGCTGCCCCGGGGCCTTGCAGAGCTTCTCGGCAATGGTGTGCCCCATCTGCGGGGACAAGGCGATAAGCAGCTTCATAGCGGCGATGACAAGTGACTCTGTCAGCGAGCCCATGAGCTCAATCACAGTCTGGCAGCTGTTCTGCTCCTTCATGACCGAGACCACCGTGGCAAGAGGCTTGGGGAGAGCGGTCAGCGCGAGCAGCACGCGCACAATGCTTAGGTTGAGGGTGTCAGGCATGGAACACTTGAGCATGTGAGCAAAGTTGTATACCGAGTACTTGGACGTGATGACGTGGCCTTCCTTGTTGACGGTGATGGCCTCTGGATCCAAGCCCGACTCGACGATGTTGGCTAGCACAGCCGCAGCCTCTGTCTTAGAGCCCACAGGCTCATCGTCAATCTTTCGGATGAAGAGCTCCTGGACCATGACAGGGACAGCACCAGCGTCCACAAGCGTTTTGCCGTTGGGGTGGTGGGACGAGATCTGAACCAGCACGTCGAGGGCTGCCTTTCGAATTGCTCTATTGCCACTGTGCACCATCTTGATGAGGATCTCTGAAGCGCTTCCAGCGATGTCAATGGTCATCTCCTGCTTCTGGACCAGCTCGCCGAGGTAGCTCACCATCTCCATCTGAACATCTTCTGATCCTGTTTTGTGTGTTCAAGTCATTGTAAGCTCAAGGTAGTGTCATGGTGAGATTTGAAAGTTATGTTAAAATTATTCATTTATGGTTTAGAGTTTTAACAGGCAGGCAGAGAGACAGAGAATGGCATTATGTTAGCTTAACACAGGGAAGAAATATTTCTTTTCTATATACAAAGGCCAGATCTTACCTTCAACTAGGTGCCTTTCAAGAGGATCCATGTAGCCACTTTCAGCCATGTACTTGATATTCTTCGGGCATTTCTCTAGGTTCTTCAGGACTTCTCCAGCCTTCTCAGCGGCAATGGGATCAGAGGAGCTATTAAACTTCATCGTGGTGAGGATCAGTATGCTTCCAGCAGTTGATCCAATGTTCTCCAACAGTAACTCTGATTTTGAAAGCTCTACCAAGAAAGAGATAGATGCATGCCTTTCATCAGTACTACTGCTGGATAGCAGCTTTATTGTCCTTGAGATGGCTTTGGTTTTCGCTATGATTTCCTGTATGTCATGAAAAAAAAAATATTTAAATGCAAGATGATTAGGAGTTGAAGCTGCACTTCAGCACAGTTTCAGTACAATAGTAGCATTATAATGTGCAAGGATTGGGAAAAATTAATATCAAACATGACAAAGAGACACACCTTCCCTGCATCATCCTCAACCAATAGGCAGAGGAGGTCGAGGGAGTCACACCGAATAAGTGCATCCTTGTGGTCCAGAAGACGTGCTAGGAACTTGGTGATGCCAATCCTGTGCATATGATCCCTGTTCTTTTTCCTCAGCCTAGCCAGCACCTTCAGCTCTTGTATGGCCTCAAGCACCATAGCCTCCGTAGTTGCCATAGAGAGTGCGGTGCGTGCGATCCTGATCCGCGTCGCTTCATTCCTTGTAATCCATTCTGCAATTGTGCTCTTCAACGGAAGATTACTCCTCAGTGTCTTGCTCTGCATTGTCATCTTTGTAACAGGACATATCACAGGTTCAGAGCCATCCGTAAACTTGTCAAAGTAGTCCTCTATAGCTTTCCTGTCGTAAGTCACACCACTCTCCGTTGTCACTGGATCAACCATAACCTTGTTTGTGAGAGGGGCAGAAGAAAGAATCATACAATGGCTCCACATATTCCGCGACTTCAGGGAGTGAACCGAATGACTGACCACCAAGCTCATGTGACTCCTGGTACATTCCCTGCATGAAGTCGACCAGACTCGGCATATCACTGTCATGCAGTGTTCTTCTTCTACGCTTCTCAATGCCCACAACCATTGGCATATCTCCCTCTGAGTAGGCATCAAAGGAATGCTGATCAGACAGATTATGCCGGTTCCTGACAACCTGAAGCTGTCCACTGACCGCCGGTTCCACAAACCTGCTGCTCTCCAACGTCGACGCTGGTATCCTGTTGAGCTCATTTCCTATATTCTTAATGACCTTGTCCAAGTCCTCGGTTATGCCCAAGAGGTCGTCGTCCATGAGCTGCTGTGCGATCGCGCTGCACCTCGTGATGAGATCCTTGGCGAGGTCGACGTTGGCAGCCAGATACTCCATTGCGTGCAGCGTGTTGGTTGGGGAACTCTGATCCTCCTTCGGCACCTCGTCGATTGCAGGCAGGGCTCCATGGTGGAGGTGGCTGCCGACATCCATGAAGTTCTCGTGCTCGGCATCGACGGCTTCTGCTGACGACATGAGCTCGGAGATGGCTGCTAGCACAGACTTGGCGAGCGATGCCTTCCTGGCCTGCGCTTCACTTCGCTGAAACTTAGGAATTGAAAAGTGCACGTTAATTAGGCACCAAAGATGGGTGAGTTTTTTTTTGGGTTGCTTGTGGGGGTGTGGAAAAAAGGGTACCTAGTTCAGAATTCAGACTAGGAAGTCGTAAAGAAAAAACCTACCAACTTTGTTCGATACAAAAGTACAATTCTGCAATCTTAAGCTGACAGGGATTGTTTCTAAACAATTGGCGGATAGCGCATATTATAATAATAATACTGCAGGGGGTGGCCGCTTTCCCCGAAATTCCCAGCTGTGGTTTCTTGCAAGAACCAACATAATGCTGTTCACGCCAGGAACTACTCCCCTGGCTATGCAGTTTGTACGTTAGCTGCTGTCTTCTGAAGCACCAGATTTGGCAGTTCTCATCATGCTTCTTGAAGGAACATGAAGAACACCTAAGGCACAATTGGGGGAAAGGAGGACAGAAACAGCTCTATAGACACTTGGATTGTAATTTGACAGGCTCATCGATCTATTTTTTCTCAATTGACTGAAATAAGAGGAGGACGTCCTGATTTCTCGTCGCAAGTACAGCAAAGCACAGAGATTACAGGAGAGGAAAACAAGAACTGCAATCTTTGTCCCCAAAACTCATGTAATTTGCAGCAAAATAAACCAGTTTAGTCACAAGCAACTGCATCGAAATAAGCAATCAATCAAGTCGGTAGCAACATACCTGCATCCAACCCAAGAAGTTGAAGAAGCTGAGCTTCCTCTGCTCACCCTCCTCCTCCCCTGAATACACACCACTAGCGGCGGCCGGCGACGCTAGCACCCAGAGAGCATTCTCCCCTCCCCGGCCGGCCTCCTCCTCCTCGTCTTCCTCTCAGCTCCCCACAACCGCCGCGCGCACCCAGTCAGTCACCCAGGCATGGCGCCCACGCACGTCGCCCCAAGCACAGCGCCGCACGCAACACCCGAGGTAGAAGGTTATGGAAAACGGTGAGGCTGGGGCGAGAGGGATGGTGGTGGGGAGACCGCGCTGGCAGCTCGAAGACCCAGTCGGCGGCGTCCAGCGGCGTCAGGCAAGGTCACTCTCCTCTCCCCTCCTGTTTAGAGATTGGCAGAGGCGCGCCCTTTTTCTAATCACACAGCTCACGCACTCTCCCCTTGTTTATCATCATCAGCAGCAGCGCATCACTCTTCACTGGCTCTGGCTGGATGGCAAGAATACAAAGATGTTGACCTTTTTTTGTTACACGGTGAGCTACAAAGGCTGGTTCTTTCTCATTCTCATCAGTGGAATGGGCAAGTCCCACAGATGGGAACGGGAGGACCGGTGGTGAACGCTACGCTCGCTTGCAACGCACGGACACGGCTGCTGGCCGGTGTTTTGCTAGTAAGGGATGGATTTCATGGCAGGTGTATCTAGGTAAAGCTGAGTAATGACAACACTGTGCAAGCTGTTTTTGTTGGCTCTCTCTGCATTTGGAGAGTACGCCAACGGATTTTTAATTGGAAAAATTATTAGCAACAAGAAAAACCAGTAGCCGGTGGACCCCTCATCCTTCCGTGTAGAGTGTAGAGTAGGTTCACGTGCGAGGTTTCGGAAACCAGAAAAGGCGGTTCTGGATTCTCTCGCCACCGATATACTCCGTATGCTGAGTAGTTTTTGGTAATCTTCCCAGGAATGGACACGGAGGGTTACTGGTCCCAATAGGTGCAGGGTTTACAAGGCACCTTCGAAACCCATTGAGACCGTCGACCTGATTTATTAGTATATTCAAATGATACACGTACATTTTTTTAATTCAAATCCTAGTTAACGACCGCTCGCAAATTGCTCCCATTTTCTTCATCCTTTTGGAACCGGTGAAATGATGGGCGTTTGAAGAAAGGCTACATGAGACAAAATTATTGCAGCACAGAAACAGTTAGTCTTTCAGTGGTCTCTCGATCGTCCTACTAGTCCTGATTCATGAGGAGGACTTAGATGTTACGTTTCGACTTTCATGAAGCAAGCCCCTTTTTTTTCTGTTTGCTCTCATGCCCCGTCATCAAGGCATGACGCCATTGATGGTCATATGCCGCTAGCAATCGTCTGTGGAGTGCAAGGAACCTCATTAATCGCTCTGAATCATGAAAGGAAAAGCCTATCTCTATCATGTTCATGCAACCACCGGCCTCTTCCAGCTACCACGTTGGAGTTGGACAGACATAACCGATGGAGTGTCCATTCTGAATCATTAATACGTACTCCCTCCGTTATAAATTGTAGGTACATTTTGAACCTCAACTTTAATCATTCGTCTTTATTCAAAAATTTGTGTAAAACATAGTCAAATTTAAGTGGTTTTTAAAGAACTTTTATCTATACCTACTATTAAAGCATGAAAATTTCTGCGCTTTTTTTTTCACCTCTGTTTTCTTTCACCTCTTACTTCTCGAGTCCGGATTGGGCCGGTACTTGGACCTGACGTGAGTCCAGATCACGCGAGACTACGCGTGTGTGCGGGGAGTACGTGAGTCCTGGGCGCGGCCTGAGCGGACGTGGGCGCGCAGGTCATTGAGATCCGATACGCCCGGCGTTTAATCCGTTGACACGCTTGAAGTAGTAGTGTTTCACGTCACGTTTGCAGGCTTGTAGGTAGCAAGAGAATCATTGGCCATTACGCTTGAACATCCTGCGTTCGATCAAACACTTGCGCTTATATGCATACATATCTATCTATATCTATGACCGCCACATACGCGGGGATTGTGGACTTCCATAGCCAAAGTGTCGGTTTGCTGCAGAAGAACCTCAACCCGGAGAGCTTCAACGCCTGGGGTGAGAACACCAGCACAACATATATAGTCGAACAATATATATAGGAGTCCTAAGAAGACGAAACTTACTACGACAACCTGCCCATAGCTGGCCTCGCTGGGACTATGCACGTAATGCCAACGCTACGCCGGCGGGTCGTCGCTGGCTGCGGCGCGAGCACTCAGCAGCAATCCGGCCGGCGGCATGCACCATGTGTGCGAAGCGCTGGCGGCCAGCGGCTTATGTGCTTCATCAACGACATTGTGCTTGCCATCAACGAGCTCTTCCAGCACTTCAGGCGCATGTTATACATCGACGACATGGATGGTGCACCACAGCAACGGCGTCTAGACTGCCTTCCTCCGTTCCTCCACTCCACCCGGCAACCAACCGCAACCAGCCTGGGTAATGACAATGTCGTTCCAGTAGCACACCAAAATTTCTTCCTTGTGAAAAGGGATATTGTGAGCCATGTCAGTCGGAGAAGGGGACGGTCAGTACCGTGCCTTGAACGTGTCGTTGAGGGGGCTTTAACAAAAACTGTTTTCATAGTTACTTTAAATAGGGAAGTAAATATGCCTTTTGGCTGGCCAGTCAAGCATATGTGTAGTGTTGAGTGCAACAGAAAAAATGATGTTGTAAATAAAAAACTCTAAGAAAACAATGTACTCCCCGTTGCAACGCCGCGCACACTTTACTAGTTAATAATAAAGCATTACACAACAAATGAATTGATGTTTTACATAAATTTTTGAATAAAGGCGAACAGTCAAAGTTGAGGTTGAAAAAGTCAAACAATCTACAATTTAAAAACGGTTTAGTACAGTATACGAATACTAGATACATGCGTGTCAATAATTCTGAAAAAAATCCTACATAAGATCAGCTTATTACGTACGTACAGGTAGATGAATTCAAAGAGGAAACGTAACAAAACTAGAAAAATGTCAATATGGCCCTGGTGACACGGTCTGAAGCTTATCCGCAACTAACATCCTGTCGTGTACTTACGGCTACGGAGGAGGAGCTGACTTTTGTTCCCAAATGACTAGCTTAGCGTGCACAAAGCCTGGATTTGGTTGGTACGACTGACTCTACGGGACAGAGAATCAATCAATTCTTTTTCATCATACGAACTATAAGCTGGTGGTGATTAAAAAAAAAATCGGTCAGGTAGGGAAAGACCGTCCCACCAGCATTGTTCTTAACAAGGAACCTTGGTTTCCCCGGCCGGAAAAATCTCCGAACCCCAGTCCCGCCCTGATACTAGAGCTTCTAGCCCATGGGAACTAGAATCCTCAATCTTTTTGGAGAAGACTAGGGCCGGAATTACACCGAACCCATGAGCCGGTATAATAACCAGAGCCCTGGGCCGAACACCGTATCTCCTGGGCCGGTATACCAACCAGAGCCCACAGCTCGATCCATACGGGACTGGGCGAGCTCTTAACTGGTGCTTTGGCATACGGGACTGACGAGGGAATTTTTTTAACCACAACCTAAAATTTGCTCCCACGGGGATTCGAATTCAGAACCTCGTGGAGTGCCGCTCGAGTATCCCCGACCATTAGCCTAGGACCCCTTTGGCAGCTGGTGGTGATTATTATATTATATAAAAAAACGCTTAGCGTGAATGATAGAGGCAGATGGCGATAGGTACAGTAGAGAGAATCAATGAATTGTTTTCCATGGAGTAACTCGAGTGGCCAGATGGCGATAGGTAGAGGTAGCTGATTCATATAGGGACGGGACGGTTTGATGATGATGATTAGTGCTAAACCTGTCGTCCCTCCCTGCTCTGCATCCATATGATTCAACTGGGGCAAGCCGCTGGGCTGGGCCGGGCCGCGTGCCTGAAATGGCATTGATTGCGCCCATACGAGTGATAGGGATATGCTAGTGTTCACGTGCTACTACTGTTGTAGAGAGTGAGGGGAATGTTTGGTGATTTGGGCCTGCAGGTAGGGTTCATATTCACGTCATTTTGTTTACTGTTGTACGAAAACACACGCGGGGAAACACAGGATGTGTTTGGTTTCCTGGATAGTTTTAGCCTGGCTATCTCCACCCAGCCAGGTTAGGTGGAACTGAGCTAAACCAAGCCAAGATAGACTTGTTTGGTTGGTCAGGTTGTCTAAGCCCGGCTAGCCTCGGATTGTGTTTGGTTGCCCTCGGGTTATTTTCATACAATTACCTCTTCTTCGAATTGGTGAGTTTACCTCTTTGAGTAATTTTCTCGAAGAGCATCTTCTCCAGCGAGGCGGCGAACACGAACACGGTCAAATCCAAATTCCACGGCACATTTTCAACTTACGAGCACTTCTCGTTGAAATTAAACACGCACACAATTGGAACGAGAGGTGAGAGGAAAAGATCAACCTGAATCAGTTAATCAGCTATTCTAGATCTGAATCACGACTGCACGGTTGCGTTAGCTAGCTCTGCCTTGTTGTTGAACATGAGTGAGAGGACGTTCTTGGAAGAGGCCCAGCTGCCCGACACCCACAGCCACAGCAACAGCAACCGTAGCAGCCGTGGCGCCGCCGGGTGGTGGCATGCAGCAGCGGATCGCTGTCCGCTGCTCGCGGCGCCGGCAGTGGCGGGGCGGGCGCCGCGGGCGCAGAGGACCACTCCATGGATCCCCGCCGTGGCCTCCAGCCGGGTGGAACCGCCGCGCGCGGCCACGAAGCTCGACCATGACGACGCGATGGGCAGCCGCGAGAACTTGACGAGGGGAAGGAAGCCGGTCGCCACCGAGTCCACTTCTCCAGTCCGGAGAAAATCCTTCTCGCCGTTTCGTCTCCATGGCCGCTGTCGACCAAGACCTCCGCCGCCCTCTCGCGGTCGTGCTCGCGCGCGCGCCCGCTCGCGATGCCAGGAAGCCGAGAAGGACGCGCTTCCGGAAGTTTGCTCGCCCGGCCGCTCGCGCCGTCTCGGCTGGTGCCGCTGGGCTCGCTCCGCTAAGCCGGGCGTGGGCCGCCGCCAAGAACGAGGATGCGGAAGCAACAAAGAGATCGACCGCGGATCTCGATGGCCCCGTGTGAACGACGACGAGGAGGAGGAGGTGACCGTGAGCGCAGCCCGGGCCAACCTTGATCTGTGCCGTAGCCGCCCCGTGAGAACGCCCAACCCGGCCGCTTCCCCACGGCCGCATAGCCCAAGCCCGGCTAGGACCCAAGATTTGACAACCAAACATCACATTCTTAGCCCAAACCAAGCCCGCCATTTTATTTGGGGCAACCAAACACACCCATACTTTCTTCGTATGGTATACCGTACCGCACGGTGAGCAGATTGACAGTGTCCTGTGGAATTTTGATGCACCGACCGGACGGACCGACCGGCAGCTTGGCATACTCACTCCGTTCCACATTGACATTTCTTTGACTCATAAACTTGTGTTTGATCGTCGCCTTATTCAATTTTTTTATGTAAATTATAAAACAAACAAAACGCCATTACAATATCTTTAGTGATGTAATAAGTCATAACAAAAGTGGTAATATTTATTAAAAAAAGTGAATAAGACGGTAGGTCAAACACGCTTTATATGAGTCAAAGAATTGCAAAGATTATGAATCCGGGAGCAGTACCCTGACAGAAACGTACTGCGGCCGTGGACCTCATAAATGGTGGACTGGAGAAGCAGAAGCTTGCTCCACCACCAGTGCAAGCAAGATAGAGAGAGAGTAGGACGTGGACCAGCCGGGACAATACAGTTCGTTCCCGAGTCTTCGCCTCCCCTCCCCTGCTCTCGCCGGACCGGAATTGAGGCCATGTTTAGTTGCCACTACAGGAACCCAAAAAGTACTACGCTTCCCCTCTCACATCGATTCTCTTAACGTATTTTTGGAAAGATTAAATGTAGGTAAATAAAAAACTGATTGCACAGTTTGGTTGAAAAGTGCGAGACGAATCTTTTAAGTTCTAGTTAGTCCATAGTTGAACAATAATTACCAAATACAAACGAAAAGTCTTCAAGAAATTTCAACAACCCAAAATATTTCACCAACTAAACACCCCTGAAGTGACTGTGCAGGCGTGCCGAGAGGGATACTTTTTCTTTTGTGTCACGCGCGCCTCTGGTGTCTCTGCTCCGGTAAACGTACGAGGCCAAAGAACGAACGGATTTGGCGCCGGGGCTACTTCAAACCGCGCAAACGCAGTGGACACGGAACACCGCAACGATGTACTAGGATGGGAACCACCGATGGACCAGGACGGGACACCGCAGCAACGGACACGCCAAAGGATGCATGGCACGAGGTGCCATGGGCGCGCCCCGTGTACTCCGGTGAGAATTGAGTTCAGAATGAGAGAATGAGCCCCACCATTTCTTCTAGGCTTGCCACTTCCCACTCTCATCTTTCGGTCACCAAACACTAGTCACTAGCCCTGTATTATACGCGCGAGATACGAAGCTGGGAGAGACGACGGCCTTCCCATTCCCAGTTTTTGTCGCGCCCCGTGGTCCGTGTACGAAACGACTCGGGACGTGGCGGGCGACACGGCGAGGGGCTCCATGAAGCCTGCACGCGCGACGCGCTACCTGCCAACTACGGTGCTGCCGAGGGCAATCACGGGGACCCTGGAAGCAATGAGACCGCACGCCTGCGGGTCGCTCGATGGCAATCCTGACTCGTTGTCGAATTCTGGAGGACGACGACAAGCAACGGCGTCTGCAGTCTCTTTTTTTCCCCCTTCCAGCATGTTCACCGCAGTCTTGCGCGCAGGGAGCTGGGAGATGACGTTGAAGCCCTCATTGGCCTTGCTAGTGGCAGCCGGAGCAGGTAGCATCGGCGTCAAGCTCGGCGAGACCCGAGAGGATAGCTCGGCCCACTCAGCAAGCAGGAGGGGTGCCCTCTGTTGGAATATATGGGCTTGGTCCAATAAAAATCTCCAAGCAACTCCAAAGCCAAACAAATCTCAGGCTAAGCATCCATGCCCTCATTTTGATTTCTGGATGTTGCAACATGTGTCTTTTTTAATGTTTTGAAACAATCAATTTTTGAGATGTTGCAATATGTTTTTCCCGATGTTGCGGATATTGAGATGTTGTACCATATATTTCCTGGGGATGTTGCAACAACCTCCCCCCCCTCTCTCCCGATGTTGCAACAGTAGATTTCGAGATATTATTACAACATGTTTTCCTGGATGCAATTGTGGCACACATCCCCCACCCCAATATGCCATCCCGCCCGACCTCGCAAACAACGGTGCCTGATCCCCCAACTTCGGTGCGGCGCCCAACGCATGTGGACACTATTGCGCGCGTGATGGGGCGTGACACGGGATGCGGGGCCTGGGGATGTAGAGAGGGGGGACAGGTGGACGGACGAAGCACGTGTGGTAGGTGGGGCGGGCGTCTGGACACGTCGGGGTGGGGTTGCGCTTTGTGGGGCGGTATGTACTTTCCCTCCGGTTTGGTATTAGAGATCGTTTTGGGGCCAAGGGTTTGAGTCAAACATTGAAAATATAAATCATCAATAACTTTTAAGTTATTTAGTTTGTAAATGTAAAAATTATATGAATAAATTTGTCTTAAAAAATACTTTGATAAAAATATAAATATATCACATTTTCATAAATATATTTATAATAACAAGAGGTCAAAGTTGTGTTTTGAATACCGCATTCTTGTCCTAAACGACTTCTAATACTACACCGGAGAAAGTAGGTGGGCAAGAGGGTGTCCGATGGATTTTATCTCCAACATTCTGACGACCTTCAGCAGCAATTCACCACCCCAATCAACCTTGTGCCTTAAAAAATAGATTTCATTATGTAATATGTAATGACCACAAGACGGATGAAGAAACAACTTAAGTTAAACGGTGTCTCTCGTCAACAAGCCAAAATCGAACCACAGACTCAAAATTGAACCTAAAACTGAACCCTAGCAGTTCTGAAACTAATCCTCTAGGTATTATTAGCAATTCAACATTAAAAAAAAAAATGAACAATAGATTCAAGTTCTGTACTAAAATGCAAGAAGGATCCGATGACATTTTTTTTAGATTAGACATTCTTTTATTTTTAGGAACGTGGTTGGTATGCACTGAGATTTTTTCGGTTAACAAAACTGGATGTAATCATACATCAGAGTTTTGGAGTAATCATAAAACACCATGTTCCACGTGACAAAAGTGGATGACAACTAACCCCTCCGAGCATTGACATTGACATAAAATTAAAATCAACTAATCATAGCGCCACAAGAACTACCAGTGCATAATACTCCAAAAATAGAACAAAAAAAAAGAGCAAAAATTGCAGCAGGTCTCAACAGAGACGCGCAGCTGATTTACAGCCACTATCACCGAAACCAAATCGGGGCCTCTTTGCTTGGGTCTTCCTCCCCCACGTCCTTTTCTCGCGGTCGCGGTTCACAGGGAGAGAAGCTCGTTTTTCCTAATCCTCTTCCTGTTCTACTTCTACCCATTTGTTCAGCTAATCTCCACTTCCGTCGCTTCAACGGCACGTGAGAGAATCTCTCTCCCAGCGAGGCAGCCAATCGAAGTTCTCGCTTGGCTCGCTGTATCTCCTATCCTGTTCCGCGAGATTCTTGGCGATTCTGCTACTGATTTTTTTTCGAGTTCTTGAAATTTCTTGTACGAGTGTCAGTAGCCAACTGCTGATACAAAGATTCTAGCTTTTCTGTAGTCCCTCTCTGCGGCCTTGCCAAAGAATTTGGTGTTTTTTTTGTTGGTTGTGTACAATTTCTTCCACTACACCTCAAGAATCCGCCTCTCTGCTGTTTTGGGAGATTGACCATGGGCGGCGGCGGCGTAACGACGGCTTCCCGGGGGCAGCGACCCGCTGCTCCCCACGAAGCGGGATGGGGACGAGGACGACGCCGGCGCCTCCGCGTTCCACGAGTTCGACGGCGCCTCCTTCGCCGGCGCGGTGTTCAACCTCTCCACCACCATCGTCGGCGCGGGCATCATGGCGCTACCGGCCACCATGAAGGTGCTCGGCCTCGTCCCCGGGCTCGTCATGATAGTGCTCGCCGCGCTCCTCACCGACGCCTCCATCGAGCTGCTCGTGCGCTTCAGCCGCGCCGTCGGGGCGCGCTCCTACAGCGCGGCCATGGGCGACGCCTTCGGATGGTGGGGCAGGAGGCTGCTCCAGGTCTGCGTCGTCATCAACAACGTAGGCGTCATGATCGTCTACATGATCATTATTGGTAAAACCAAACACATCATCTGGGTGCAGCCTGAATTTCGACGCGATTCATTTGTTTCTTCTTTTTGCCTCATTAAATTTCTTAGGATTGTGGTGCCTTGGTCATTGATTTGAGAAACTGCAAGTAGTAGCTCAATCAGTTTTCGGATTATTCTGGAGTTTTGACCGTGGATTTAAGAGCAGATGTTGCTTCCTTTGCAACAGAGTACACCCAATGAAAATGAAATATCGTGCAATTGACTATTTCTGCATTCAATAAATTTATGTCCATTACTGGAAAACATCTTTGTTAATTGGTAGCATAGTACGTGTTTCCTATTTCTGTAAGAACTGAGACCCCATGGGATGTTTGGTGTAAGTTCTCGTTTCCATATAGGCACTGCCTGATGTCTGAAAGGAAATGTGAGTTTGTTTCACTTGTAGTAGCAGACGAGAAGCCTTAGTATCATATGCCTTTTACATTTTCAGTTCTGAATTTATACTTTCAATTTGATAAAATGTCACTCCTTCAAGTTTCCCCAGTTGATGCCTTGAACTGTGGATATTAGTTCGGTAGTTCCTACTGACATACAAATGTTCGTTGTTTACCGCAGGTGACGTGCTTTCTGGAACCACTTCTGGTGGTGAGCATCACTATGGTGTGTTAGAAGGATGGTTTGGAATACACTGGTGGAATGGACGTTTCTTTGTTCTCCTTGTTACAACCCTTTGTGTTTTTACTCCACTAGCATGCTTGAAGCGTATTGGTAAGCGATTGAACTACCAAGAAGTTATTACAGGCTCTAGAAGGTTAATGGATATCTGATTCAGTACTGTATAAATATGAGTTTCTTTTCATTTTTCTCTTGCAGATTCACTGAGCTATACATCCACAATATCTGTTGCTTTGGCGGTGGTATTCGTTATTATTACTGCAGGAATTGCTATCATCAAATTGATCGGTGGACAAATTCCAATGCCTAAGTTGTTTCCCACTGTTCCTGATTTGGCATCTGTTTGGGAACTTTTTACAGCAGTGCCTGTTCTTGTCACCGCTTACGTTTGCCATTACAATGGTATGATCAATTTCTAATTCTGGCTGCAGAAAACGAATCTCACTACAGAAGGAGTGGAAAAGATGCACACTGTAAATTTTTGTAGTTGCATTCCTGGAATGTTTGATTTCAGGGGCATAAAAAATGCATAAAAATGAAATGAAATAAATAAATAAATGGTCATAGGCTAGTTTGTGTTTTGAGCTGACGCCTTTAGTGTACAAATAAGTCCCAGAAAAAAAAATGTTTGCTTCTCAGCTGTCTAAGGAGATCTGATTTACATTTTTGCAGTTCACCCAATTCATAATGAGCTAAAGGACTCTTCCCAGATCAAGCCAATAGTGCACACATCATTGACACTATGCTCGACTATCTACATCACAACAAGTTTCTTTGGATATCTCCTCTTTGGCGAATCTACACTCTCCGATGTGCTCTCCAACTTTGATTCAAATCTTGGGATCCCATACAGTTCAGTTCTAAACGATGCTGTCAGAGTGAGCTATGCTGTTCACCTTATGCTTGTGTTCCCCATGATATTCCATGCATTGAGGCTTAATTTGGATGGGCTCCTCTTCTCCTCTGCAAGGCCTCTGTCTTCTGACAACAGAAGATTTGGCATAATGACAGCATTGCTCCTCCTAGTGATTTTTGTGTTTGCAATCTTCATCCCTAGCATTTGGGATGCCTTTCAGTTTACCGGGGCAACTGCTGCTGTCTGTATTGCCTTTATTTTCCCAGCTGCAATCACTTTAAGGTAACTTGATGCTCTTCAAACTTGTTCAGAATAGTTGTAGCTGTGTTTCCTTCCAACAGATTTATTCAACTAGTTTGGTGTACTCTTTTTTTTTCTAGTTCTAGAATGCAGATTGACCTCTGAGCATGTGGGAAATGAGAATAAAATAAAATAAACCCTTTTTTTTTCTAGTTGTACACGCTGCTAATATTAATATATTTAGTAGACCTGATAGATAAGCTGGATTTTGTATGAATCTGGATTGGTTGCTGCCATGATGTTTTCTTTTTAACAACAATTGCTTCCATGATGGTTAGTTGTTGAAAGACACTTTATTCTGTTAGCTTCTAATCCCTTTTACTTTTTGGTATATCAGGGATCCACAAGGCATTGCCAAGAAGTGGGACAAAATTCTGGCGGTCTTCATGATTGTTCTTGCTGTTGTATCAAACGTAGTAGCTGTTTACAGCGATGCTTACAAAATATTCCACAAGAAAAGTGCTCCTTCCAACGCCTGAATTGGGGATTCCACCAAGATAGGTCTTCATGGTTGATGGTGGTTTATACGCTAGTTATAGGCAATAAAAGATTCATAGTTCATTTAGGCTTTGTTTTTGATGATTTGTTTTGTGGGCGATGGTCCGACTCAAATCGCGCCGTTGAGTTTCATGTTTGTATCTCCGCACTGGGGCTGAATAGTTGCACAAACTGAAGTGTTTCGGTACAGTAAAACCAATTGTGTCAAATGTAAAATTTTAGAGTTATACGATCATGATGACTTGTTTTTGAACATTGTGTTGGATGTTAAGTAACCATCGGATGACTCTTTCGGGTGCTATGCTTAGTAGGTTTGTTAGAAGACAAGTGAGAAAACCATGGACTTCTGTTCTTTCTCATGGACAGTGGGGTTTTATGGTTCTAGCCTCGAAACACCATGGTTTTGCTTAGAAGGAAACTAAGAAATATCTGGTCCGGCTTCGGCAGGGCCACCAATCCACCATGGTTGCTCAGGCGGCGTCCAGTGAAACCGAAGCTAAAGCTGGCCCACAAGATCAGTCAGAGGTCTATCAGAACTTGGTAGAGGCTTATCACGAAGAAACAGGTACCGAGCAGTCGAAGACCAGAGACTGCACAAGATGAACCAGCTCTCTCTTCTCCACCGCGCCCTCCACCTACATCGCCTGTCTCCCAGACGCGCCCATGGCCTCACCGCCACCGCCGTCGTCCGAGCTCGGCTCTCCTCATCTGAACCCACCCCACAACAGCACGCGAAGCGCCTTCACGGCGTAGCACCTCATGAGAGCATCGCGGCTAAGGAGGAGAGCGACCACCCGCGTCAAGAGCTCGCGGCGGCGGGCAACAATAACGGCGGCGACAGGACATGCGCGCTGCCGACGTGGGCGCTCCTCGGCGGCATCACGGCGGGCGTGGCCGTGGCGCTGGCGCTGTCCGCGGGGGGCCGGCCCCGCGCTGGCGCTGGGGCCGGAGGGACCCCTGGTGGAGGAGTTCTGGGACAACATGCGGCGGTACGCGCTGTACGTGGTGACGGTGAGCACGGGGGTGGCGTACACGGTGCTGCAGCCCATAGTGGAGCTGCTCAAGAACCCCATCACGGCGCTGCTCATCGTGGCCGTCCTCGCCGGCAGCGGCTTCCTCGTCTCGCAGGTGCTCAATGCCATGGTCGGCAACTCCGACTTCATCTACAGGTACGAGTAGGTAGCAGGATGGAATGGAGCAGCGTGTGGCGCGGAGGCCTTCCCTGTGCCTGAGACTGGAGATGGATGAACGTGTGACGTGTCAGCATATCATTGGACGGTGCCAGGTGTAATCTCTTCGGCTTCCTTTTCCAGCTAGAACAGGAACGCGACTGAAATTGAAGCTTTTTTTGAACTTAAATTGAAGTTTGTTGACGACTCGTCGACTCGTCATGGATGTATTTTATTTTACTCAGTGTAATATTACTTTGAGCAAAACGCAAAACATTAGAACACTCTGTTTATTCGGATTATGCTACCTAACTATCGAGCTAGTCTAAATTATAAGATGTTAGATACCTCCTCGGTCCTAAATTGTATGTCGTTTGACTTTTCTAACACCCAAGTTTAACCACTGCCTTATTAAAAAGAAAATTATGCAAAATATCAATTCTTTTGCCATGACTTATTCTATTAATAAAAAAAAAATCTCAGTAGTAACTCAAATTTGGCTATGCTTGCATTTTTTTTAATAAAACGAGTGGTCAAATTATAGAGTGAAAAAAAAAGTCAAACGGCTCACAACTTGAGATGAAGGGAAATACATATATTTGGCTATACACTTAAATATAATACACCAGAAAAGCCAAAACATCATATAATTTGGAATGCAGGGGGTTCACAAGCTATAGATTAACAAAGTGAATAGCACAGTGTAGAACACAAACCAACGATGACAGGTGACACGACTTTTACCCCCAAGGTTCGGTTGTTTGTGGACAAACTATGTCGCCGTTGTGGTGAGTTCTTGGATCACCGATCTTATACGAACCCTCGTGGTAGACACTTCTATTTTGAGAGAACTTCGTTGTGGACACTTAATTTATGAGTCTAATTAATAAGGCACTCCAACAAACCTATGCTATAATTCCACTAGATTTCATCATCCGACCCCGATCAATGCATTTCCATTAGTAACATAAGCATCATCGGAAATTTAAATTCAAATTCAGTTTCAAAATTTGCATATACACACAACCACACTTCCTGGGCACGTTATGTTCTTGCGGACGAGTCTAGTAAATACTCGAATAGTTCGTGAGAGCACGAGCATATTTTGCGTTGACACTTTGTCCTTATAAAAACCCACTAGATTACAACATGCAAAAATATGAGCCGTCTACATGTAGGCACTTATGGCCCCACATGTCATGAGCACCCGTCTACATTTCAAAGGATAAGGCATCAACGAGCCCTTCTCACTCTCACCAAGAACACCATCAAGAACAAATAGAAAACAAGGAGAAGTAGGATTTGCATGAGAGGAGCAACAAGGGAAGGCCTTAGAAGAGACCTAGAAGATCCACGCGGTTGTTGCTAGGATTGAAGAGGGAGGAGCCCTCACTCCTTAGTACTCCTCCCTCTATCCATTTATCTGCATCGTTTAACCAAATTTCAGATTTCTAGTGCATCATTTCCTTTTTTCTCTCTTGTTGTTCTCTCGGTCTTCGCATGGATGACACCTCGTATGCATAATGAAAGCAACGCCACCCCTCCTGTTACACTTGACTATGTATCCTCCATTACCCATCGATTTGTAAGTATTCTGTGTATTGTTGCCGCCATAGCACTCGCTCCACCACGTTGTCATGCCACTGTAGTACTCCAATGCTGTCGCTGCTGCCATGTAATTAAGTTTACAACGACAATTAAATGGAAAGCACAGGAACGAGGAGGCATCCTTGATCTTGGTGCAGGAGTCTTAAGTGATGCTGATAAATGGACGGAGGAAGTAAGAAGGAGCTCAAGGAGAAGTTTCCAAGAAGAAGCAAAAACAAAGGAGGATCTCCAGCCAAGTCCTTTCCACACCACCAAGGGCTTGTGCTGCAACTCCTCTAATCCCCTTGGTAACTGGTAAGTTGAATGTTTCACATTCACCAAGATAATCTAGAGATCAAAGAACAAATGTTCATTACCTATAAAATGACACCATGGGGCTTTTATGATTTGTGTGATCGATGTAGCTAGATTAGTCTAGCTAGATATGCTCTATACAACCATAGGAACACCCCCACAAATTAGTTTACACATGTAAACACTTTAGGGTTAAATTTCATCTTTGAAGTTGTAAGAACACATGAACTATGTTCTCACAAACAATACCGAAGAACGTTCAAATAGTACGCGAGTCCAGCACTTAGAGTTAGACTTAAAACTTAATGCACACAACACGGATAGTCCAGAGTTTCAATTTCAGACCTCGGATAGTGGGAAATAAGGGGAGGGATGGAGAAAGAGAAATTGATGAATGGTATAAATAAATTAAATAAAGTGTGAAGAATGGATGACTAGGATACAATAATATTCTACAAAGGGTGAGATATCGATATCATTTCCTTGTCCTATTCGCCAAACGTTTTTTAGATTACACTATACAACGCAGACACTCAACCACACGCACACTCACCCCTACGAATACATGTACGCAAACCGTATACCTATTAGCACCTTCAAACGACTGAGCCGACAAATCTTGAATTTCACGAAGTCACCACATGCACCTCGCTGTCGACGGGGACGTCACCTACCACTAAATGCATAGAGTCGGAAAATTCTGAAATAAATCCAGAAAAATACGAGCTTGCATTAAGGGAGAACCGATTTTGATAGCTCCGGTCGTTGAGGTAAGGCTGATCCTCACTAGCAAGGCAAGGCAATCGTAAGTTAAATAAAAAACAAGACAATAGTTGTCTCAAAATCAGGTTTGCTCTAATGTCCTCTTTATATAATTTGCTCCATTTGAGCACTTAAGACTTTATAAAGTCTAAACTACTACTACAACAACACTGGCTTTTGTCCCAATCAATTTCTGGTAGCTTCAAAAAAAGTCTAAACTATTGACTAAAATTTAACAAATCTAAAACATATTTTAAATCATAATATAGTCTAAAGTCTTAGTTGTCAAATTTAGCTTACTAAACTTTAAGACCAGAAAATTTGAACGGCCCTAATCTATCGAAATCGAACCGGTATAGGTGATTTCTAATTAGAGTTCTTATCGCAGCACTGAAAACCAACGGCGAAGCTTGCTTGCTCGACTCGATCCCGCAGGCCGCAACTCATCTCCCACCTCGCCGCCGTGTGCCCATCTCGATCTCTCTGCCGTCCTCCCTCGCTACTGCCGCAGCCATGGACCCTTCCATGCCACCACCTCCGCCGCGAAACCCTAACCCCTCTTCGTCGTCCGCGTCCATGCCGCCTCCTCCGCCCCCCCCAAACCCCTCGCCGCCGACGGCGCGGCCGGAGGCGGCGTCGGAGCCCGACTTGTCCTCAGCGGAGGTGAACGGTAGCGCGGACCCTAGCACATCCTCCTCGATGCCGCCACCTCCGCCCCCAAAACCCGCCCCGCCGGGCACCGCAGCTGGAGGCGGAGGCGGCGGGCGCTGAGGGAAGCGCTGTCCCAAGCCCCAGCGTGAGCGACTCGTCAGCGAAGGAGGCGCCCAACACCAGCGGGGCGTCCGGCAACGCCGTCACGGAAGAAGCGGCCGCGCCGCCAGTGGAGCGGCAGAGACAGCAGAGGGCGCGCGCGCCGTATGCTATTCCCGATTGGAGCGCCGCGCCGAGTCACCCCTTCTTCCTTGAGGTGCTCAAGGACGGGGCGATCGTTGATCAGCTTGACGTGTGAGTCCGCAATTCCCATCCTGTCATCAGTTCTTCACTAATTTAGTTATCTTCTATTTCGTGATTATGTGGTTGTTTAGCATTGTGAAATGAGAGTCCTCAGTACCAAACGAAAGTTACGGTTTGCTTAGACTTTTTCTTTTTGTTCACTGCCCTGGCTATTGCTGCTGAGATGAAAGTTATGTTGTTTGCTGGTATTACCAAGACTAGGGTTTGGTGGATGACCCGTAATATACATATATGTTGCAGGTCCAAGAAAGGAGCTTTACATGTTTGGTCGAATTGATCTGTGTGATTTTGTCTTGGAGCATCCAACCGTTTCTCGATTCCATGCTGGTACGTTTTAGTCATTCTCGTTATCAGTCTTGACTTAGCCATAGTTTGCAAAAGGAAAAATGGTTACGGCACTGATAGAATGGTGTTTTCGAAATGAAATATTACATGAAAACAGCATCCTGTTGTTAGCAACTGTGTAAACCCATCTATCAAACCTACAGCTAAGCGTGTGAACCCATCTTCTCCCTTCCCTCCTTCCTCATCTCAGTAGCTGAGCTGGATTGGTTAAATCTCAACTAGTGATAGCTGACACTCACAACATAAGGTGAAGTAGCAAATTAAATTTTATTTGTTCTGATAGTAACATTTTATAAACAAGGCCATGCTTTTTCTTAGGAGCTAGCATTTACTTAAGAAGCTATAAGATATGGATGTCACTATCCATCTATTTTAGAAAGAAATGTAAAATAAAGCTTGTTAGACTGGGTTAACACTGTTGCACATTTTATTTTGTCCTTAAATAAGTACTTCTAGTATATTTCCCCTATATAAAAATTTGTTACTTGAAATGCTCTATTTATGGGCAATGTTCCTCGTATTTTGATGTTTACAAATTTATGATTTCGTTACAATGGATTTCTTTTTAGTGCCTAAGCAGCCCACTCAATGAATTGATTTTTTTTTGTCATTTTATTTTATTAGTTTTGCAGTTTAGAAATGATGGGAAGGTTTTCCTTTATGATCTTGGAAGCACACATGGTTCCTTTATCAATAAAAGTCAGGTAATTTGTATTCTGAATAAATCTTCTATGGTTTTATATCTTTATACTTTACATAATGAAACTATATTAATGCATTCTGTCATTTTACATTAATTTTTAATCAGAAACCAGTGTGATTTGTCTTGGTAATATACTTGCACGGATATGTTGCTGTACTATATTTATTTGTGGTGTTGCACTGCCAGTTTACACTGTAAATTTGCCATGTATATGGCCTTACCATAAAAAATTAAACTGTTTGTATCCTATGCTCTTTTTTTTGCCCATACATCCCATTTCTTTCCGGATAAGGTAACAGCAAATTAATTTGTCACATGTTAATTTGCTCTTGCACTCTTTACTTCTTTAGAGTCACACAAGGAGAATACACTGGGTTGTTAAATAGTATCTGCAATGCCAATCTCTTAAGGTTAACCTTTTAGAGCCTGTTTGGAACACATGAAAAAAAATTCCTTTTCCTGTGTTTTCTCTGAAATTGAACTGATCCCTGTGAAATTCCTGCGTTCCAAACATGCACTTAGAATCTTTATTTGGCTGGCCTGCGTTTCTATATATTCTTTCAAATTATTGGACATCCCTTATTGTCTTGTTATACTTTCTGATAATATATGAACTGAACTAGCAGATCAAGAAGAAGCTGTACACAGAGATTCATGTTGGAGATGTAATTCGATTTGGGCAGTAAGTAAGCTTGTTAACTAACTATTTGCCCATTCCTTGTGTTCAATTCTAGAGAACTTCTTTCTCTTTCCTGTTTATATTCTATTTCATTCCTAGAAGTTACTTCATAAATTGCAGCACTGCAGTGTTCATTTATAACCAATACTATCTCTCTAGAGCTTCTAATGTCTGCATATAAAAAAACTTTTTGCATACGGTCTTATTCCAGAGTTAAGCGTATTCTTTGGTCAAACTAATACACATAACAGACAGACATTGGTAGTTTGATATATTATTGGTAAACAATGTTTATATCCTTGTGGCTAATGCTCCATGGCTTCACCATTTCTATTTGTTTTACTAGGGTTCAATGTTGTTTGAGTTTTGGGTGTGTTTTTATATTTTATGTTCTTTTGAGTTCTTGATTCAATGATAGTGCAGTTCTCTTGCATATGCAAGAAAAAAACTAGGGTTGTGCTGTGGTTATGGTTTACTCAGTATGCATGTTAGATTCTATAAAACTAGGACTGGATTATATGCTTGACAATCGTCCTTCAAATGTAAATAGAAAGTCAGAAAGGTTGCAGAAGGATATAATGACAGTAATAGAGCCACTTTTTTATCTGTAACTTTGTGTCATGTCCCTGTTAGTTCTTGTAGACTTGTACTAAGTTAAATTTGCTTCCCTTCGATTATTATAAGGTTGTACCTTTTGGGAACCTGTTTTACATTTCTCCATTGATCTGGTGTCCTTTTTTTTTTTTCTTACTGGGACTCACTTAGCTCTTATGTATTAACTAGATCATCACGGTTGTACATTTTTCAAGGACCATCTGAGCTAATGCCTCCAGTAAGATTCTGAAGCTCAATCAGCTCATCTACTATTAATTTTTTTCTCATTTCTGAGTATGTATTTTCTTTCTGTCAAAAGTGAATTGACAATGCAACAAGCCTGTTGCTCTCTATTTCTACTTCATGATGTTGCATCAACAAAGTCATTTATTCCCAAAGCAAGTTGGTGTAGGCTAGATACAAAACCCTACACAATTATAAATAAATAAATAAAAAACAGTAATATGACACAAATGTGTTAGTTTTATTAGTATAATGAGGTTAATTCAGGTGAAAAGCAAACAAGAAATACATTATGTTCCTCTTTTGATTTGGTGATACTTCTGATATCGTATTGGTTTATCGAATAGTAAATCAGGGAAAACATGCTATATAATTTGTTTGCCTTTGTATTTTGACACTATTTTTTAGGTCCTCAAGCAGTGTTTGGGCCATGTATCTTAAGGTGTTAAGGAGATGCGTGATGATTCACCCCCTCAAAATGCCCAGGTGCATGGCGAGGTGACACCGTAGACACATCCTAAAACAAAATTAGAGTCTACTAGCTGACTTTATCAATAGTAGTCCACAATTTCATTACGAAATAAGATAATGAGTAGTGAACAAGTAAAATCAATATTCAAGGTCCATAGTCTTTCAACAATCAACACCCAAGTCTTAGCTCTCATCTTGATATCCGTCATCATCAACTCATCAGCATTGTCAGCAGCATCCAAGTATTCCACATCTTTTTCCTTAGTTCAGTGCCAGCCTGTGGACATGAAGTCACATCTCCATAGCCACCAGCTAGATGTTTGTTAAATTTTTCAATTCCTCCTAGAATGCTTTTGTCGCAAAGCTTACATAATCCCATCCAGGATTATATTCATGTGGACATGTAGTAGATGCTCCTTAAAGCATGGCCAATATCCATAATCCCATCCAGGATCGTTCAAGTTCAGGGGCCTTCTATTTGGATCATTCTTGGGATCATATGCAGAAGCACAACCAGTCATGCACTCAAACTGTAAGATTTAAGCAGACCCAAGCCAAGCCAAACACAAACAAGCGCTAGAGCAGAGGAAGGCCAGACAACAGAGCAGATGGAAAGGGAAGACCTGGGCACTGGGGTGATGAAGATTGAGCAGGCACTGACTAGAGAGAGGTGTGGAGAAGCAGAGCCACAGATTTGCGGAGACCAGCAGAGAGGCGTGGGTCGCCCAACAGCGGAGGCATGCAGGAGAGGCGGACCAACGTAGATGTGGGGCCACATGGATCACGGACCAGAGGGGACACACATGAACATGGTTGCAGACAAGCGGAGATGCATGGGTCAACGCCTTGCAGGGGCTCTGCTCCTGTTTCTTCTGCGCCGACCTCTTTCTCTTTTCTTTTTCTGTTTCCCTCTTGATTGTGCCCCAATTAACTGATATAGCCACTTGGAACCCTTGATTTCTCTGCCCATGACTCGGCTTCCCTATCGGTTTCCCGCCTGTCCTCCCCTTTCGCACTTCCCCTTAGATTTCCTGCCTGCCCATCCCTCTATTTCCCATAAGCACATCCCTATGGCATCCGCCTCCATGCTTCAGGATGCCCAGGCGATGCCATACACAGACCGCTAACGCGAAGGGGACACACAGGACCCGCACACGCTTGGATTTCTGCGCTACACCTTAAGAACCATGGTTTGGGGTACAAAGGATTCTGAAATGTGTCTTATAGAAATACATAGGATTCTGAAATGTGTCTTATAGGAACAACTTATTTCAGTGGCAAACTAAGATAATTTGTCAAAAAATGTATGGACTCTTTTATATGGAATCCTAGATAGTTTACTTATCCTTCTGTATTTGTGTTCGTGTAACTTTTAGACTTGATGCCTCTTAGTTGTGTGAGACCACCAGTCCATTTTGTTATGAGAAATATTTTCAAATCCTTCCTATATTCATTTGCTTCTTTTTCATGTCAGGAAAAAGACTTGCAGAAGCTCCGGGATGCTAGAATTCAGCAAGATATGCTTGATCGTGAAGCTTCTGTTTTACGTGCAAAAACTCAAGCAGCTTTGGCGGAGGGAATATCATGGGGTATGGCAGAGGATGCAATAGAAGAGTCTGCAGAGGTTAGTTGTCTGTTTACCACAGCTGCTCGTGTTTTTAGTTTCAGATCAGAGAATTTTGATGTAGCTATTCTCAAGATTAAGCTGCACACCACTTTCCTAATTCAGTCTCATATATTGCTTTGTGTTTTTACTAATCATGTTCTTGGATCTTAGGATGATGCAGATGAAATTACTTGGCAAACCTACAAAGGTCAGCTTACTGATAGACAAGATAAAACTCGTAGCAAGATAGTAAAACGAATGGAGAAGGTAAGCACTTGTACTGAATTTTCATTTTTCATATTATTGTATTGCAAGTTCTCATTTATCCCATACTTTACTTGGGTGAAAAATAAAATATTATTTCATGCGAATGTGCCAATAAATACTAGGACTCATACACAGCCTTTTCCAGTTGAATTTTCAGTTGATATTCTTTCAAACATAGTCCAGATTGCAGGTCGCAGGTACCTAAATAGGTCTATGGATTTCTTGGGATCAACTGATTTCAACTAAATTGGGTTCGTGATAGTTGAGATTTAACAGGCCATGCACAAGTTAAGATGGACCACAAAGTAAAAAGGAAGTGGAAAAAAGAGAAGCAAAAGTTAAATTGGCTGCTATATGCTGGCCCATACAGCCCACCATTGTGACCCCAAGCCATTCTCATGACTAGCACAAGCACACCATCTCCCTTTTCTCCTTGCTTTATCTTTGTTCTCCTAGGCAAACTAGTGCTGCCAGCTTGATCACCTCTGGCCAGCTTCTCAAACCATTACTGGCAACTTTGATTGCTCATGGGCTCCTATTTCCTTCTGTGCCCTCAATTATTTTCCCTAATTTGCTTTGTCTACTGAAACGTACTCAAGCCGGTGTCGATAGTCCTCTACAGGGCCTCCACCTCCAGCATCTTGGCAGCGACAATCTCTTGCAGTCCTATTTTCCTCCTCTCCATTGTTCCTTATTATGAGGCAAAGACAGCAATCCTGCCTCTTCAGGGATGTCAACCCTGTTCAACCTGACGTTCTAAGGGGGATAGTGTGCAGGTTTAGGAAGAGGAACACACATTTGATCCTGATTCATGTGCTATGTTAGTGTGCAGGTTTAGGAAGAGGAACACACATTTGATCCTGATTCATGTGCTATGTTTTCACATGCCTTGGTGGTATTGTGATGACTGAGGAACAAATGTCTATGTTTGGAATATTCATTCTTTGTATCCATCATTTTTTGATAGTACACAACAATGAAACACTAATGGAGCTATTAGAGTAGTAATTTCTTCTTAAACAGCATGTAGTTATATCATCACTAGAGCTATGCTTATGTTCCATACTGCCTGCTGTCTGACTTGGGTTTCTTGCTGGGTTTCAAGTTCAACTCTAGCCTACACAAATTTGCTTGGGACTGACAGGCTATGCTGCTGCTGCTGTTGTTTTATTGTATGGATCTAGGTGACATGTTCTGGAGTAGGTCCTATAGCTGACACATGGGTCCTTATAGTGGACCCACAGTGTTCTGTAGTAGTACATGTAACTTACACTTGTCATCGATTGTTGCTTCACTTGATTCATTGTTGAGTAATTTTCGTTTATTGGTTCGATGGCCATGCCTGCAGTCACAAATTATTGCGAACCTTCTACAAAAATATGATAAATGAAACTATCTTTAATATATCAGGGTGATACCACTAGAGAAAAATCAACCAGCGGATAGAAATAAATGAGCAGTTGTGCAAAAGCGTGGCTATATGAGCAGGGCTCATGCTACAGTGCAATCACTACGCTTCATGCCATTTACACAGCCTCACTTCATACACCATGCAGGAATTGATGAGTCAAAGGGCTTAAACACACATTAGCTTCTTTCCTGTTCTAAACTAAAACCTAATTGTGGTTTGTCGGTGCTATGCTGGATAGTAAGAATGTGAAGTCCAGCATACCACTTTATGTTTCTACACTCCTGAATCAAGAGTAGCATCAGGCAGTGGCTGCCATCATATTGCTAGCTTTCCGTTAGTTCCATCATCTTCAGGAAGTCCTTGCTTTGGGTGTGGACAATTGTTAAGTTTTTCCTCATAGGGCACTTGTTTACACTTTTTAAGGGCCCCTGCTTTACACTTCGGTTAAGGTCTTTTAATGCAATTGTTCCTCAAAACCCCTGGTCATTTTGGTTTTCTGGGAAATCAATAGGGACAATCTCTTCAGCTAGCCGAGAACCCTCATGCCAAATCTTGCAGTTGCTTTAAAAAAAAGCTACAAGCGTATTGCCCCATCCGTTGTTTAGTTGTATAGAGTCCTGCTATTGATGCTGTGCACTTTGGTAATCACGCCTGTGGAGTGAGACTGAAACTACACATTTTACACGATTGTATTTCTGTTTTCCATGAATCTTTACATGCTATTCTTTGTTCCAGATTGCCAACATGAAAAAAGAAATTGATGCAATAAGAGTTAAGGACATTTCTCAAGGTGGTCTAACCCAAGGTCAACAAACACAAATTGCACGAAATGAACAACGGATATCTCAGGTGAGGACATTCCTATGCTGACATTTGTTTTTATTCTGTATTATTTAGTTTCTTTACCTCTCTTAGGTTCTAGTTGCTGATGTTTGTTGTTTGCTTGTACAGCTTCTTTTATTTTATTAATATAAAAGCTTACAGTGGGGGCTTCCCCTGCTGTACCATTTTCAAAAAAAAAAAAAGAATTGCTATCACTGTCCATTTCTCATCTAGTGAGCAGGTCTAAATCTTATTTTTTTTTCAGATTCTGGAGGAGCTAGAAAATCTAGAAGAAACTTTAAATGACAGTATACGGAAAGTATTGGTGCTCGTTCTGGAAAGGCAAAGCGTGGCAGCCATAAAGCAAGTCTTGAGGAAGAAGATGACATTCTTAGGTATGTACGCTGATAAGTTTGATCTATGACTGCTCACTGCTACATCATTTATAATATTTATGCATTGGGATCTTAGTATCTTATACCTTTTACTTAAAGCTAGAATGCTAGATTTTTATATATTGACTAATGGATTGTTAAATAATTTAGTGACGATGACGAATTTTATGATCGAACAAAGAAGAAATCTAGTCAGAAATCAAGTGAGCAACAATCAGTTGAGACTGCTGATAGCCTTCTTGAGAAAAAAGATCTCATCACCAATGATATTGAAAGTAAAACAAAATTGCTCGAAGAAGAGAAGCATAAGTTGTCTCAGAGTGATACTCCAGATCTCAGGGATGATCTTGATGCTTATATGAGTGGCTTGTCATCTCAATTAGGTATGCTTGTACGCTCCAGTTACTTTGATTGATCATTCATGGGTATTTGTTTATTTTGATCTTTGTTACATGCCTGATATCATCGGTATGACCCTGATGGCTGTCTGTTTCTACTTCTTTTGTACGGAGTACAACCATTTGTTTGGCTGGTGGTTTCTGTGGCTGATAAGCCAGCTAATGCTGATTTGTTGTGAGAGAAAGACAGTGTATCATGGCTGATAAGATGGGCTGATAAGTTCAAGCGAACTGTATTAATTTTTCAAAGTAACAAAAACATGGGAAGGGAGACCTACCTTGAAGTCTTAACTGGAAGGTTCCTTAGGTCTCTCTTTGAGAGCAGTTCCCTTCAGTTGCAATATCATTAGGTTCCATATTCTATAACAATGGAAGCAAGTAACCCTAAGCTATAGAAAACTTTGGTCATGACCTTTGAATTTCATGAAATTCAGTTATGTGCCAGAGCTGCTGATTCTTGTTGGGATTTTAACTGTCTTGAGCAGAGTCTTACGCTCTCTGATTTACTGTAGAGGATCCACTCGTGTGCACACCAAAGCCTTCAGGAAAAGTATATTATATATGTTTCTTTATTGACTTTCACTAAAGTGGTAACTCTATTATTAAGTGGTTGAAGCATGCGGATAGGACTTGATGCCCTACCGGAGTTGCTGTGGAAATTGTAGGGATGGAAGAGGGGAGGGTGTGGTCTGTACTCTCGACGCCAGCGAGGAGCCGTGGTGGCGAGAGTGCTGCTGCTGCTTCTGCAACCCTAGGGCTCACGTTAGGACGATAGGGCAGGGACGGCTAGCTCCAAAGGGAAGCCAGCAACTTAATTGCTGCTTCTTGCTTGATTTCCTCAATAGTGTTTACAAGATATATATATATATATCCTCTAGCAAAAGTAACAAA
The DNA here is from genome assembly GCA_015847255.1 of Hyparrhenia diplandra. Taxonomy (NCBI): domain Eukaryota; kingdom Viridiplantae; phylum Streptophyta; class Magnoliopsida; order Poales; family Poaceae; genus Hyparrhenia; species Hyparrhenia diplandra. Next base: position 4,912 of record JADLZK010011403.1, on the reverse strand, counting down.
ACCTATTTTAAGAAATAAATAACCTATTTGGGGAAATAGCAAATAATCAGATAATAATGACAACTGGGCTGTCAGCCCATCTAATTTAGGCGCCATCGATGGCTAGGCGCCTCCTAGCCACCTGTTGTGCGCCGGGCGCCTAGTATACTGGACGCCAGTCATAACACATACTTCCTCCTGTTCCAAATTGTAGGTCATTTTGGCTTTTCTAGATGATTTTTCTTTTTGCTATGCATCTAGACATAGTTTATAACTAGATGCATAGCAAAGCCAAAATGAATTATAATTTGGAACGGAGGGAGTACATGATGTAGAACTAAGTTACCAGAGTATATGTTGTTGCACATGTGCTATTTTCTCAGGATGAGCATTGTTTTGTTCTGCCATGCGGCATATGTTTAGTCTTTAGCATTGATGAACCAAACTAAAAGTTATGAATTGCTGCACACTTATTTCTGCATTTGTTTCCGGTTTGGATGTATTTACCTGTCTTATTATCTTGCTAATTTGAAATATCTTGCAGTACATGATAAGATTGCTCAAATTCAGAAGGAACTCTCTGATCTTCAGGATGAGCTTGACAGAGTAGTTTACCTACTGAAAATAGCTGACCCTATGGGAGAAGCAGCTTGTAAGAGGGATCTAAAGCCAAGAGAAGCTTAAACCTCCAACATCTAATGATAATCCAAGATTAGAATCAAGGAAACAAAACAAAATTGGAAAAGCTACAGCCGAGGAGAAACCCAAGGATTCTTCTAGCGAAGTAGGCACAGATAAACCTGCTAAAGTACAAACAGATGTCTCTAAGAACCAAGAAGATGGCAGCAGACCTGCATTCGCCATGCCAAAACCTCAATGGCTTGGTGACAAAAGGATCATAGAACCTGAAGAAAACTTTATAAATAAAGAAAAATCTGATGCAGAGGAACCTGATAATTTTGTGGACTACAAAGACCGAAAACCATTCTTTCTTCAGGCAGTGGAAAAGAGCTTGAAGAGGCTGCCCCTGGGCTTATTTTACGGAAGAGAAAATCTGCTGGCGAGTCAGTTGGCAGTGAGGCAAATTCATCTTCGGTTGAAAGTGAAGCATCAGTTGCCGATGCTGTGGCCCTTCTGCTTAAGCATAAACGAGGTCTTCAAACCTCTGAAGAAATGGAGAATGAGAATGAACCGCATTCTAGCAAGAGAGAAGGAAAGAAGTCTAAACAAAAACGTGTATTGGGCCCAGCAAGACCAGACTTCCTTGAAACCAAACCAGATTCTGAAACATGGGTGCCACCTGAAGGTACGGAAATTCTACTAATGAGTTACGAATCAATAGCATGCTGGGTCCATTGTTAACCATTGTTGGATCTTCTGTAGGTCAAACTGGTGATGGTCGCACTGCATTGAATGACCGTTTAGGTTATTGAAAAGTTCTTCCAGCAACAACGCCCCCTGTGGAGAAATGCAGTATTGTGCTTGTGGTGTTGTGAGCCTGTTCGGGGCCATATTATGTTGATGACAAGTTTGGCGAAGGAGCTAGGTTTCGTTGGCACCCTTTCACTTTCTAAAGAGTAGGTACATAGGATATAAGGCTGTTAGAGGTTCAATGTATATCACCCCTGCCACAGAGTGTACATTTTGTACTCGCGCGTGCCCTGTTATTTTGCACTGGCACCGCGTTTATTCATTCTTCATTCACCAACCTTTTAACCGCGAGGGTTAGTTTTGGTGTTTAGCAACAGCAGACCTGCAGCATGGCTTTGTAATTTCAAGTTGAACGGATTCACAGGGCCATCAATCGACAGGCTCTTGGCCTGGCTAGCTGTGAAGGAAGGGGGCGACTATTTCCGTTAAGCCATTCTCCGTCTAGCGCTTGATTACAATCATCACTTGGATATCCTGTAGAGTTGGTATGCTCAAAAAAAAAAAAAAAAAAAAAAAAAAAAAAATCCTGTAGATTTGGTGGGGTTACAAAGCAACTCCACCGGTATGTTACAGTTACAGGATACCAAGCAATCTGATGCAATAAAAGATCAGTGTCTGATGCAGTAAAGGATCAATCTCAGTGGCTCACTTTAGGCTCGCGCGCTTTTCCGAAAGTTCAACTAGAACCTGGCAATCAATTTCTAGCTGGACTCGCTGTACCTCATACTGTATTCCATCTCGACAAGCCATTGCCTATGTTTCTAGCGCGTTCAGACAACGCTCATATACCATCTCACTTTTCCATGGCATCTCCTTCGTGATCCCGGAGAACCACCCCCGTCGCTCCTGTAGGATCCCCAACAAGAAAAGAAGCATCAACATTGCAGCCTTTGCTAGCTTTGTGGATTTCTAGATGTAGGCCCAATGACCTTGGCTGGATGTGGGAGCAGCTGCTATTGGTCAAAGGCTGTCTTTTGCACACTGCACTGCCATTATCATCGCCATCAGCACCTCTTCCTCACCATGCCGCCGCTTGTTCCTCGCCATCCACAATGTCTATACACACGGGTTAGATTTAAACCTCACAGGTGGAGGGGTTTAAGTGAAAAACACCGTAGACGTTGGATCCTGATCTTGTGGCCTTAATTTATGGTTGCATACGCCGCACACGGCTTTGCTGCACATAAGACGTTGCCATAACTATAAGACTTAATGAGATGATGTGAATGCAGCACCTCACTAGACACTAATATCCTTTCCTGAGTAAAAACCGGGATCAAGTAGGTCATGCGTCTAAATGAGGGGGGTGTCCAAGCGCATCACCTATGAGCACCTTTGCTTGATCTCAAAAATACTTGGCCATTGTGCAGTCCATCAAGACATGCTTTATTGACTCCTCCGCGCATAGACATCACAACATTCGCAATGGATTCAATGTGCCTCTGATGCAGATCCCTTTTGTCGGCAGGAAGCCATTCACCACCCGCCTCGCCAGAAGACCTGAACCTTTGCTGGAACATACATCCTCCATATATATACGTTTCCAAGCTATATCACCTGACCAAGATGCTAGGTCCTCCTCTGATCATCATAAATCCATCGATACGCCAAGCGAACCATATCTACCATGTCTTTCCCAAGCTCAGGTGGAAGTCCTATGTTTGGTTTTGGATAATTGAGATAACCAAGTGGACTGAATTCTACTCTAGTCTTGTGAATAAGAAAGGTTATGTCCACATCCCAGGTTGAGCAAGGATGGCACACATGGTGAACATGGTGATCAAGTGCTCATATCTTGGAAAAGAATAAATAGAAAAATAAAATCGTATGGGCTCAAGGCAAAGGTATAATATAGTATATTTGTTTTATCGGTTAAGATGTAATAGAGTGTGTGATCAGGAATAGATAGCGTACTATAAAAGAGGGCAAAATCTTTAATGGTAATGGTTATCTAGTGCCACTAAGTGTTATTCTCATTTGCATATACTTAGTATGCTTAATGATGTGGTGAGGCACATGAGAAAAACCCTTAAAAATTATTTGTGAAAAGCTAACTTAAGTTTCCAATTTATTTTTGAATATATTGGTGAAGTTAGCAAAAAAGAAAAAGGAATGTGAGGAGTTGCTGATGTTGTCCAAAAATTTCTTATTCGCCTAGCTCCATTGCTTACTGAGGCGCACTCATTGGTGTCAATGTGTTTGAAAAACCGCTTGGCCATCACGAGGTTACCCGAGACAATGATTAGGGCTTTGGCGTATGCAAAACTTGATGGTGAATGCAGAGACAACAATTTATACTGGTTCGATATGCCAGAATAGTGCCCTGCGTCCTTGCACTTAGGGATAGTATATTGCACCTTGGACTTAGGGTTTTGACCGTGAGGTCCTGCTTTTCTGTTGGCTATCTAGAGAACCCTGCCCCTCATTTATATAGTCTACGAGGCAAGAGTCTTAGTCTGCTACAATATAGAGGTCCTAGTAGGATTACAATTACTAGATAGGATTACATGTGAGGAAGTTCTAGTCGGACTAAATTTTCTCCCTTCATTGTCGGAAACCTCGAGTACTATATACCAACAAGCCCCTGAGCAATGTATGGTTGAAGTTTGGAAGCCTCTTCTTATTCCTCCTGGTCATGCTGAGTAGAAACAAGCGTCGTCTGAGTGGTTTTCTTGAGAGAAACTATGTAGCGTTTCTTGAGATATTCGAGTGGTGTGCACTTTTTGTAAAAGCTCACGCACTAGTTGTAGCCCCCGAGGCTCTTGTTGTTTGGTACAAAGAGTTGGAGGGTCTTATCTTGCGTTGAGGAAATTTGAAAGCATCCTCTAAGGTTATGTATCCCGTAGCCCCCGAGCCTACAATCTGACTACTCAGTAGTTGATTATAGGATCTTGTAGACATCCTCAAGGGTGCAGCTGAGTCGTTCAATGCTTGTAGTCATTCGTGTCCTGATCGACTTAAGTCGAGACAAATTTGGGTGACCGTGCCCTAACTGACTTAGGACGAGTCGAATTTGGGTGACCGTGTCTTGATGGACTTAGGACAAGTCAAATTTGGGTCTTCCATCCTTGAATCCAAGTCTCTGGGTATAGTCGGAGCGATACCTACCAAGTCGAGGCAATGGTTGAGCTCCTGAGTTTAGTGCCAACTAAGTCGTGGAGGCGGAGAAGCCTGATCGGAGTAGCGGAAGTAGCCAACATGGCGACTGAGTAAGGCAGCTCTTATGAGTGTACCCTACCCAAATGCATATCCGTAATAGTCCCCTCGCAAGGTAAACATAAAAATACGTTGTATTTGACATTCCGGATATCAAGTCGGGAACATGTCTCATGCATGTAAAATAATCAATAGGAAGCGGATCCCAAAGATTATGGAATGCATATAACTTTTTTTCAAGGCCTTGCTCTTGCTAGGCTATGTAAATTTCTCGAGTAATTGATCATCTATTTATAAGCACTAGAATCTCTAGAGTATGGTTGATTGACTTAAACCATGTGACCCG
>JADLZK010011402.1:0-138580 GCA_015847255.1 Hyparrhenia diplandra | reverse complement strand
TACATCTTATACCGCCAACTTAGCTCTAATTAAGAGAGATGGAACACACTTATATCAAATAAACGGTTACTACTCACCTAGTTCCACTTGTATTCGAGAATAATTGTTTTGCTGGAACAAACACGTAAATGTGAGAGTAATGCCAAATAAAGAGTAAAGTGCAAACTCGGAAATGCGCTTTGACCAAGGGAACGCGGGCGAGCCGAACCGAGAAGAAAAATCGGACGAAACACCTCCGGAAAGGCGACCTACACCGCCACCAAACCCACACACCGCGAAGGATGGGGGGCGCGGGCGGGCCAAACTGGGCCGACCGCCGCGGATGGGCGGCCGCCGCAGGCACGTGCCCGATCCCACCGCGCCTTGTCTCCGTGTCCGGCCGGAGGAGCTAAGGCGGTGCATGGCGGTGCTTTTTAGGATTTGGCGCCAAAACTCCCGCCAAAAACCACTTTCATTCTCCTATAAATAAGAGGCCACACCCCCTTCCAAAACACAACACACACCCTTGAGCACTTCACTCACTTTCTTTAGTCCTAGTTGTAGTTTTGAGCAAGGTTGAGCTTCAAGGAGGGCTTGTCTCCTTGGAAGGATCTTTTGGTAATATTATTATTATTATGGAGTTCCTTTCAATATTCAAGTCTTTATATTCATATTGCAATGCGTTCGAACTAGAGTATAGTTACCCTCATGTTATCTTATTAATGTGTGAACTATGATCTAGTTGACATATTAGTAGATAGGACTTGGCTAATTATAGAATTAACCGTTATGTGTCGACTCGCCAGAGAGTGGTCGGTTTATGTAGATTATGATGGTTTGGTGTACCTTCGGGTTTACCTTTATCCTTGCTTGTCGATCCGTAGGGCTCGGAGTCCCGGGGGATTTAGGTAGTTTTTTCTATATACGTGGACGTGGTGTCCGTGTCTATAGTAATCATCGAAATGTCGGCATCCCACTAGTGAGGTAGGGGGGTGTGGTGACAGCCCTGTTCCGCCCATCGTATATCTCCACGTTCGGATGTTGAGTTGGAGTTCTAAAAGTGTCCATCGGCTAGCGGACTAGGCTGCGGGCATCTCCTCATCATATGATCGTAATCCCATCATGATTTAGCCTCCTCACATGTTAAACTAGAGTTCACCCATGTGCAATATTTAGAACCACCTTCTCATTGTAGATTCTCTTTTATCCTTTTCTCTTCCTAGTGGTGTAGTAGCTTATGTGTGTTTGTCACTATCCTGAATATCTATTCTTCTTACCCCTGCAATTGACTAATGGTTATTCATAAATACATTGTGGATCATCATCATCATTATGCTAGCTAACCACACAAGCCTGCCTTCCCTTGGGAAAATATAAATCACGATACCCGAATACCACGGGTGAAATGCTACAATGATAGATCCGCGGCGCTTTGATTGACTAAAGTAAACACATGAATCCATCTATCATCTGATATCTCTTAACGTGATCTCCGAGAATATTATTCTTAGAGATTGCACTATGAAGTGCCAACAAGCATTTCTGGTGCCGTTACCGAAAATGGGTTATTATCTATTTCTGGTAATGTCGTTAAGAAATATCAACAAGCATTTCTGGCGCCTTTCTTGAAGGCATGGTTTCTAAAAAAAAATCATAAAGCTAGCATATGATGATTATAACCACATGTATGAATGATAGCCCTAGTCTTTGCAGGGTAACTCTTTTGTTTTCTTCCTGTTGTGGATGAAAACAGGGATAGTATATGATCGGTCGCAACCTACCGAACAACCGTTGACAATCCCGGAGGCGTTGATCGAAAAGAGACGGTCCCATACCGTTACACTGCCGCTACTCCCACCGGAGGTTGAACCCATCATCACCGTACCATCTTCATCAACACTCATGACCAAGACACTCCGTGACTACTCAACCCCAGCGGTGGGCAATGTCCCCACTGGGCCAACAGTCAATGTTGGAGACAAGAATTTTGAGATCCGCACTGGCCTCATCACGATGGTATAGGCAAATCCATTCTGTGGATTGCCAGCGAGGATGCCAATGCGCATCTTGAGAACTTTCTCGGAGCTTTGTGATACTATAGTGATCAGGGACGTCGCGCCAGACGCGATCAAGCTCCGCCTGTTTCCTTTCTCCCTTGTGGGGAAGGCAAAACAAAGGTTTTACAAAGACAAAGAGGCGATCGGCACATGGAGCAAGTGCTCCCGCTGCGTTCCTCGCACGTTTCTTCCCAATGGGTAAAACCAATGCCCCTGCTGGCAAGAATCTCAATTTCCAAAGAGAATCCAAATGAACCAATTCCTGAAGCGTGGGAAAAGGCTGCAAGAGTACATCCTTGCCTGCCCACATCACGGCATGGGAGACATGGCTCGTGCCAGAACTTCTACAATGGTCTTACACCTATGTGTAAGGGCCATCTTGATGTCGGCTTTGGAGGGGCATTTACTGTCCCTCACTTGTTGAAAAAAGCTGAAGCACTCATCGAGAAGATGATCGAGAACCAAGCATGGGGAGAAGACAGAGCCCCAACGAAAAGAGGCATGCACAACGTCAAGGAGACGGACATGCTAGTTGCAAAGATGGACCTGTTACTCAAAAAGATTGGGAGATCAAGCCACCGAGAAGGAAGTCATGAACAACACTCTACCACCTCCGTAAGCATTGATGACTTGTGAAGTCTGTGGAGAGCTTGGACATTCGGGCAACAACTGCCCCGAAACTCACGAAAAGCTTGCCTTCATCAACAATGGGTTCCATCCAGGATAACAACAATGGTAATAACAATAATAATAACAATAGGTGGAACAATCAAGGGCGTCCACAAGGAGGTAATGGTTTTAATTACAATTACAGTTCTAATTATAACTCAAACCAACCTTCTTTGAAAGATTTAGTTTATGGTCAAGCTAAGATTAATGAATCTCTGAACAAGAAAATATCTTATAATGATAAAATGTTAGAATCTATTAGTTCAAAACTTGAAAATTTATCTACTTTAACTGTTCAGAATCAATCTAGCTTTAATAAAATGATTGAAACTCAAATTTCTCAAATGTCATCTGCTATTTCGCCTAAATCAAAAGAAGGTTTGGCGAAGCCAAAACCTTCAATCAAACAAGATTAACATGGTGACAACGAGGATTGGTAACCCTCGAAGTCGATTTGCCCGGATGTTTTTGTAGAGTCACCATTTGTCGCAAAGAAGGCAGATCCTAGGCACCCAACAATCACTTGTGCAATTGGTCCGCACGTCTTCAAGAAAGCCTCTTTTTCGTGATTTGGGGGCAAGCGTCAACATCATGTCCAAGAAGACAAGTGATGCACCGAGATGTTCGCCACTCACCCCCATCAAAATGCAACTCCAAATGGCGACCAATCCATCAAGACAAAGCCGAAGGAATAGCAGAAGATCTTCTAGTACGGGTGAAGAACAGTTACATCCCCACAGATTTTGTCGTCCTGGATATGGAGGAAAATGAGAACATGTCACTACTCTTGGGAAGACCGTTCCTAAACACAGCAAATGCCACCATATCTGTGGGAACAGGAAGGATCAAGTTCCAACTCCCTGATGAAACAGTACGGTGCCATTTTAACGGTTTCAAAATTGTCAACCCAATCAGTAAAAGGAAACCCGAAGTCAAGCCCAAGAAAGCCGAAGAGCAATGTTCTATGATTCGTATTAAGTACGGATCAACCACCCAAGAGTTGAAGGAGATAGTAATAGATCCCAAAAGTTCATGAACCTCCCTCAACTAGCCAAAACTTTGAGAAAACAAAAGCCGGAGCCAAAGAAAAAAGGCGGCTCCCAAGAAAGATGATGCTCCTAACGTAAGAAGTTTCGAGGGAAAAAGCAAAGCCACTCCTACCAAACAAGTGTGGAGAAGGAAGGAACAATCAACGCCAACACCTTCACCATCAAAGACCACTACAAAGGTCCGGGTAAAGCCTACACCCGCCAAGGAAAGCAATGAGCTTACACTAGAAGAAATTTTGGGAGTGAAAGCGTAAGATATTCAAATCAACCCCACTTTTTCACGACGAGGGGAGCACCAAAGGTAAGTCAAGAATAAATTAAGTATTTATTTATTTATTTATTTCTAGAATTTATTTACTCACAAAAAAAATATATATATATATAGATGAATCTTAAAATTCCTTTTCCAACACTATATAGTATTGAATTTAATATATAAAAAATTAAATATAACCTATAAATAAAATTTTCTAACTCATAAAATAAAACTCTTGATTTTTAGCACCCCATTTATTCTGCCATGAATAAAAAAATATAAAACATATTTCAAAATAATTTTTCATTTCATAAAGTATTAAAATAAACTTGGGAAAAATCGAAAATTTGGGCCAACGGTGAAACCGACCCGAAGCACCAACGGTCGAGGAGCAAAGACATGACCGTTTCTGCCACCCCCCAAAAGTTGGGCGCAGGGGGCCACCCGGCGCCGGCCGCCATGCCTCTGGCGGCCGCCCCTCGGGAACGCCGCCATTGTCCCCGCCTCGTGGCGAAGTAGCCGTTGTTCTCGGTCCCCGTGTCGGTGGTGTTTTGCTCTATAAATACTCGAGGTGCCCTGAGAGCTCACCACCCCTCTCATTCTCACATTTTCACTCTCCCACTTCACCTATCCATTCTATCTTTTCTCCAAGAGCTTGTGCAAGAAACTTCTTGCACTCAACAACCCCAACGTGTCAAAGATCAAGAGCTAGTAATAATTTTTCGAGCTAACATCACCCTTGTTCTAGTTCTTGTTTTGTTCTTGTCAACATGAGCGGGATAGGAAGCAAGATCGCCGGAGCATTCAAAGAAGACGTTGAGAAGGAGCTCCCCATCTCTCTCAAGGCTCGAGCTCTCGCCACACCGGGCCGAAGGAAGCCCGATGCACGAAGACGACGCTCCTCCTCAAGTCCACCCACACTTGACGATCGACCCAGCTGACGCTCCGTACCTCGACCTCCAAGATGCACGAGAGATACAAGCATACCACATGCTCAAAGATCGACCCTTCGCTCACGCACCACGCTTCTCCCAGGAAGCTCTCGAGAAACTAGGTATGGATTCTGAATTCCCTCGCATGTGGAGAGCCGTAGGATGGGCAAAGGTAGATCCTCTTGATGAATTAGGCTCTAAAATGCTCACTATCCAATTCCTGTGCACTTTGAAAGTTCATGATGAGGGTATTTCTTTTCGACTTTTTCATACCCACCACTATCGCACATGGAAACAAATTGCTGAAATTTTGGGGTTTGACAAAGCGAAATGCCTAATTGATTTTGATGCAGCCCTTCGTGGGTATAATCGTGATGCCTTCTTCATGCAAATATCTGATATTGATTGCTCTAGTGCTAGATTTGAGGCTGTTAATGCAAACATACAACATCCATCACTAAGATTTATGCATAAATGGATGTCTAGCACTATTTTTCCTAGACATGATCCCCGTCGCATTCATGATGCTGAATTAAAATGTCTCTTTGCAATGCTAAAATGAATCAAAATTGCTCCTGTGAAAGAAATGATTAATTGGATGCTAGAAACCATCAAGCTTACCACCACTATTTATTGCACTTCCCTTGTGACACGGATTGCTCATGGTGTTGGTGCGCTGGAAGGACAGAATGTTCTTTACATTCTTGACCCGCGCCCCGAGATCACGATCCAATCCTTGGTTCAAGGGCATCATATTAAGCTTGATGCAGATGACCGCGAGAAAGTCATTTATTACTTTCCGGGCTATACAATGGAGATTCCGCTTCCTAACCCGGAATACTCATTGTATAAGTCCCGTTCACTTACCTTCGTTCGGATCCTTTCCGACGAAGCCTTGTAGCTTCTACGTGTCTCGCGAGTCAACCAGAGAGTAGCAAGAGATGGGGCAGAAATTCACGATCACCGCCCCACCACCAGACTTTGTGCGAGACCCACGCACCTGACTCCACTCAGGGTTCACGCCAGTCCAATTACATGGTTTCTTTTCGGCTATGCCAAACCCGGGTACATACCGGGCTACGGTCGGGTTACACCCCGCACCCGGATCGAGCGGCGGCTCAGCATGGACAGGCTCCTATGAGATCTCTTCTGAGTCTGAAGGATTGCCTCCATCACCACAACGCCGACACACGGAGGAGCCCCAGACGATCCAGGACCTCAGCACACGCATCCACGGTCTGGAGGTGAGTACTAGAAATATTCATGATACACTCCACTCCTATGTACAGACTGCAGATCAGCGCCACCAGGAGTTCACCGACATCCGTGCACGAGAGGATCAGCGCCGCGCATAGGAGAGAGCCTTTTGGCTCCACATGGGATATAATCCCGCCCGTAGGCTTTGAGCGGCTTTGGGGAGGACCCCCACCGTAAGCCTTTAATTGCCCAAGTCATTTTCCTTTTCAGTCAATAAAAAAAAATTGATAAAAGCAACAAAAATATATTCCACTCCTATATTTGACATAAAAAGGTGTAGATTTCTCTTAAGATGAAATGATGAATAGTTGCTCTATTTATGAATCAGCTTGCACCTAGTTTATAACTTCGAATTCCTTGATGTTTAAGTTTGTTGGCTAATCTTTGTCTTGTCCTAAAAACTTGATAAGCATGGGTTGCAAGAACATGATCCTTTTCTAAGTTATTGCCGGATATGATATGGTACAAAGAGACTCTACTATAACTTTGTTCCTAGAGAACTTGACATCCGGGAAACCCGAATCTAAAAAAAAAAAAAAATGAAAAATGGACAAGTGTCCGAGGGCGAGTAGAGCCCACATCTCCAAAAAAAAAGAGAGGAAATAAAAGACACAAGTCTAGGGTGAGAAGAACCCACCTCTCCAAAAAAAAAAAAAAGAGAGAATATCACACTCTCTCAAGTATTCAAAAAAAAAAGAAGAGTATGCAATTACATACATATGCTAAATAAAATCCCTGGATGCATAGTTACTCAAAAGAATAAAAGAAGTAGTAGCTCTACTAAACCGTTCTATCTTGCAATCCCCAAAAATGTGGAAAAATGTTATGAGACCCATATGATTCGAGTAATAAGGATAGATGAAAATTGCCAACTTATTTAAACAATAAGTGAACACTGCTATAAACATGGTACACTTTGATTTATATCGGCATTGAAGCAACTCCCGATCATCAACCTAAATACTTTAGCTATTTGCTCGGGGCGAGCAAAGGTTAAGCTTGGGGAGTTTGTTGGCGGTCACTATCATACATCTTATACCGCCAACTTAGCTCTAATTAAGAGAGATGGAACACACTTATGTCAAATAAACGGTTACTACTCACCTAGTTCCACTTGTATTCGAGAATAATTGTTTTGCGAGGAACAAACACGTAAACAGGTGAGAGTACGCCAAATAAAGAGTAAAGTGCAAACTCGTGAAATGCGCTTTGACCAAGGGGAACGTGGCGAGGCGGAATCGAAAAAAAACGGACCGAAACACCTCCGGGAAGGCGACCTACACTAGGCCACCAGCCCACACGTGAAGGATGGGCGCGGGGCGGCCAAACTGGGCCGACCGCCGCGGGGTGCGGCGGCCGCCAGCAGGCCGTGCCCGATCCCACCGCGCCTTGTCTCGTGTCCGGTCTCGGGAGGAGCTAAGGGCGGTGCATGGCGGTGCTTTTTAGGGATTTGGCGCCAAAACTCCCCAAAAACCACTTTCATTCTCCTATAAATAAGAGGCCACACCCCCTTCCAAAACACAACACACACCCTTGAGCACTTCACTCACTTTCTTTAGTCCTAGTTGTAGTTTTGAGCAAGGTTGAGCTTCAAGGAGGGCTTGTCTCCTTGGAAGGATCTTTTGTAATATTATTATTATTATGGAGTTCCTTTCAATATTCAAGTCTTTATATTCATATTGCAATGCGTTCGAACTAGAGTATAGTTACCCTCATGTTATCTTATTAATGTGTGAACTATGATCTAGTTGACATATTAGTAGATAGGACTTGGCTAATTATAGAATTAACCGTCATGTGTCGACTCGCTAGAGAGTGGTCGGTTTATGTAGATTATGATGGTTTGGTGTACCTTCGGGTTTACCTTTATCCTTGCTTGTCGATCCGTAGGGTCGGAGTCCCGGGGGGATTTAGGTAGTTTTCTATATACGTGGGCGTGGTGTCCAGGTCTATAGTAATCATCAGAAATGTCGGCATCCCACGGTAGTGAGGTAGGGGGCAGGTGGTGACAGCCCTGTTCCGCCCATCGTATTCCTCCACGTTCGGATGTTGAGTTGGAGTTCTGAAAGTGTCCATCGGCTAGCAGACTAGCTACGGGCATCTCCTCATCATATGATCGTAATCCCATCATGATTTAGCCTCCTCACATGTTAAACTAGAGTTCACCCATGTGCAATATTTAGAACCACCTTCTCATTGTAGATTCTCTTTTATCCTTTTCTCTCCCTAGTGGTGTAGTAGCTTATGTGTGTTTGTCACTATCCTGAATATCTATTCTTCTTACCCCTGCAATTGACTAATGGTTATTCATAAATACATTGTGGATCATCATCATCATTATGCTAGCTAACCACACAAGCCTGCCTTCCCTTGGGAAAATATAAATCACGATACCCGAATACCACCGGGTGAAATGCTACAATGATAGATCCGTGCGCTTGCGGATTGACTAAAGTAAACACATGAATCCATCTATCATCTGATATCTCTTAACGTGATCTCCGAGAATATTATTCTTAGAGATTGCACTATGAAGTGCCAACAAGCATTTCTGGTGCCGTTACCGAAAATGGGTTATTATCTATTTCTGGTAATGTCGTTAAGAAATATCAACAGTATCAAAGCCAGGTCACCATATTTGAAGGCTTAACAACCTTGGTGTGAAAGTATGGCTCATGTTGTGTTCAACCATGTTGGGGAAAGCCTCCGTTCTTTGATGGGGTCAAGAATTTTGATTATTGAAAGAGAACCATGAGGATGTACTTGGGATCAATCAATGACCAAGTATGGGATGTGACCGAGAAGGATTATGTGATCCTTGATCCAACCAACCTCACTCCCACCGACAAGGCAAACAAGCAATGCAACACCATGGCATTGAACACATTGTACAATGGTATGGATGTTAAGGTGTTTGAAGGCATCAAGGACCTTGAGAAGGCAAATGAAGTTTGGGAGAAGCTTTGTGAGACTTATGAGGGCACAAAGGTTGTGAAAAGTGCCAAATTATATGTGCTCAAGAGTGAGTTTGAGAACTTCAAGATGAAGAAGGATGAGAGCATACCGGACACATTCCATAGGCTCCAAGTGATTATTAATGATCTCAAGGCATTGGGTGTGAAGACATTGGATAGAGACTTTGGGCACAAATTCTTGATGTGCTTGCCCAAAAGATTCATGATGTTGAGAAAGATCCTATTTAAAGGAGCATTGGACACCATGTCACCTAGTGACTTGCTTGGTGAGGTGCTAACCGATGAGCAATGTGATGGCATGGAAGAAGAAGAAGAGAAAGAAGATTACAAGAACAAGAAGATTGTGGCATTCAAGGCCGCCACCACCTCATCCAAGGCTAAGGGCAAGTCCAAGGCACAAGAGGAAGTTGATGAGGAGATTGACCTTGATGAGATTGACCAAGAGTTTGCTATGTTTGTGAGGAAATTTAGCAAAGTCTTGAAGAACAAGAAGATGGGACAAGGCTCAAGAAGAAGAAATGATTCATTCAAGGGCAATGAAGAGGCAAGAAAGTGCTTTGAATGTGATAGCCCTTATCATGTCATAACCGAATACCCAATTAAAAAAGAGAAGGAGAAGATGAAGGAATACAAGAGTGGCAAGACAAACAAGAAGAACAAGACCATGACATCCAAGAAGACAAATGATGGTGCTTTTGTTTGTTCTTGGGATAGTGATGGCTCCTCTGATGAAGTGGAAGACAAGGCCAAGGCAATGAGTGCAATTGGCCAACATAAGAAGCCATCTCTCTTCGATTCATCACCATCATGCTTCATGGCTAAGGCCACAAAGGTATCATTGCATGAGCATGAAAAACTAAGTGATAATAAAGTAAAATATGATGATAGTGATGATGATGATGAATATGAACCCATTAAAGATGATCTTCTTGAGATGCTTAAGCAAACTGATATCATGCTTAAGACTAAGGACAAGGAATGTAGAGCTTTGCAAAAGAGTGTAAAAACTCTTGAGCAAAACTTTAGTGAGCTAGAGGCTACCCATGAGGGTCTAAAGGAAGACCATAGGGAATTAGAGCTAGCTCATACAAGGCTTCAAAAAGCCCGTGCCTTGCTCTTAGAGAAGAATGATAGAGCTTGCTCAATCATCAAGAAGGATGTTGGTTCAACATGTGACATCATAGATGAACCATTCTTGGTTGATGTTGAAGAACCATCCATTCCTTCCACATCCACATCAACCCACTCTACCTCTACTAGTAATGATGAAGTAATTTTAGATTCATCATTGTTGGTTGAGAATGAGACTCTTAAAAGAGAGGTGGATGAGCTCACCCACTCCTTGAGGAAGGCATATGGTGGGGATGCCCGCTTGCTAAAGTGCTTGGGTAGCCAAAGTTTTTCCCTTAACAAGAAAGGCTTAGGCTATATCCCCAAGAAAGGCAAGAAGGCGTTTGCTACTCTAAAGCCTAGCTTTGTGAAGAGCAATGGGACTTATTGCAATAGATGCAAGCAAGTGGGGCATCAAGAGCAAAAATGTGCTAAAATGAACATGAACAAGAAATCAAGCAAAGTGCATTCCATACATTTTGATTCTTGTTATTTGCTTACCAAGGGTGAGAAGGGTGTCAAGGCCAAGTTCATTGGTACACCCATAGTTGGCCCAAATAAGAAGGCTATTCGGGTGTCAAAGGCTTTGGTTGCTAACCTCCAAGGACCCAAAGGCAAATGAGTACCTAAATCTTATTGATTTGCTTGTAGGTGAATTACAAGAACGGGGGAAGGCATTGGATACTTGATAGTGGGTGCACTCAACACATGACCGGTGATGCAAGGAAGTTCACCTCTATTGATTCAACTTAAGAGAATGGCAAGCCAATTACATTTGGTGATAGCAAAAGTGGCAAGATACAAGGCTTGGGCAAGATTGCAATAACAAATGACATGAGCATATCAAATGTGGCACTAGTTGATATCTTGAAGTACAATTTGCTTTCGGTGGCACAAATTTGTGATCTTGGTTACAAATGTATCTTTGGTGAAGATGGAGTTGAAGTGATAAGTGCTAAAGATTCGAGTTTGATCTTCAAGGGGTTTAGATTTGAGAACCTCTATCTTGTGGACTTTGGTGCTAGTGAGGCTCAAATTAGCACATGCTTGATATCACAATCTAGCATGGGTTGGCTATGGCATAGAAGGCTTGGTCATGTTGGCATGAAGCAACTCAACAAGTTAGTGAAGCATGATTTAGTGAGAGGCTTGAAAGATGTACACTTTGACAAGGACAAGCTTTGTGGTACATGTCAAGCCGGCAAGCAAGTTGGCAACACACATCCAAAGAAGAGCTTCATGAGTACTTGCAAGCCATTTGACTTGATACATATTGATTTGTTTGGCCCAACCGCATACACAAGCATTGGTGGCAACAAGTATGGATTTGTGATTCTGGATGACTATACAAGATTCACTTGGATGTTCTTTCTCAATGACAAGAGTGATGTATACTCAATCTTCAAGACATTTCTCAAGAGGGTGCACAATAAATTTGACATCATAGTGAAGAAAGTGAGAAGTGACAATGGAAGTGAGTTCAAGAACACAAGAGTTGATGAGCTATGTGAAGATTATGGAATCATGCATCAACTTTCGGCCAAGTACACACCACAATCAAATGGCCTAGTTGAGAGGAAGAATAGGACTCTCATTGAGATGACAAGGTCAATGCTTAGTGAGTACAATGTGAGTCAATCATTTTGGGCCGAAACAATCAACACCGCATGTCACTACATCAATAGATTGTATTGACATCCCATGATGAACAAGACACCCTATGAGCTATTGAATGGAAGAAAGCCTACCATTGCATACTTTAAAGTATTTGGGTGCAAATGCTATATATTGAAGAAGGGTGCAAGACTTGGCAAGTTTGACAAGAGGTGTGATGAAGGGTTCCTACTTGGTTATTCCACCACAAGCAAAGCATATAGAGTGTGGAACAACTCAAGTGGTATATTGGAAGAAGTCCATGATGTTGAATTTGATGAAACCAATGGGTCTCAAGATGAAGATGAGAATCTCAATGATGTAAGTGGAACTCAATTGGTGGATGCCATGAAGGGTATGGACATTGGTGATATAAGGCCAACTCAAGTCGATGATGACAAAGATGAAGTGCAAATAACTCAAGCTAGTGGTGCTCAAGTTCAAGATCAATAACAAGCTAGTATATCATCTCAACCAACAACAAGTGATCAACCAAGCTCAAGCAATCAAGCTCCAATACTCCAAAGCTCAAGCATAGCTAGAGATCACCCAATTGATCAAATTGTTGGTGATATTGCAAGTGGAGTGCAAACAAGAGGAAGGCTAGCGGCATTTTATGAACATTTTGCCTTTGTGTCACAAGAAGAGCCCGAAAATGTTGATGATGCTTTGAAGGATGAAGAATGGGTCATTGCAATGCAAGAGGAGCTCAATAACTTTGATAGGAACAAGGTTTGGGAATTGGTAGAAAGACCAAAGAACTACAATGTCATTGGAACCAAATGGGTGTTTAAGAACAAGCAAGATGAAGATGGCATTGTTGTGAGAAACAAAGCAAGACTAGTTGCACAAGGTTGGACTCAAGTAGAGGGTCTTGACTTTGGTGAGACTTATGCTCCGGTTGCAAGATTAGAGGCAATTAGAATTCTATTAGCCTATGCATGTGCCCACAACATCAAGCTATATCAAATGGATGTCAAAAGTGCTTTTCTCAATGAATTCATCAATGAGCTAGTGTATGTTGAGCAACCTCCCAGTTTTGAAGATTATCATCATCCCAACTATGTGTACAAGTTGAACAAGGCATTGTATGGGTTGAAGCAAGCACCTAGAGCATGGTATGAGAGGTTGAGAGACTTCCTACTCAAGAAAGGCTTCAAGATGGGCAAAGTTGACACTACTCTCTTCACCAAGAATATTGGAAATGATTTATTTGTCATTCAAATATGTGTTGATGATATCATCTTTGGGTCAACAAATCAAGAATATTGTGAAGAGTTTGCCAAGATGATGGCAAAAGAGTTTGAGATCTCTATGCTTGGAGAGCTCACATACTTTCTTGGTTTTCAAATCAAGCAAATGAAGAATGGCACCTTCATTAGTCAAGGAAAGTACATTAAAGACATGATCAAGAAGTTTGGCATGCAAGATGCAAAGGGCATAAATACACCAATGGGTACCAATGGATCATTGGACAATGATGAAAGTGACAATATGGTTGATCAAAGGTACTATAGGTCATTGATTGGAAGCTTACTCTATGTGACCGCTTCTAGGCCCAATGTGATGTTTAGTGTTGGCAAGTGTGCAAGATTTCAATCCTCACCTAGAGAGAGTCATCTCACCGCATCTAAAAGAATTTTGAGGTATTTGAAGCATACACAAAATGTTGGGCTATGGTATCCCAAGGGGTCAAACTTTGAGCTTATTGGATATTCGGACTCCGACTATGGGGGATGCAAGGTTGATAGAAGAAGCACAAGTGGCACTTGTCAATTCCTTGGAAGATCTCTAGTATCATGGTCATTAAAGAAGCAAACCGGTGTGACACTTTCAACCGCCGAGGCCGAATACATTAGTGCCGGTAGTTGTTGTGCACAATTGCTATGGATGAGATCAACATTGAAGGATCATGGTTTTGATTTCCATCATGTGCCTTTGTATTGTGAGAATGAGAGTGCTTGCAAGATGACACAAAACCCGGTCCAACATACAAGAACCAAGCACACTGACATAAGGCATCACTTCATTAGAGATCATCAACAAAAGGGTGACATTGCTATCCACCCTATTGGCACCGAAGATCAACTAGCTGACATCTTTACAAAGCCACTAGATGAGAAGAGGTTTTGCAAGCTAAAAAATGAGTTGAACATCCTTGACTTCTCTAACATGAGTTGAATGCACCCCACATATATGACATGTCTCTCCTTCGAGCAAAGCCACGGTAAAATTGGTTGACATGGCATTCATAATATCTAAGGACTTGTTAGAACATTGTTGGGTGATTGCTCAACACAACACTTTATTAATGATGATATGGTTTACAAAGTGGCCATTCAACATGGCGATTACAAAGGATATCAGGGGGTATTTATAGGCCCCCTGGTTTCGTATTAGTACAAAAAATGTCTAGAATTCTAAAACGGACTTTTACAATACAACTTGTTCAGCGAAGATGTGAACTCCATCTTCGCTAAGCTTTTTGTCTTCTCGAAGTCGTTTCTGTGCTTTCCTAGCGAAGCCGTCATGAACGTCTTCACTCGGATCCTTGATCTCATTCTCTTTACTTTCAATCTTATCGCTTCTTCACGGAGTCAATGTTCCGCGAAGCCACCTCTTGGGATTCAAGTCAGCTTCTGTCTTGTAAGTGTTTTGTATATCCTGAAACCATCAAAGTCTGGGACAAAAGTTTAATAGAAATCAAAGTTAGAACCCAACAAAGAAATCTCGTGGGCGAAGGCCGACTTCAAAGGCGTGAAACCCATGAACTTAAGTTTAAAACTTTATTTGAATCAAAACGTCGTCCCAGACTTTGAAGTTGGACTTTGGAGTTTGATTTTGACTTTGTGGATATCTTCGCTGGGTTTTTTTTAAACGGCTAGTTTGACCGTTTGACCGAAGTGGTCTATAAATAGCGAAGCACCCCCCTGTTTCTTCATCTTTTCGAAGAGGGGCCACCTTTTTGAAATTTTTCCCCCCGTGACGCCAAGTCGAATTAGTGAAGTCATTCTTTTTTTGACCGGATCGAAGCTTGCTCCTAAGGTATATTTTTTCGTCGAAGTTGTTTTTGTGATTTGGTTCCTATGCTAGTGTACTTGTATTAATGTTCTCTTTTCTCCCCCTTTTTTCCTTCTTTTTCAGGATGGCAGATGTTAACGAAGACATTGCTGGGTCTCAAGGAGAGGAAATAGAACAGTCTGGATCTGAAAATCTAGAGAATGAAAATTCTGATGAAGGTCTTAGCAATGTTTCTGCTTCTGAGTCAGAATTACTTCCAGATGATAGGATTTCTTTGGTTTTTGGTCATAGCAAGATGACAGCTTCTGAATTGAAGAAAATGGTGAAAGATGGAATTTTGAGGGAAGGTCAGTACAGGCCAGCGGAGCCGGACGAAAAGACCCCAAAGCCGAAAGCAGATGAGTGTGTTGTTTTTAGGGATCTCTTTACCGCTGGGCTTCGCATGCCTCCGTAAAATTTCCTTGAGGAGGTTTTCAAGAAGTATAATATTTAAATGCATCATCTGACTCCAAATGCAATTGTTAGATTATCAGTTTTCATTTGGGCTGTGCGGAGTCAGAATGTTCAACCAGATATTGATGCTTTTTGTGCTTTGCACGAGCTTCATACTCAATTTCGAACTAGAACCATTGAGCAACGCAAAGTTCAATTATACTTTGGTTGCTATAGTTTTAAGACAGCTCGTGGCCAAAAACAGATTGCTCCTGCTTCAAAAAATAAGTGGACAGATGGTTGGTACAACTATTGGTTCTATCACAAAGTTCCTATGGTGGAACAAAATCTTGGTAGGAAAGGTTTAGTAAAAAGTTACCCTTTGGCTGCGCGCATGCACAAGGAACAATTTGACTGTAAACCCAAGTTCTCCAAATCTAAGAATTCTGCTGAGTGCTTGAAGGCCTTTGGTCGTGTTGTTTTTCAACAGTCTACACGAGATTTGGTTGAAGAATATGTTGTTGCTGGGGTCTGGCCACTTCGCCTTGGGTGGGATTTTCTTCGATATCATACTAAGAAGATCAGAGAAAAGGACTACATTTTTTCAGATAGGGATACAGTGAAGCCTTCAAAATATGGTGATGATGAAGAGTTTGTTGCAGCTGTAGAAAGTAAAGCTGTTGATTTGCTTGGAAAGTATCTCCATACTGAGAGAAAATTTATGGATGATATTATTGGTAGGGACTATGTGAGGTTGAACAGGATTTTTGACCTTGCGAAGATAACTTACAAGGTCCGTCCACCACCTGCTTATGCTCGGACCAAGGATAAGAAAGATGCTGATAAGGATCTGAAGAGGAAAAGAAGTGATACAGCGAAGCCAACTTCGGCGAAGACCTCGATGAAGGCTGTTGTCAGTAAGCCTCAGAAGAAGAAAGCTAAAAAGGTGGTAGCGGATTTGCTTGATAATTTGGACCTATCTGACAGCGAGGTTAATGGCTCGAATCCTGGGGCTTTTGCTCAAGATTTAGAGGTGAGGGAAATTTGTAAGACTTTTGCTCCTACCGGTCTGACACCGGCTTTGCTTACTCCACTTGCGGAACACTTACTAAATTTTGGGTCTTCGCAGAATTTGGGCACTTCGGGCAATGTTGGCGAAGATGCTGATGCTGCTATGATGGAAGCGTCTCCTACTGGTACTGCAACTCCTTCTTCACCTAGACTTAAGCATCCAACTCCTGATTTTCCAGCGAAGTTAAATATGTCAACTTCTGCCTTATATGATGAACATGATTGTCTTGAGTTAGCTAAAAATATTCACATGAGTCACTTGTTAGTGCATCCAAAAAATCCCTCCTTGACTACTGAGCAAGTTGTCGATGCTCAAACTGACCCTGTGGTGAAGATAGCTGCGAAGGTTGTTTCGAACTGCGGAGGTTCCTCAAAAAATTGTTGAAGTGTCGACTAGTGTGTCGAAGGATATTGCTTTAGGTATGTGTTCTCTACTTATTTCTTGTTTGATGTTTTTTACATACTTTCTCTGTGGATTTGATTAGCCTCTTTATTTGTGCAGAGAAAACTCCATCTGAGAGGGCCCAAGAGGCAGTGAAGGTTATAAAGGAAAAACTTCACAAAAAAGGGACGAGAACTGCTGGCTTCTCTTTTGATGATTTTTCTGATGTTGAGGATGACGAAGCTGAGATTGACCAGCGAAGCCGTTTATCGAAGTCGTTGGTTAATGTCGAAGCTCAACGAGAAGATTCCTTGCCCTCTCAAAGAAGGAGAGAAAGTTTGTAAGTTTATTATATACCTTGTTTTGATCATAACTTTATGTCTTATATTCTTTATTTAACTCATTTTTCCTCTTTTTCAGCTCAATTTTTCCCTGATGCACCATGTTCGTCTAAGGAGAAAATTGTTGATGTTGGCTCCATGAGAGATGTTATTGAAGATCATCCAACTCCGCAAGTAGTCTCTGATGCTCAGAATCTTGTGCCTGAAGATATACTTTAAAGTTTTGCTTAGACAGCGGAGTCAACTTGGATGCATACAAGTTCGTTGGAGTAGGAATTGACAAACTCCGGGTACTTCCAAAAAAGCCTGAAAAACAATTATCAATATGTATTGATGACACATTTTCTGTCCCTGATGCTGAGGGAGAATTGGCGAAAAAGAACCCGTTGGAACTTGCCGATGCTGGTTTGAACTTAATGTACAAGGTACGTTTTCTTGCCTTATTTTTCCCCGAAGTTGATTGTTTATACTTCGCTTCTGATTAATTTTTTTTTATTTTCTATAGGGTGTGCTTGTTCAGCGTGGACTTAGAAAATCTCTTGAGGACAGTGCTACAGCTTTTGCCTTTCGCGAGAAATCTCTCTTGTCCGAGATTGAATCCTTGAAATCTCAGCTTGCTGCTAAGGAGGTGGAGAGAGGCAAAGCTGTGGATGAATGAGACGAGCTTGATCGATTGTATCATGGGGCGTGTGATAATGTTAAGGAGAAAGATGATCAACTTGCATCAACGTAGTCTATCATAGATAATCTTAAAAGAGAGAAGGCATCCTTGGAGAAGAAAAAGACTGAGACAGACGAGCTTATGATGCGAAGATTGAACATATCATGGGAATTGTGTAAGCGTGGCTTATGAAAAGTGGGGTGCCACTCGAGAAAATCCAAGTTGGGAGTTGGGAGAATATGATCCTTTTTCACCGGGTTATGCGAGGCGGTATGAGGATCTTGGAGTTGTTATTCAAGGCTGCTGGCGATACAAGCGTCATGTATTCGACACTCGTGCTCTCTTGCATCTTATGAAAGAAGCTAATGATCCGCTATATGAAACTTTTGCTGATCCTTCTTTCAAATTTCTTGGTGATGTGGTCAACAAGATTGCTACCCGCACCCATATTCTTTGCAAAAAATTATTTGAAGAGTACTTGGTGTAAGTGTGGCCGTGAACATTGTCTCGAGAAAGTCAAGGAGAAGTTGAACAAGGTACTTACTTGATTTATTCTTGTTTTTTAGATTTTTTGTTATTGTTTCTTTTTGTTTTGCTGACTTAGTTTTTAACAGATTGAGCTTGACATCTTACGGGAGGAAGAAAAAATTTGAAGAAGCTGAAAGAGGAAGAAGAAAGGAAGGCTCGTGAAGAGGAAGAGATGATCAGAAAAAATGTCGGTGGCGAAGGGGCTAGCTTGATTGATTAGTTTTTTATTTTGAGTGTTTTGGGAGGAGAAGGAAAATACGTTGGCAAGGATTATTGTAAATTTGTTAAGTTAGCGTTTTGTGGGTCTTGTTAACTTTATGGTTTTGAACTACGAAGCCATTTTTAACGTGAAGACATATTGCGTTTATGATTATTTTTGTGAAATTTTGACTTTGGGATATCCTGCGCGTTTTCTCAAGCGAAAGCTGCGCGAGATGTGATACTTGTGTTGCCCCTTATGATTGCGAAGGACAACTTTGTTTTTGAGGCTTCAGAATTTACGGAGTGTTCGGAGGCTTCCGGTGGTGCTGATGTTGGTGTTTTTTTGTGGATAAATGACTTGGGAAATCCAATGCGAAGGATTCTTATAGGATGCCTAGGGTTGTCGATTTTAGTGCTTTGTTGGACAGGTAACGTTCGTGTAGCCAAGCTTTTTCTTGCGTTTTATCTTTGTTTGTTCTTAATTCTTGCCTTTTTGTTTTGATCATCATGCTCAAGTCGTCCCCAAGCTTTGTTTTTGGGGAGAATTTCCAAGACGCGGCGGTAAAATAATCAATGAAGTCATTGAAGATATTTTGAGTGAGGCAAAGAACTAGTGTTGCCTCTGAAGAATTTTGATTTGCTTATGTATTGCTCACAAGAAACTTGTATATTTTATGTTGTATGTGTAACTGAATAAATGTTTTTGTATGATGTATCTCCGTCTTTTGTAATCAAAAAATTTTGTAACGAAGTATCGATTTTATGAGAGTTATATGTTTTTGGTTTAAATTCTAAATTTTGTCTTCTTAGTGGATTTTGAAAACGACGTCCCCCTTCTTTTTTTGCGAAGTGGGAGCGGAGACTTCGATTTTGAAACCAAAATTCTCCTTAGAGAAATTTGAAAACGTCGTCCCCTTCTTTTTTTGCAAAGTGAGAGCGAAGACTTCGATTTTGAAGCCAAAATTCTCCTTAGAGAAATTTGAAAACGTCATCCCCTTCTTTTTTTGCGAAGTGGGAGCGAAGACTTCGATTTTGAAGCCAAAATTCTCCTTAGAGAAATTTGAAAACGCCGTCCCCTTCTTTTTTTCGAAGTGGGGAGCGAAGACTTCGATTTTGAAGCCAAAATTCTCCTTAGAGAAATTTGAAAACGCCGTCCCCCTTCTTTATTGCGATTAAGTGGGAGCGAAGACTTCGATTTTGAAGCCAAAATTCTCCTTAGAGAAATTTGAAAACGTCGTCCCCTTCTTTTTTTTGAAAGTGGGAGCGAAGACTTCGATTTTGAAGCCAAAATTCTCCTTAGAGAAATGTGTAGGTAATAATTTTAGTTTTGTACTTAAATTATATCTACTTGTTGTTTATTTTGTGAAAACTCTTAGCCGATGATAAAGCGTTTTGCTTTTCGGCTTTGGAATTTTTTTAAAAAAATAATGAAGAATGCACAAGTTGGGGAAACTACTTTCTCATTTATATTTGATATGAGAATTTACAATAGAGTCTCGCCTCGTTAAAAAATCACTCACCTACTCGAAGGGGTTTCCCCGAGTGGAAAAAAAAGTGTGCACTCTTGATTGAAATTGATAAAATGCTTCTAAGGAATTGAATCTACCTTGCTTATTTACAAAATTTGAAAAAAGGAAAAAGTTCTAGGGATAATACTTGCGAAGATCCCTAATGTTCCATGTGTGGCTTAATTCTTCTCCCTTGAGATTCTCCAAGTGGTAAGAGCCTTTGCCTGTTTGATTTTGTTATGACGAAGGGTCCTTCCCATTTTTGTTGGAATTTTCCCACGGTGTCTTCGTTTCTTTTCCTCTTGAGCACGAAGTCTCTTGGTTGTAGTTCTCTTTTCACCACTTTCTTGTTGTACCATTTGCATGTTTTCTTCTTGGTACTTTCTCAAATTCATCATGGCTTGGTTTCTTTCTTCTTCGAGCAAATCTTTGCATGTCTTTTGATTTCTTAAACATTATTTCCACATTTGTTCTTGGACCTTCGAACTGGATTTCTTCTCGAGTCATTGCTTCATCTCCATACAATAACTTGAAAGGTGTGAACTTTGTTGATCTTGTGGTGGTTGTGTTGTGACTCCAAACAATTCTTGGTAATTCCTCAACCCACTTTCCCTTTGGAAGTCCCACTAGGTTTTTTGATATTCCCACACATATCATGCCATTTGCTCTTTCGGCGACACCATTAGATTGTGGATATCTGACTGATGCGAAGCAAAGTTGGATTCCCAAATTTTCACAGTAGCTTCTGAAGTCTTCACTATCGAATTGAGTTCCATTGTACAAAGTTATGTGTCTTGGGACTCCGAATCTGCAGATTATGTTTTGCCAAAGAAACTTCTTCATTGTTGTTGATGACATGTTTGTGATTGGCTTTGCTTCTATCCATTTTGTAAAATATTCAACTGTGACAACTGTGTATTGATGGTTGCCTTGAGCTGGGGAAGCTTTCCAATTATGTCTATTCCCCATCTTGCAAGTGGCCAAGTGGGTTCTATGTGTTGAATTGGGTTTGCTGGAGCATTTGATTTGCTTGCTGAAATTTGACAATTGTGACATATCTTTACTATTTCCTTACTATCTTTTTGAGCTGTTGGCCAATAGAACCCTTGTCTGAATGCTTTTCCTGCTATGGCTCTTGGGCCTGCATGATTCCCACATACTCCGTGTTGACACCTGTTATAGCATAATATTACAAGATAAATAACATGAAATAAGGGCTCAAGTCAAAAACCAAGCATAAGTCTAGGGGTCTAACTAACATAATTCCACGAGTTTTGGTATTCTGTGACTTTCCAGGGACTTGATAGATAATAGCAGAGATGAATGGAGAAAGTTCTGAAATATACAAGACATATGAAGACAAGACTTAACCGTGAAGTAACTCAACCCGAAAAGTGGACTAAAACATTCTAGAAGATACCAGAGGACACCAGAAAAGACGGGATGCTGAGGTGGCAAGCCACCCTGGCGGCCACCAGTGCCACATAGGCCGGCCGCCAGGTGGGGCCATCCAGTCAGCCTCTCCTTTCTAGGTCGGTTTACCACCGACTTTGAGGTTGTATCTACACCGTTGTTGAAGGTCGGTTTGATCCAAGGGTTGATGTTCATCGCCAAGTACTATATAAGAAGACCAGCTGACCCCAGGGCTGATAACAATTTCATTATCATACTCATCCATCAACTCATACCCATCTAGTCCAGCCAAGTCTAGACCTAAGCCCTAGTTCATACTAGAAGTAATTAGCTATCTAGCTAGTTCTAGTTGAAGATCAAGTTCATCTTGAGTTCCTGATAGTCAAGAAGTAGCAAGGATCATCGTTCTTGAGACTTCTCTCTTGTATTCGATCTGTAAGTACTCTTATAATTAGAATACAATTGTTATGGCTTTGATCTATATAATTATTATATTCTTATTGATATGTGTTTATGCTTGCTATGATTATATGTTTAGTTTACTAAGATTGCTTTATATTTTATGCATGGAATTGTATAGCATCCATATAGATGATCACTATGTGGGTGATAAGCAATGTGTAAACGTGGTGTTTATACAACGTTTATCTGCAATTGCACCCTACATTCCGGGCCGTGTGGTAGATCGCGGGAGTGACAAATCTGTTGAGTCCTTTGGAATCCACCCTCCGAATGTAGGACTAGTCGAAGTTTATTATTACGGTAATGATCAAGTTTCGTCCTTGGTTGTTATTGGTAATGCTTGCCATGTGTAGAAGTAATCCAACCTTGCCATGATAGCTAGATGCATTGCACTAATTGTAGTATTCATTTGACATATATGATTAGGAGTATCTTAGGAATATTCATTCTATTCTTTCTATAACATGTTAATAGCTCGTATGACACTAGTGGCTTATGATGATCTTAGATTTGGGTATTTATCAATTATATATTTATCTTTATCCTCGTGACTTATCCTGTTCAAAGAATGTTAGATGCATATGGCTACTCGCATCATAATACTGTAAGGTGGATCTCATAAATAAATCACAATATAAATCATTAGACATCCTTTTCTCTCTACTTTCCATAGACTCCCTTCCCTGTGGTAAAAATATAAATACGATACCGGATTTATCCCTGAAGTGCTACAATTGGTATTTCTATCCGTAAACTTTTGCGTATACCATGTTCATTCTTTTATCAAGGCCAATCAAGAATACCATGCCCCGCATTTCTTTGAGCGTTATTGCTAGGGTGACAGACTAGTGTATAGGTAATGCCTAGAAATGAGTGTATACCTTGAGTACATATCCTGGTGAGATTAATTCCACTATGGATAATGGTGCTAAGTTTACATCCCACTACTAACAGCGCCTAACTCCGCTTTGTTGGATCATGAGGTTAATCCCATATCCAAGCTAACATGATTAGATAGATTTCCCATATATATTTCTTTTCGCCTTCCTAATTGGGATCGTGTAAGAAATATCAACAAGCATTTCTGGCGCCGTTGCCGAAGGCGTAGTCTATTTAGAAAAATAATTTTTCTGGACTTTGTTTTTCAAAACTTTCCTAGTTTGGGAGAGCATAGTCAATCATTCAATTTTGAAAAGATGTTTTCAAAACTTAAAAAGTTTTTCTAGTGCTTCTTTCCAGCTTTCTCTAGTTTGAAAGGGTATTAGCCAAAACTTAGACAGTGTTATTTCCTATTAAGTTAGTATTGTTTCTGACTTTTACTAGTTAGAAAGGGTGCTAGCCAAAAATCTTTTAAACACATCATATAAGGAAACCAGAGAGATCCCTTACACTACCTAATGCATTGAGAACCCATTATCACATACTCAAACAAGTTCACCCCTGTTCTCTATTTTGTTTTGATCTTATGTAGGGAAAAATATATGTATGAATTGGAATCTTCCGTAAAAAATTATATTGAAGATCCCGAAAAATTAATCGAGCGGAGGCTAGAGCAAAACTTCGCACAAACTCCAAAGACCTACATCATCATCATCATCATCGCCCGAGAATCCAAGACCTCTTGAATCGAAGTAAATCAAGTTACTACGGACTTGACATCTGAATTTGAAGCTATGGCAACCAAGACACTTCGTGAATTCTCGGCTCCTACCACGGACAACATTCTCGTTGGTCCGAAGGTAAAGGTTGGAGACAAAGGCTTTGAGCTTAAGCCGGGGCTTATCAATATGGTGCAAGCAAGTCAATTTTGTGGAAAGGCACATGAAGATGCTAATTCATGCAAATTCAAGACTCACGTATGACGTGTGAAGAATGTGGAAACACAGGCCACATTGGCAGGAATTGTCCAGAGATCCTGGAGGACATCAACTTCATTAATAACAACAATAATTTCCGTCCTCAACGTAATCAAGTTTGGAACCAACAGAAGCCCAATTATCAAAGCAATTATCAAGGAAACTACCAAGGTAACAATCCGTAACAATTTTAATACTTATCAACCTTCTTTGAGAGACCTTGTTGTTAACCAAGGTAAAACCATGGAGAATCTGTCTAGAAAAATAGCAACTAATGATAAAGCTCTTGAACTTATCAATACTCGTTTAGAAAGCTTTTCTTCAGCTATAAAGAATTTGCATAGTTTTAATAAGATGATAGAATCTCGATTTCTCGGTTATCTGTTCCACTAACCACACCGAGTAAAATTCCGGGGCAAATTTTAAGAATTAGAAACCGCAAACCTTGTCGATATTTATAATGTAGGTCGTTACTATAGAGAGACCTCAGGAAGCTGTTGGTTGGATGATTCGATGCCACCTAAGAAGGAAGATCCAGGGAGGCCAGTCATTACAATCAAGATTGGACAACACACATTTGACAATGCTCTCTGTGATTTTGGCTCAAGCGTCAACATACTACCCAAGGTAATTTATGAAAAGATTTATAGTGAACCACTTTAGAAAATGAATATGTGCTTGCAGCTTGCAGATCAATCATTTTGTTATCCCGAGGGGATCCTTGAAGACGTGTGTGTGGGAATCAGAGGCTCTTACGTGCCCGCAGACTTCACAAAGGGTAGACACCTAAGAAATGAAAGAGCAACAATCATACTTGGTAGACCATTCTTATGCTCAGCTAAAGCTGTCATCTACGCAGACAGTGCGAAGATTGTTTTCAACATCAAAGGGAAAAGGTAGAAATTCACTTTCAAGAACAAGGTACACAACTCTCTTACTTATTCCCAAAATACCAATCATTATGTTCTAAAACCGAAGATAGAAAGCTACAACAAGAACAGATGGAGGAATCAGAATCAGAACAAGAATAAGACGGCACAGCCTACAAAGGTAATGGTAGTAAATAAAACATCTTATAATGACCATTTACTTCAGTCTCCAATGCTTCGTCAGCAAGATGATCCAGATACCCCTACTATTCATTGCTCTATTAATCAATGGAATTTCTATAATACATATTGCGATACTGGATCTGGCATTAATCTAATGGCAAAGGTTACATATGAATTATTATTTGGAAAATTGCCGTTGCAACCAACGTATGTGCAGCTACAGATGGCAGACCAATCCTATAGAGTTCCTGAAGGAATTGCCAAAAACGTGCTAGTCAAGATCATGGACCACTATGTTCTCACTGACTTTGTAGTCATGGACATGGGGAAAGAAGAAGATCCTCCATTAGTGCTTGGGAGACCGTTCCTCAACACTACTTGTGCAATCATCTACATCCATACAGGAGAGATACATTTCCAATTTCCTAAAGAGAAGGTACGTGTTTACTTTAATAGTTATAATGAATATACAAATCCCAGGGGGAAAAGCAGGGCAGCTCGTCGTCGCCATAATAGACGATGGATCAAGAATCTAGAAGAAGATAAGGTAAGTGAAGAGGCTAAAGCTCTTACACCTAATACATCCACGGATAAAGGAGAATCAAGTACTCCAGAGAAGAGTTCATCATCCAAAAGATGGAGGAAGAAGAAGACATCTCCCGAACATCATCGAAGAGAGACAATAGAATCATTAGTGCCACCGATTGACAACCGATATACCATGGGAGTAAAGAGCGAACTTGAAGTCTTGTTCGAAGGACTCTAAATGCCGAATCCTCACCGAAAGGTAAGTCGGTAAGTTATCAATAAAATCCCCGCACTTGCATATTTATTCTTTCTCTATCATATATTTTTAGTATCTTATAATTGCTTTTGAAAACAACAAAAATATATTTTGTCTTTTTGTGAAAACCTTTAAGCCCCATGCTAATATCCCGCAGGCTTAACACCTCTAGGCTATTTGCTGTGGTGGCATAAAAAATAAAATAAAGATAAAGTATTTATGCACAAGCTTTTGTTTATCTTTTCTTGCATATAAAATAAAATAAAAATTTGAAAAATAAAAATCTAAAAATATTTCCCAGTGCAACATAAAGCAATGTGGCTAACCCCTAATGCTTAATCAAGTTCCACTAGCTTTGTTGTCTATTTGAGATCAGCAGATTTCAAGAGGAGAAGAGATATGTTAGGCGTCACTTTTGTTGCCAACTACCTCAACTTCTACATCATTGAAGATTACACTCCAATCTAGCTTGGGGGAGTGCAAACCCCAGTTATCCAGATAAGTATATCTATCTATATTATATTATTATTATTAGTTAAATATCTTGTTTGCTAGAAAGTTTGTTAAGAGTCTAATAGTTTATAGAGTCTTTTGTTAGAGTGTGAATAAAAGGATCAAGAGAGAGTGCACACTAAGTTTACTTTTCTCAACTAAAAGGAACCCCAAAATCTGTCAACATGGAGATGATGAATAGTTGCTCCGTTGTTATACTTTTCTAGTACCTAGCTTTCAAGCTTAATTTCTCTTGAGCTCCATTTGCAAAAAAAATTACTTTACTTTGACATTTACTCTAAACCTGAAACCTATGGGTTGCAAATGCTTGCTCTAAAAGTCTAGGTAATTGACGGATATGATATATGATAGTCTGAGCTGCTATTTGATCTTACTCCTAGTGACACTAGATTTCTGGAGATTTATATTTTGAAAATTAAAAATGCACATGATAAGTTCCTGTGTGACAAGAGTGTGAACCTCCTACCACAGCCATATATACATGCTCTTTAGATTAGGAAAACTTTTGATATATATATATAGGCTGCTTGCTTTGCATTGAGTTTGTTCAATCTTTGTCGACCCTTAGAAACTTGTCATGCTGATCATGTACACTCCACTTTATTCCACTCCACTCGACTCCATACACATATGCTATTTCCATCCTGGAAGTACGCATCCACTACATATACATCCACCATATATATACCACTATCATTTCACTCTAGCCAAAGAAAATGTTCTACTCCTATCCTAGGAGAGAGCAATCAAAAATACTCATTATACCCATTCACTCATTCATTGCTAGCCAATATTTTATAAAAGCTCCATTATATTTTACCTCTCAAAAAGTTATTGCAGAAGAGATCCAGGTTGTAGATTAAAAAAAAAAAAAAGAAGGGAGATGAAAAATGGACAAAAGTCCTACTGAGGCAGTAGAGCCTACCTCCCTAAGAAAAAGAAAATAATAAAAGATGAAAAATGGACTAGTGTCCGAGGGTGAGTAGAACCCACATCTTTAAAGAGAGGAAATAAAAGACAAAAGTCTAGGGTGAGTAGAGCCCGCCTCTCTAAATAAAAAAAAAAATAAAGAAAGAAAAAGATACAACCCAAGGCTCTCTATAAAGTTTCCAAATCCAAAAGAGAGAAGATTTCTCAAGGAGCAAAAGTAAAATTTCCCCTCATCTATTCTATTCACTTCACTATACACCTTACTATGTTCTCTATATTCCATCCACCACACACATGCAACACTTGATCAGTGTGACTTATAACTTTGGATCCATTGCTTGAATTTACAATATATGCTTAGTAAGTAAATAAATTATTTTCTCTTACCTATGAACTCCAGATACATATAAGCCTTAGATATAGGGTGAGAGAGAAGAA
This sequence comes from Hyparrhenia diplandra, assembly GCA_015847255.1. Taxonomy (NCBI): domain Eukaryota; kingdom Viridiplantae; phylum Streptophyta; class Magnoliopsida; order Poales; family Poaceae; genus Hyparrhenia; species Hyparrhenia diplandra. The sequence continues at coordinate 111,050 of JADLZK010011402.1, read as the reverse complement.
GGCATAGTGTGCTACTGCCTTAGCCAAAAATACTACATACTATGAGAGAAAGGCAACACTATCTTATTGCCTTAGAGAGGATCCACAAATACCACAAATGAGAGATTAGAGAGAGTCATACTGAGGAACTTTGAGTTTTATTTGAAAATCAGCAAAAACTCCAGAAGGACAGTTGATCGAAAGAGTTTGAGATATAGTGTTCGACTTGACTATTCTATCTTTCAATTACCCAAGATTGAAGAAAGACATATAAAGCCCCAGAAGGTAAAAAGGTAATTGGGTAAGTTGAAGTTTTAAAAAGTATTCCTATCTGGAGAGAAATTTTGTTTGAAAGCATGTGTACTCTTAAGGTGTGATAGCGTTGTAGCAACTCCTGATCCAAGTAAGTAGTTTAATATAATATCATGTGTCTTGCTAAGAGACTAGCAAGAGGTAAGCTTGGGGGAGCTTGTTGACACCTGTTATAGCATAATATTACAAGATAAATAACATGAAATAAGGGCTCAAGTCAAAAACCAAACATAAGTCTAGGGGTCTAACTAACATAATTCCACGAGTTTTGGTATTCTGTGACTTTTCAGGGACTTGATAGATAATAGCAGAGAAGAATGGAGAAAGTTCCGGAATATACAAGACATATGAAGACAAGACTTAACCGTGAAGTAACTCAACACGAAAAGTGGACTAAAACATTCTAGAAGATACCAGAGGACACCAGAAAAGACGGGATGCTGAGGTGGCAAGCCACCCTGGTGGCCGCCAGTGCCACATAGGCCGGCCGCCAGGTGGGGCCATCCAGTCAGCCTCTCCTTTCTAGGTCGGTTTACCACCGACTTTGAGGTTGTATCTACACCGTTGTTGAAGGTCGGTTTGATCCAAGGGTTGATGTTCATCGCCAAGTACTATATAAGAAGACCAAATGACCCCGTGGTGATAACAATTTCATTATCATACTCATCCATCAACTCATACCCATCTAGTCCAGCCAAGTCTAGACCTAAGCCCTAATTCATACTAGAAGTAATTAGCTATCTAGCTAGTTCTAGTTGAAGATCAAGTTCATCTTGAGTTCCTGATAGTCAAGAAGTAGCAAGGATCATCGTTCTTGAGACTTCTCTTTGTATTCGATCTGTAAGTACTCTTATAATTAGAATACAATTGTTATGGCTTTGATCTATATAATTATTATATTCTTATTGATATGTGTTTATGCTTGCTATGATTATATGTTTAGTTTAGTAAGATTGCTTTATATTTTATGCATGGAATTGTATAGCATCCATATAGATGATCACTATGTGGGTGATAAGCAATGTGTAAACGTGGTGTTTATACAACGTTTATCTGCAATTGCACCCTACATTTCGGGCCGTGTGGTAGATCGCGGGAGTGACAGTCCTGTTGAGTCCTTTGGAATCCACCCTTCGAATGTAGGACTAGTCGAGTTTATTATTCTTTCTATAACATGTTAATAGCTCGTATGACACTAGTGGCTTATGATGATCTTAGACTTGGGTATTTATCAATTATATATTTATCTTTATCCTGTGACTTATCCTGTTGAGTAATGTTAGATGCATATGGCTATTCTGCATTACAATACTGTAAGGTGGATCTCATAAATAAATCACAATATAAATCATTAGACATCCTTTTCTCTCTACTTTCCATAGACTCCCTTCCCTGTGGTAAAATATAAATACGATACCTGGATTACTCCCGGTGAAGTGTTACAATTGGTATTTCTATCTGTGCGCTTGCAGATATCATGTTCATTCTTTTATTAAGGCCAATCAAGAATACCATGCCCCGCATTTCTTTGAGCGTTATTGCTAGGGTGACAGACTAGTGTATAGGTAATGCCTTGAAATGAGTGGTATACCTTGAGTACATATCCTGGTGAGATTAATTCCACTATGGATAATGGTGCTAAGTTTACATCCCACTACTAACACCGCCTAACTCCACTTTATTGGATCATGAGGTTAATCCCATATCCAAGCTAACATGTTTAGATAGATTTCCCATATATATTTCTTTCGCCTTCCTAATTGGGATCGTGTAAGAAATATCAACACTCATTGTGTATTTCTTGTAACAATTCCTTGCCCTCTTAAACTTGAGATGCATTTGAGTAATGGTTCACAAATGCCATGCTTGTAAAGTTGATTGTTGATAATCTTGTAGTTTCTTGTTTTATGCTTCATTCTTGTTTCTTCGGCTTCATTTTCTGGTTCATAATATCCTTTTAAGAAAGCTATTATTGCTGATCTCCAGTCTTAAGCTTTCAATGATGTGAATGTACTTTGGTTCTTCAATCTTTGCTTTTATCGAAGATTCTGACAGTACTTGATAAAACACATCTGGTGGCAACTTTACTTTTTGGGCTGCTGCTTTTGCAATTTCATCCGCTTCTTCGTTGTTTGTTCTTGAAATGCTTCGCACCGTGAATCCTTCGAAGTGTTTTTCTTGATCTCTAATACTTTGCAAATACTTCGCTAGTTCAGGGGTCTTTTGCCTTTAGTTTTTCTCAACATGCCCTGCTACAACTTGAGAGTCAGTTTTGATCAGGATTTTTTGTACTCCCATTGCTCTTGCCTTGCGAAGCTCGGCAGAATCTTGCTTCATACTCCGCGATGTTGTTTGTGCATCGAAATTCTAATCTTGCTGCATATTTCATCTTAACACCGAATGGCGAAGTGATTATTGCTGCTACACCAGCCCCTGCGGAGCCCCATGCTCCATCACAGTTCATTGTCCATTCTTGACAAGACAAAGTCCATTCTTGATGATCCTTTTGATCTTCGTGACTTGTTCTGGTGTCCAATCTGAGATAAAATCTGCTAACACTTGTGATTTTATTGCTGTTCTTTTTTCGAATTCAATGAAGTGTTGTGAGATTTTAGCTGCCCATTTGCCAAGTCTTCCTGAAGATTTACAGCTTTGAAGGACATCTTTGAGGGGTTGATTCGTTGGGATTCTCACTTTGTGTGCCAAAAAATAATGCTTTAATTTTCTTGTTGCCATGAGCACCGCGTATGCTATCTTCTCAATTTCTGAATAAAATATTTTTGACCCAGAAAGGGCTTTGGAGACAAAGTAAATTGGTTCTTGCTTCTTTGTATGGTCTTTCTCTTTTTCTTGAACTAGAACTACGCTTCAAACTTTCTCGGATCTTTGAGATGTAAAGGAGTAATTCTTGATCAATATTTGGTGTTGTTAATGTTGAAGGACTGGAGAGATATTTCTTTATTTCTTCAAAGGCTTTTTGTTGCTCTTCTCCCCTTGCGAAGTTTGTCTTCGCCCCTTTCGATCTTGGAATATTGGAAAGCTTTTTTTTCTGACTTTGATATGAATACGCTCAACGAAGCCAATCTTCCCGTTAGCTTTTGGATGTCTTTGATGTTCTTTGGAACTTCGTTTCCATTATGCTTTTACCTCCTCCTCCGATTTGGGTCAATGCCTTTTGCTTTGAAACTATGCATCCGAGGATTTTGCCTTTTTATACTCGAAGGTGCATTTTTTCGGGGTTGAGTTTGAGATTTGACTTTCTCAAGTTCTCAAATGTTTGCTTCAAGTCCTTTATATGGTCTTCGCGTTTCTTGCTTTTTACTATTATGTCATCAACGTATGCCAACAGATTGTCTCCAATTTGATCTTTGAGTGCTACCGAAGTCATTCTGATGAAGCTTGACCCGGCATTGCGAAGCCCCTCTGCCATTCTTTGGAAGCAGTAAGTTCCAAATGGTGTGATAAAACTTGTCTTTTCTTCATCTTCTTTCTTCATGTAGATTTGATGATATCCCAAAAAACAATCGAGGAAACTTAGCATTTCACTTCCTGCGGCCTGATCGACCAATGTGTCGATTCTTGGTAGAGGGAAGTTGTCTTTAGGGCAAGCTTTGTTGAGATCTGTGAAATCTATACACATTCTTCACTTCCCATTGCTTTTCTTCACCATCACGATGTTAGCTAACCAAGTTGTGAATTGAACTTCTCTTATGACTTTCACATCAAGCGACCTTTGAACTTCAGCCTTCACGGCCATTGTTCTGTCTTCGAAATCTTTCGTAACTTTTGTTTCTTGACTTGTAACTTGGGTCAATGTTTAGGCGATGTTCGATAATGTCTCTACTAACTCCTTCTAGGTCTTTTGCTGACCATGCGAAGACATCTTGGTTGCTTCTTAAAAAAATTATCAATTGTTCTTCCTCTTCTTTTGCTAGATTTGCTCCTATGATAACTTTCTTGTCTGTAACCATTGGATCTTGCAATACTTCTTTGGTTTTACGCTTTTCGAGCATGTCTTCGCTTTCTTACGAGACTTCGCATTTTCTTTTTCTTTTCCCTCTTCTTCGATTTCTTCGATTGCCAAAACGTTTCTTTGTGCCGGAGTTGAGTCTTTCTCAATGTTTCTTGCTTCTGTTTGGATCCCATGGATTGATATTGGCCCACTAAGTCTTTGGGACTTTCATGCATAAGTAAGAGTAGTTGATAACGGCCAAGATGTTTAGGCTCCCTCTTCCGAATATGGCATTGTAATCGGCTATGCATTTCAACAACATCGAGTGCTACTTGTTCTGTTCTTGCATTGTTTTGTGTTTTGAAAGATACTGGCAACACAATTCTTCCAATTGAGTTTATCCTTTTGCCGCCCGAAGCCAACCAAAGGATATTACGCCCTTCCTAAATTTTGCCTTTTGATTTGCATTGCATCGAGGGTTGATGCGAAGAGTATGTCTGCGAGCTTCCTCCATTGTGGGTGCAGGGATCACCAAAGAACTCTACCGAGTTGTTCACAGGGGTTCTATCCTAGCCTGCGGCCACAAACAACTCCCGAAGGCAATGGAAGCATAGCTACTGATGACTTCGTTGTAATTAGGATAGAACACTAGTCGGGTTACCTTGTTTAGAGTTCGGTGTTCGGTTCCTCTATGGACAACCCTCTCTCATATCCGACTAGGATCGTGGCGAGTTCCTTGGCTCCTTAGACTATAAAAGGCGGCCAAGGAACACCTCGTAGAGGAGAGCACGAACGCATAGCGCGATTGAGAACACAAGCTTGGCCCGCGACCAAGTCTTTGTAAGCTTCCGCGTAGATTCTCGGCTAACCCCATCAATCAAAAAACAGGCTCACGCCGACCGGGGCGTAAAGGTCTTTACTCGATCCTTGATCGAGGGCCCGAACCAAAGATAAAAACCCTACTCTCAATGTCACCGCAAGAACAAACCGCCCGGGCTCCGGGTTCGTCGAGGCCCGAACAAACCGCCTTGGTTCACCCCGTGGCGCTCTCGGTCGTAAAACATCGACACCGGCGTGCGGTAGGGGGCTCGTCGAATTTCAGCAGACGAGTCCGGCGGACCATGACATCATGAGTTCACCGGGCGAGGAAGATGATCATCTTCGGAACATGGGCTTGCGAGATCGACGACGACGGCAAGACTTCGAAGCCGCATCATCGAGGAACCCAAAACCGAAGAACCAGAACTCGCCGAGAAGCTCCAAAGAATCGATGGTTACCGAAACCGCCTTTGAAGACGGAGAACAAGTTCGAAGCTTGCTCGGAAACCTGCGCGGAAGGACCCAAACCCGAAACCGGCTTGGGGAAGGTGGACAACCGGGGCTCAAGTGCGGACTCAAAGAGCGACTCGAAGCACAACGCCTACTCCGACTCGGATAAGGGAAACTACTCCATCTCGGAAACTTTTTTTGACCAAAGCTATCTCGACTTCGGAGAGACAAGGCGACGAGATGACCCCGGACACCAGTCCAGATTACCTTTTCGATTCCCTACGGGACTACGCAACTCGGCGTTCGCGTATTCAAGGAGCGCCAAGACAACTCAAGAGAAGACGGAGATTCCTTTGGAGGGCGCACAAAGAGGGCTCATCTTGACAAGAACCCCGTGAGGAATGCATCATCCACTGGCCAAGAACCCTCGACGGAGCCAATCGTCAGGCAAAGGCGGTGATCGGGAAAGACCAACATCGCAAATTCTACCCTGGACGGAAGGAGTGGCGGCCCAAGGCTACATCTGCTAAGGAAATCTTAATGGTGGCAGCAGCTCACGCCCGCGCATAACCGCCCGTATGCCCCCGACATCGTCCACCGACGAAGGCCTATCCAACATCTCGGTGTTGGCGGTCATTATCGAGTATATTATACCGCCAACCTTTATCCAATTCACGAGAAAGGAGCAAACTTATGTTACATATACTTTTACTTCTGACCTAGTTCCACTTGTATTCGTAGAAATTATGTTTTGCGGTATAAGAGTGGAAACAGGTACAAAGTCGCCAAATAAATTAGAAAGCGTATTGAATAAAAGACGCCAAGGAGTAGATCAATCAATAGGACCAAACCCAGCACAATTTGGCCCATGCACCATCATAGGCCCAACATTTGAAGGACAAAACGCGCAACAGGAGAAGGCGGGGGGGAGGGAGGCCGGCCGAGGGCGGCCGGGCGGCGGCCGCCGCCAATTTTTGCCAAAATTTGCCGCCCTTTTTCTGGCGGTTTGGACCGGTCTTCAAGCGGCGGTTGCATGCGGTGCAAAGTTTCATTCCCGCCAAGAAGACCTCGAAGCAAGGAGAGCCCTCCATTCACTCCTCCTCTCCACTATATAAAGAGAGGCACCCCCTCACTTGTAACACACACCATTCTACACTTGAGCAATATTTTCCACACATATATTTTGTAGAAGTGTCCCTCTAGGTGGCTCTCACCTAGTTGTATACTTAGAAAAGAGGAAGAGAGTTAGAGGAGAAGAGGAGAGGAGAAGCCGGGTTTGTCGGTTTCGCCTCAACTTTTGTACCTCTACGGAGTTGACTCAATTTGAGTAACGTCCAGGTTATTTTGTGGTATTTTCCAAGTTTATTATTTGACTTAATTCAGTATTACTCTATCTTACTTGCTGGAACTCCGCTCGACCGAGTGCTCTAGTCCAGGATCCGGGCTAGTTTAGTAATCATTAGCATAGACGTGGTGTCTAGGCTAGTGTATTACCTGAGTTTGCGCCCAAACCTACGGAATAGTTGTGGTAGCCCCGGGGGTGACAGCTCCGATCAGGCCTTTGTAGTCCACCACGTACGGGTTGGTGTTTTCGTAGAGCTTTTGGCGGCCTGACCCCGATTACCGTTTCCCAGTCTCTTCGAGAATCGGAAAGGTTCCGCTGCTCCGAAGTAAGTAGGGTTTAGTAAGCCTGAACCTTGGTATTTAGTAATCTTGGGAAAACCTTAGAGAACCCCTCTCTACCTACAAAAAATATTATTCTTTCTTATCTCTTGGACGTACTTGATCCTTTCTAGTCACTTCTCGTTCCCCATGGAAATCGATACCCTGAATACTCCGGGTGAAAGCTACAACGGTACTTTCCGTGCGCTTGTGGATTTATCCGCTTATGCTAAAAATTACCAACAAGCTTTACGCGCCGTTGCTTGGGAACTTTAGTCGCTGTTCTAGGATCGAACCAAGTCGTCCGTGTATCTTTTTTATTTTTACCACCATTTTTATGCACCTTACCACCACCATCACCACAACCACATGGACTCAACGCCTATCTATAAACATTCGGCTCCAAAGGGCGATTCGTTGGAGCCTCCACCATCATCCCATCCGATTCTTACAAAGGGCTTTGAAATTTGCCCCGCTTTCATAGCCATGGTTCGGGACCAACCCTTCTCTGGGCACGATAATGAAAATCCATATAGCCACCTTCGGGAATTCGAGCACCTGTGTTCTTGCCTCATTTTATCTGGCATGACACAGGAGACCATTAAATGGAAACTGTTTCCATTCTCCCTTTTGGGAAGAGCGAAACAATGGTATGCTCATACCGTAGGAGGTGTTCACGGAAACTGGGTTGAACTTCGAGACAAATTTTGTCTTGCTTTCTTCCCTGATTCCCGAATCGCTGCCCTTCGAATAGAAATTCTCAGATTTAAACAAAAAGAGAAGGAGACTCTAGGAGCATCCTGGGCCAGGTTACTAAGTCTTATAAATACAGGCCTAGACCTTTCTTTGCCAGACCAAGTCATTCTTTGCCACTTCTATCTTGGTCTTAGCAAGGAGGATGCTCTCCAACTTGACCTCTCTTCTAGAGGCTCGTTTGTGCATAAATCCATTAGTGAGGGGAAAGCCATTCTAGAGAAGATCTTAGAAAACACCCCATACACTGGTATATATGACGAGTTTCCAGAAGATCCAATAGAGTCAAGCCCCGACCAACAAAAGGAGGCACTTACAACCGAATTTAAAGTTCCTTCAAATTCTTCTCATAATTTGGTTGTCGAGGAACCTCCGTTAAGGGAACATGCAATCACACTTCTTGGGATGATGAATCCCATCCTTATGCATGTCCCTTTGAATTCGAGGATGACCATTTCCTTGATAATGATTTTTAGAATGCTTTAGAAATTCCCAGATCAGATTCATCATATACCTCGAATTCCTATATGAGACATCAAGAACACTCACAACACATAGAGGGTGAACCAATTCATATAGAAGATATTTTTACACCTTCTCCCCCTATGCCCACACACGATGTCTCATCAGAATTTATTCCTGATCATCACTGGGGAGAGCGTGAGACAGTCTCCGCAATAATAATTTCTGATCCATATTTGGCGGATAACTTGATCTGTCATGAAAAAGAAAGGGCTCCCCCACAAATAGGAGATTTCATCAACGAACATGGAAGTTACATTCTAAATGTCCCATCCATTCCATGCTCATATGAAAAATCTCCCGAGTCGATCCATAACTCAGCCATCTTCACCATGATCTACAACCCTTTCTCGCTCTCTGTTCATAAAAATTTTGAAAGGGTTATTATAGATGCTTTTGTCTACCATAAATTTTGCAAATTTTGTGGTATCTCGACATGAGTTTACTGGGGGCGACACTCAAAGGTTGGTGTTGGAGGGGAAACCACTTCACCAACATTGGTTTCAAATTTAAAAGGTTTCCCAAGGACGAGCTTTTCGTCTTTAAACAAAGCACTTCCTGAGATAACCCGTCTTTATGTGATTTACCTTCAATAAAATTGTTCTTTTCAAAAAAAAAACTCATTTCTTTTTACCTCTACCTTAATCTCTATTTCTTGTTATAAAAAAAAGGCACTTTTCCTATTAATAAAAAGCAAGAACATGTTATCAAGCTAGTATACACCTTTGGGTATTCTTGTTGCTAACCATTTCAGGTGGAGACAAAGAAGAACGAAGAAGCATACAATGCTTGAGGACATGAGGCTACATCAACAACAAACTTTGATGCTCATGGGTGATGGAACATACTCAAGCAGAGGAGGCGAAACGGAGACGGCGGGAGCACGAGGCACGCTTGGCGTTACGGCGCCACATGGGGTACTACCCCCTAACCCATAGGCCATCGGCTAGCTTGGGGAGGACCCCCACGGAGGTAAGTACCTACCGCCCCTATCATTTTATTTTATCTCTTAGTTTTTCATTTTCATTTCCTTTAAAAAAATGAAAAGAACAAAAAAATATGATTCCACTCCAATATGTAGTATAAGGATGCTTAATTTCTCTGAAGTTGAAATGATGAATAGATGCTCGTCTATAGTTCAATTTGCACCTAGTTCATAACATTGTATTCCTCAATGTTTAAGTTTATTGGCTTAACTTGTCTTGTCCTAAAACTTAATGATTTGTGGGTATGCAAACACATGATTCTTCTCTAAGCTATTGCCGGATATGATATGGTAAAAATAGAATCTACTATGATTTTGTTCTAAGAGAGATTCATCATTCGGAGAATAATTTCCAAAATTCCTTAATGATCAAAATTCTCATGATAGCCTATGTGAGACACACCGTCATACGCTTTTGATCAAGATTCACATTCACATTGCTAAAAATAGGTTATGGGCTAAGCTAGAAAAAATGGACGTGTGTCCGGAAAAATAAAACAATGGGTACTTCAATACCCGCCTCTAAAAAAAAAAAAAAAAAGAGAGAAGAATAATGGACAAGTGTCCGAGGGCGAGTAGAGCCCACTTCTCTAAAAAAAGAAATAAGAGCTAGCCCATACCTTATCAAAAAGAAATAAAATTTCACTTGCACATCTTGATCAAGGCTTATGACTTGTTTCTCCTTATGGTTTGCACACCGAGATGATTTAAGGAATCATTACGAAAATCTCCGCATGAATGATCAATCAAAGAATGAATGACTAGTGTTTCTATGAAAACCGTTCTATCTTGCAATAACCTAAGAGTTTGGAGAATGTTATAAGACCCATATGATTTAAGTAAACCAGGATAGATAAAAATGCCAATTTATTTAAACAACGGAAAAATACTTTATTATGGGCATGGTACATTTTGACATATATCAAGCATTGTAGCAACTCCCGATCAACAACCAAACACTTAGCTATTTGCTCGGGGCGAGCAAAGGTTATGCTTTGGGGAACTTGTTGGCGGTCATTATCGAGTATATTATACCGCCAACCTTTATCCAATTCATGAGAAAGGAGCAAACTTATGTTACATATACTTTTACTTCTGACCTAGTTCCACTTGTATTCGTATAAATTATGTTTTGCGGTATAAGAGTGGAAACAGTATAAAAGTCGCCAAATAAATTAGAAAGCGTATTGAATAAAAGACGCCAAGGAGTAGATCAATCAAGAGGACCAAACCCCAGCGCACAATTTGGCCCATGCACCATCATAGGCCCAACATTTGAAGGACAAAACGTGCAACAGGGAGAAGGCGGGGCCGGAGGCCCACCAGGGCCTACCGGGCCGGCGGGGCGGCCCGGCGCCAATTTTCGCCAAAATTTGCCGCCCTTTTTTCGGCGGTTTGGACCGGTCTTCAAGAGGCGGTTGCATGCGGTGCAAAGTTTCATTCCCGCCAAGAAGACCTCGAAGCAAGGAGAGCTCTCCATTCACTCCTCCTCTCCACTATATAAAGAGAGGCACCCCCTCACTTGTAACACACACCATTCTACACTTGAGCAATATTTTCCACACATATATTTTGTAGAAGTGTCCCTCTAGGTGGCTCTCACCTAGTTGTATACTTAGAAAAGAGGAAGAGAGTTAGAGGAGAAGAGGAGAGGAGAAGCCGGGTTTGTCGGTTTCGCCTCAACTTTTGTACCTCTACGGAGTTGACTCAATTTGAGTAACGTCCGGGTTATTTTGTGGTATTTTCCAAGTTTATTATTTGACTTAATTCAGTATTACTCTATCTTACTTGCTAGAACTCCGCTCGACCGAAAGTGCTCTAGTCCAGGATCCGGGCTAGTTTAGTAATCATTAGCATAGACGTGGTGTCTAGGCTAGTGTATTACCCGAGTTTGCGCCAAACCTACGGAATAGTTGTGGTAGCCCCGGGGGTGACAACTCCGATCAGGGCCTTTGTAGTCCACCATGTACGGGTTGGTGTTTTCGTAGAGCTTTTGGCGGCCCCGACCCCAATTACCGTTTCCCCCCCTCTTCGAGAATCGGAAAGGTTCCACTTGCTCAAGTAAGTAGGGTTTAGTAAGCCTGAACCTTGGTATTTAGTAATCTTGGGAAAACCTTAGAGAACCCCTCTCTACCTACAAAAATATTATTCTTTCTTATCTCTTGGGCGTACTTGATCCTTTCTAGTCACTTCTCGCTCCCGTGGAAATCGATACCACGAATACTCCGGTGAAAGCTACAACGGTACTTTCCGCGGCGCTATGGATTTATTCGCTACGCTAAAAATTACCAACACTCGGCGGACGAAAAGAACCCTTGAAGACGAAGGAGAACACCAACGCCAAGAAAGGTCAAGAGAAACAAGCCAAGGGAGGACGCCGAATCGAGCAAACATACGCTTACAAGCCATGAACACATATCAAGCCGATCTACACGAGTACGAGACCTAAAGTCCAAATAGAAGAAGCCGAGGGCGACCAGCGAGTAACTCGAGAAAGGCTACAAGGGTTGATCGACGCCTAAAAGACTGCTGCGGATCTAAATGACGAGGAGAGGCTCATCAAAGAAGCCTTGCAAAAGGCTACCCGTGAAAGAGATCCTAGAACGTCCACAAATAAGGGCGACAAATTTCCCATGCACCTAGAAGCCGATCCAACGTCTTCGAAAAGGTCAAGGCACGGAGGGTTCCAATAACTCCAGACCACCCCGGAGGGATGGTAGACAATACCGAGAGACCCCGGGAGAGCCCCACTCCAAGACCAAGCCGACAAGAAGAAGTCGCGGAATCAACATATCAACCTCTTTGGAACTCATCCAAGGGGAGGAAGAACCTCGGGGAAGACTTGAAGAAAGAATGACGGGAAGTTACGGCAGATTTCCTTGCTTCAGAAAGATTGCAAGAGGTCAAGCTACCCCCAAAGTTCAAACCTTCAAACCACTCAAAATATGATGGGAAAAACAGAGCCCGCACAATGGCTCGAGTCTACTCACAATCCATTGAGCTGGCTGGAGGAGATGATGACGCAAATGCCATCTTCTTTCCCATGGCCCTAGAGGCTCTACCGCTCCAATGGTTCGACAAGATCGAAGAGGGCTCAATCCAATACTGGGAAGACTTGCAGAAAGCGTTCTGCAGCAACTTCGCAGGAATCATTACCCATCCTATTACTCAGGCTAAGCTGAAGAGCCTCAAGCAGAAGCCAGGAGAATCCTTGAGAGATTACTACCGAAGATTTGGAGAGATGAGATCCCAAGTGCATGATATCACCGAGAGGGAAGTGATAGACGCCTTCGGCAATGGAATTTTCTCAAGATGGCAGTTCTCGGATTTCTACAAAGACAACCCGAGGACAAACGAGCAGTTCAAGCTTACTGTTGAGAAGATGATCGGAGCCGAAGAAAGAACCCGAGATCGCTTTCCAGAGAGAAAGAACTCAGAAGGCCCGAAGAAGGAGCAGAACAACTCTCAACAGCAAAAGAAGCGAGGACCAGACAACATTGTCGCAATGGCGGAAAACTCAAAGAAGCCCTACAAACAAAGGTTTAACAACAACAACAACGGCGACAGGAACAGAAGCAATATCAAGCTAGAAGACCTACCTTGCATCTATCACCCCGAGCTCAAAGACACGCTCGGAAGGCGCTCCACGTTCTAGGAGAAGTACAAGGGAGGAAACAACTCGCTTTCGAAAGGGGGACAATCAAGAAAAACAGAGAAGGAGCCGGTGAAGAGCCAAAGACGGAGATTTCCAGAAAGCAACAAGATCTCTGAACGTCATATTCTCTGGAGTACCCGAATCAAAGAGCAAGAGACAAGATAAGCTAGCACTCCGATCAATCATGGCAGCAGAGCCCGCAACACCGCGCTACCTCAATTGGTCCCAATACCCGATTCAATTCACCAGGGAGGATCAATGGACAAGTGTGGGCAACGCCGGCCTGTATCCCTTGGTACTAGAGCCCACGATAGCTGGAGTAACCGTTACCATGATATTGATCGACGGAGGAGCGAGGATCGAACATCATATTCTCGAAACACCGGACAAGATGGGACTACACCTCTCCCAGATTAATTGCTCCTTCCAAAGACTCCCTTCTATGGGATAGTACACGGACGAGCAGCCATACCAGTTGGACAAGTCACCTTACCAGTTACATTTGGATCTCCATCCAACTACCGGACAGAGTACATCAAGTTCGAAGTGGCAGACCTCGAGTCACCATATCACGCCATCATGGGAAGACACGCGCTATCGCAAAGTTCATGGCTATTCCACACTACCCGTATCTTCTCGAAGATGCCGGCACCATTTGGGGTTCTTTCCATCAAAGAAGATCTCAAGAAAGCTTTTCGAGTGTGATGTACAAGCCGTGGAGATTGCAAACAAGACAGGGGAGCTCTTAGAGAAAAAAGGAACTCGACGGATGGCGTAAGAGACAAATCCGGAAGAACTCGAGATACCGGCCAAGAAGCAAGCAATTCGATTCCACCGGAGGAAGCCGACGTTAAGCACATAGACCTACTGGATGGGTGATCCATCCAAGACGGCGATCATCAGCGCCCACCTATCTCCAAAATAGGAACTCGCGCTCACCAGCTTCCTAAGGCAACATAGAGATATATTCGCCTAGAAACCGGTAGACATGCCCGGTGTCCCAAAGGAGCTGGCTGAGCACAGAATCAACATCAATATGGGATCCAAACCCATCAAGCAAAGACTAAGGAGGTTCTCACCAGAAAAGAAAGAAGCTATCAAGAAGGAGATTGCGAAACTACTCGCAGCAGGGTTCATTAGAGAAATCCTACATCCTGACTGGCTCGCCAACCCGGTTCTGGTTCAGAAGAAGAATACCTCAGATTGGCGCATGTGTGTGGACTACCGCGCACCTAAACAAGCCTTTGCCCAAAAGATCCTTTCGGGCTACCAAGGATCAACCAAATAGTGGACTCCACAGCAGGATCAGCTCTACTATCATTCTTGGATTGCTACTCAGGATACCACCAGATCGCATTAAAGAAAGAAGATCAGAGCAAGACCTCTTTTATCACCCCCTTCGGTGCCTACTGCTACAAAACAATGTCCTTCGGATTGAAGAATGCCGGAGCAACGTATCAAAGAGCGATACAGACTTGTTTGGGAGAGCAGATTGACAAAAATGCCGAAGCATGCGTAGACGACGTAGTGGTGAAAACAAGAGAACCAGAAACTCTGATTCAAGATCTGGAAGAGACTTTCAAGAACCTCAACAAATAGAAATGGAAGCTCAACCCAACCAAATGCGTCTTTGGAGTACCAACGGGGCAGCTACTGGGTTTCTTGGTCAGCAACAGAGGCATTGAAGCCAGCACTAAGCAAATCAAAGCAATCACTGAGATGACACAACCCCGAAGCGTCAAGGATGTCTAGAAGCTCACAGGGTGCATGGCAGCACTCAACAGATTCATATCCAAGCTCGGAGAGAAAGGGCTATCCTTCTTCAAACTCATCAAAACCAAGGGAGAGTTCAAATGGACAGATGATGCGGACAAGGCGTTTGAAGAACTCAAACAATACCTTACATCAGCTCTAGTCCTAACACCTCCAAAGGATCAAGAAGAACTCCTGCTCTACATAGCAGCAACAAATACAGTGGTCAGTTCAGCAATCATCGTGGAAAGAGAAGAGCCCGGGCAACTCCGCAAAGTTCAGAGGCCAGTTTACTACGTGAGCGAGGTTATATCTGAGTCCAAGGCTCGATACCCTCACATACAAAAACTACTATATTCCATACTGATCACATCAAGAAAGCTACGACATTACTTCGACAGTCACAAAATCACGGTGGTGACAGATTCACCACTAGGCGATATCCTGAGGAATAGAGATTCAACAGGCCGCATATCAAAATGGGCAGTAGAACTCGGAGCTTTGAATCTAGAGTTCACTCCAAGAAGAGCAATCAAATCCCAGGCGCTTCCAAATTTCATAGCGGAATGGACAGAGCTCCAACAACCCATATCTGACGACATCAAGAAGCATTGGAACATGTACTTCGATAGATCGTTGAAGCTAGGGCGAGTAGGAGTCGGGATTTTATTCATATCAACAGAAGGAAGACAACTCAAGTACATGCTGCAAATCATGTGGCAAGCTACAAACAACGAGGCAGAATATGAAGCACTCATCCACGACCTCAAGATAGCAAGAACTCTGGGAATCAAGAGACTTCAAGTTTACGGCGACTCCGCTGTTGTCATCAATCAAGTCAATAAGGACTGGGACTGCACAAAGGACAACATGGGCCTCTATTGTGTAGAAGTACGCAAGCTGGAAAAGAACTTCCAGGGCCTAGAAATCCTACACGTGCTCAGGGATGCGAATGTGGCAGCAGACGTGCTAGCCAAACTCGGATCTGACAGAGCACAAGTCCCACCAGGAGTATTCGTCGAAGAGCTCTTGAAACCATCCATTAAAGAGAACCCAAAAGAAGACAGCATGGAGCAATCAGCCCTAAACGGAGTAATGATAATCTCTCCAGGTCGTAGAACAACTCCCTGGATCGAAGACATCATAAACTTCATCAGGAACAAGACACTACTGTTGATATTTCTTACACGATCCCAATTAGGAAGGCAAAAGAAATATATATGGAATATCTATCTAATCAGGTTAGCTTGGATATGGGATTAACCTCATGATCCAACAAAGCGGAGTTAGGCGGTGTTAGTAGTGGGATGTAACTTAGCATCATTATCCATAGTGGAGTTAATCTCACTAGGATATGTACTCAAGGTATACCACTCATTTCTAGGCATTACCTATACACTAGTCTGTCACCCTAGCAATAACGCTCAAAGAAATGCGGGGCATGGTACTCTTGAAAGGCCTTGATAAAAGAATGAACATGATATCCGCAAAAGCGCCGCGAGATAGAAATACCAATTGTAGCACTTCACCGGGAGTAATCCGGTATCGTATTTATATTTTACCACAGGGAAGGGAGTCTATGGAAAGTAGAGAGAAAGGATATCTAATGATTTATATTGTGATTTATTTATGAGATCCACTTATAGTTGTACAATGCAGAGTAGCCATATGCATCTAACATTACTCAACAGGATAAGTCACAGGATAAAGATAAATATTTAAATGATAAATACCCAAGTCTAAGATCATCATAAGCCACTATTATCATACGAGCTATTAGCATGTTATAGAAAGAATAGAATGAATATTCCTAAGATAATCCTAATCATATATGTCAAATGAATACTACAATTAGTGCAATACATCTAGCTATCATGCCAAGGTTGGATTACTTCTACACATGGCAAGCATTACCAATAACAACCAAGGACGAAACTTGATCATTATCGTAATAATAAACTCGACTAGTCCTACATTCGGAGGGTGAATTCCAAAGGACTCAACAGATCATTTGTCACTCCCGCGATCTACCACACGGCACGGAATATAGGGTGCAATTGCGGATAAACGTTGTATAAACACCACGTTTACACATTGCTTATCACCCACATAGTGATCATCTATATGGATGCTATACAATTCCATGCATAAAATATAAAGCAATCTTACTAAACTAAACATATAATCATAGCAAGCATAAACACATATCAATAAGAATATAATAATTATAAAGATCAAAGCCATAACAATTGTATTCTAAATATAATAGTACTTACGGATCGAATACAAGAGAGAAGTCTCAAGAACGATGATCCTTGCTACTTCTTGACTATCGAGAACTCAAGATGAACTTAATCTTCAACTAGAACTAGCTAGATAGCTAACTACTTCTAGTATGAACTAGGGCTTAGGTCTAGACTTGGCTGGACTAGATGGGTATGAGTTCATGAATGAATATGATAATGAAATTGATATCAGCCCTGTGGTCAGCTGGTCTTCTTATATAGCACTTGGCAATGAACGCCAACCCTTGGATCAAACCGACCTTCAACAACGGTGTAGATACAACCTCAAAGTCGGTAGTAAACCGACCTAGAAAGGAGAGGCTGACAGGAGTGGCCCACCTGGCGGCCGCCTAGTTAACACCTGGCGGCGCCATGGTGGCCCGCCACCTCGGCTTCCCGTCTTTTTACGGTGTTCTCTGGTATCTTCTAGAATGTTTTAGTCCACTTTTCGGGTTGAGTTACTTCACGGTCAAGTCTTGTCATCCTATGTCTTGTATATTTTGGAACTTTCTCCATTCTTCTCTGCAATTATCTATCAAGTCCCTGGAAAGTCACAGAATACCAAAACTTGTGGAATTATATTAGTTAGACCCCTAGACTTATGTTTGTCTTTGACTTGAGCCCTTATTTCATGTTAATTGATTTATAATATTATGCTATAACAGGTGTCAACAACTACCCGATGACAAAGCTGAAGCAACAAGGATCTTGAGAAGAAGCAAGAACTACGTGCTCATCGGAGAAAAGCTCTACAAGAAAGCAGCAGCATCAGGAGTACTACTCAAATACATAAGCTCTGAAGAAGGAAAGGACATCCTATAAGAAATCCACTCTGGTTGCTGCGGAAACCACGCAGCGTCAAGAACCCTCGTGGGAAAAACATTTAGAACCGGATACTACTGGCCAACAGGCTCTCAAAGACGCTTGAAGAACTCGTTAGAAGATGCAAAGGATGCCGATGTTCGCAAGACAAGCGCGCGTGCCAGCTCACAACTTAATCGCATACCACCATCATGGTCTTTTTCATGCTGGGGACTGGATCAAGTCGGACCACTTAAAAGAGCCAAGGAGGATACGAATATATCTTCGCCGCCATTGACAAATTCACCAAATAGATAGAATACAAGCCATTGGTCACCTTTAGCTCCACCAAGGCAATCGAGTTCATCCAAGAGATTATGCACGCATTTGGGATACCCAACAGGATCATCACCGACCTCGGATCACCGTTCACACGGCGAAGTCGAAGATTGGGCACAAGATTGTGGCATACGGATAGACTATGCTTACGTGGCACATCCTCGGGCTAACGGACAAGTCGAAAAGAGCAAACAGACTCATCCTTGCGGACTAAAGCCGAGACCATATGAAGAACTCAAAGACTACGGAGCAAAATGGATTGAAGAACTTCCAAAAGTCGCCCTGCAGGGCCTAAGAACTCAAATCGCCAGATCAACGAGGCTACTCTCCTTTCTTCCTTACCTATGGATCGAAGCCATTCTACTTGTGAGACCTCATATGGAGCTCTCCAAGGATCGAGCAATTTGAAGAAGGAGAAGGAGAAACGACAAGAAGACTAGAAATCGACCGCGTGCGTAAGAAGTCGATCGAATGCAATCCTCCGAACATAAGATATCCGCAAGGACTAATTAAAAAGGCATTATGACAAGAGCACACGTCCCAAGAAACCTCAACCCGTGAGATCAAGTACTCAAGAGAAATCAAAAGACGGAAGGCAAGCACAAATTGCTTTCGGCCATGGGAAGGACCATACATCGTCAAAAGAGTACTGGGACCAGGAACCTACGAACTGATGACCATGCAAGGAGAAGAAATCAGAAACTCTTGGCACATAAGCCAGCTTAGAAGGTTCTATCCATAATCAGAGAAACTCGAGGCAGCAGAGAAGAAGCGAACGCAAAAAAACAACTCTCGACACTTCAAGAAGAAGAAGATCAAGCCTGAGAAGAACTCTGGACCATCCAACAAAGGAAAGGTCACCAAAAATGCGGCGACCGGGCACTTCAACCAAAAGAAGTCGCCAGAGGAAAGCTGCATGCCTCCCAAGGGAGATGAACAAACAGCCCGAATTGGCGCTTCACGAGAAGAAGTCGACCAAAAGAAGGCAACCCCGACCACTAGAACAGAGGTCAAATTCCAAGGGTGGAACCACGCGACGTCCTAGCTCTGGAATAGCGTTCACACCTTAAATCCTAGCGGAAGATCGTGAACTTCAACTCTTGAAAAAAGAGGACGTTGGGATCGGCCCGTCTAGGTCGCAGAGGCCATCGAGGGTCCAGAAAGTGCCACTATGTCCAATGACGGCGGACGGCTTTTCGAATCGGGCGTGAACGGTGTAGTGTTGTGAAATAGAAACCCATCGTCTCACACAAGTCTCTCGAGTGAAGCGAGAGCAGCCCAAACCGGGCAAGATGGATTGTAGTGTTATGAAATAGGAACCCAACCATCTTGACCTTCGATCCGCGATGCACTTAAATGGGCCCGGGCGAGAACCTTACAAGGGGCGTCATGTGATAGTCCATCGGACAGCATGGCGAGCCCTAGCCCGAAGCGGCAACCCCGAGTTAGAACAACTCTTTGCGAGCACGACTCCACCAAATTACACTAGCATGTCTAAGAAAAGACAACGCTAGAGGGCCGAAAAGGAGAAACCGAACGGCATGGATAAACCCTCCGAACAATCGTGACAAGTCTCAAGAGAAGAAACAAGTCACATGCCAGAGGAAAATAACCCTGGCAACCTGGGGGATGCCCCAACCACCGTCAGTAAGTCTACAGAAAAGACGAGCTGAATCTTCAGAAGAAACAACCCTGAAGACCAGGAGCAAGACTCCACCAACGTCAGCTAGTCTACAGAAAAGACGAGCTGAATCTTCAGAAGAAATAACCCTGAAGACCAGGAGCAAGACTCCACCAATGTCAGCTAGTCTACAGAAAAGACGAGCTAAAACTTCAGAAGAAGAACCCTGAAGACCAGGAGCAAGACTCCATCACCTTTCAGCTAATCTACAAGAAAGACGAGCTGATACTCCAGAAAGAACAACTCTGGAATTCAAAAGCAAGCCTCCACTCATCATGACAAGTCTCAAGAAGAAGACAAAAGTAATTTGTCAGAGGAAAACAACCCTGACAAACCGAAGCAAGGCTCTACAACCATCTTCAGTCAAGTTTACAGAGAGGACGGGTGTTGGTATTTATTAAGTGCTAAAAGAATATGAAGGATTCCGCAAGCACAGAACACCTACCATTGTAGCTTTTCCCTAGGATGAGTATTCTAGAGTATCGTATCCACAGGGAAGCGTTGGCTAAAGAATCTAAGAAGTCACAATCATATATCCACTAACTAAGCAAACTACTAACTAAAGTGAGGGGATAAATGGTAAATGATAGGAGTTATGAATAATATCAATCACACAAGAGAATTCCTAATGATAAATGAGTAGTAGCACGTTGAGAGGACAGCGAGAGAGATCTAGGTTCCTATGTACTTTTCTATTACTTAGGTTCTATGATAGCAATCATACCATCACACTTTGGGACACCAAAGCACTAGCCACAGAAAGGGATGAGAAGGGGGCTAGGAAGGTTTGGCAAGGTCCTACAATCACCAACCCGAACGTGGTGGAATACATCGGCCATCAGGGCTGTCACCACCTGGGGCTACCACAAACAATCCGTGGGGTTGGGTGCAATCTCAGGTAATCTCTAGTTTAGACACCATGTCTACACTATTAATTACTACTCTAGTCACATACGATTAACTAAAGCACTCGATGCGAGCGGAGATCCTATGCAAAGGCATAACAACTATGCTAACCAATTATATGAAAGATATAAAAGTAAATAGAGAAGATAAATATATAAATCATAATGTCTTATAAAGAAAGAATACAAGACATACCAAACTCTGTAGATTCCTCCAGAACCAGAGCATAGCTCCGCTCTCCCTAACTCTCTAGTTGCTAATCTACTACATTGGAGAGTCTAGCCCTAATTCTCTAGTGGAGAGGTTGTCCTCACATTGGGACACCTTGATGACCAACATGTCAGGAGATAATGAATGGAATGAATTAGGGTTTCACCACAGGGGGGGTCTCCTTATATAGCCCTAGGCAATGCGGCGACCCTTGGATCAAACCGACCTTGAGCAACGGTGTAGATCTCTTCTTAATGGCGGTTATGAACCCACCTAACAAGATGCTCACCGACAAGTGGAACCAGAGGCGGCCGCCCTAGAAGGTGGCAGCGGCGCTGGGCCCCATGCTAGGTGGGTCTCACCATCCGGGCTTTGATCTTCGGTGCCTTCTAAAGTCTTCTTACTTGGGTTTCAAGTCGGGTTACTTCACGGATAAGTCTTTATATGGTAGAGCTTGCAAACTCTTGGGCTTTTACTGCTTTTATCCATTTAGTCCCTGAAAATATATAAATCACCAAAACTCATGGAATTATGTCAGTAAAGCCCCTATACTATTGTTGATATTTCTTACACGATCCCAATTAGGAAGGCGAAAGAAATATATATGGGATATCTATCTAATCATGTTAGCTTGGATATGGGATTAACCTCAAGATCCAACAAAGCGGAGTTAGGCGGTGTTAGTAGTGGGATGTAAACTTAGCATCATCATCCATAGTGGAGTTAATCTCACCAGGATATGTACTCAAGGTATACCACTCATTTCTAGGCATTACCTATACACTAGTCTGTCACCCTAGCAATAACGCTCAAAGAAATGCGGGGCATGGTATTCTTGATTGGCCTTGATAAAAGAATGAACATGATATCTGCAAGCGCACAGATAGAAATACCAATTGTAGCACTTCACCGGGAGTAATCCAGGTATCGTATTTATATTTTACCACAGGGAAGGGAGTCTATGGAAAGTAGAGAGAAAAGGATATCTAATGATTTATATTGTGATTTATTTATGAGATCCACCTTACAGTAGTGTAATGCAGAGTAGCCATATGCATCTAACATAACTCAACAGGATAAGTCACAGGATAAAGATAATTATAATAATGATAAATACCCAAGTCTAAGATCATCATAAGCCACTAATATCATACGAGCTATTAACATGTTATAAAAAGAATAGAATGAATATTCCTAAGATACTCCTAATCATATATGTCAATGAATACTACAATTAGTGCAATACATCTAGCTATCATGGCAAGGTTGGATTACTTCTACACATGGCAAGCATTACCAATAACAACCAAGGACGAAACTTGATCATTACCGTAATAATAAACTCGACTAGTCCTACATTCGGAGGGTGGATTCCAAAGGACTCAACAGGGACTGTCACTTCAGCGATCTACCACACGGCCCGAAATGTAGGGTGCAATTGCGGATAAACGTTGTATAAACACCACGTTTACACATTGCTTATCACCCACATAGTGATCATCTATATGGATGCTATACAATTCCATGCATAAAATATAAAGCAATCTTACTAAACTAAACATATAATCATATCAAGCATAAACACATATCAATAAGAATATAATAATTATATAGATCAAAGCCATAAACAATTATATTCTAAATATAAGAGTACTTACAGATCGAATACAAGAGAGAAGTCTCAAGAACGATGATCCTTGCTACTTCTTGACTATCAGGAACTCAAGATGAACTTGATCTTCAACTAGAACTAGCTATGTAGCTAACTACTTCTAGTATGAACTAGGGCTTAGGTCTAGACTTGGCTGGACTAGATGGGTATGAGTTGATGAATGAGTATGATAATGATCTTGTTATCAGCCCTGGGGTCAGCTGGTCTTCTTATATAGTACTTGGCGATGAACGTCAACCCTTGGATCAAACCGACCTTCAGCAACGGTGTAGAAACAACCTCAAAGTCGGTAGTAAACCGACCTAGAAAGCTGAGACCGACAGGTGGGACCCACCTGGCGGCCGCCAGGGTGTCATGCCACCTTGGCATCCCGTCTTTTCTGGTGTCCTCTGGTATCTTCTAGAATGTTTTAGTTCACTTTTCGGGTTGAGTTACTTCACGGTTAAGTCTTGTCTTCATATGTCTTGTATATTCCGGAACTTTCTCCAATCTTCTCTGCAATTATCTATCAAGTCCCTGGAAAGTCACAGAATACCAAAACTCGTGGAATTATGTTAGTTAGACCCCTAGACTTATGTTTGTCTTTGACTTGAGCCCGTATTTCATGTTATTTAACTTGTAATTTTATGCTATAACAGGTGTCAACAAGCTCCCCAAGCTTACCTCTTGCTAGTCTCTTAGCAAGACACATGATATTATTTTAACTACTTACTTGGATCAGGAGTTGCTTTTACGCTATCACACCTTTAAAGTACACATGCTTTCAAACAAAAGTTCTCTCCGGATAAAGATAAACTTTTTCAAAACTTCAACTTACCCAATTACCTCTTACCTTTTAGGGCTTATAACTTTTTCTTCAATCTCGGGTAATTGAATGATAGAAACGATCAAGTCAAGCACTAAATCTCAAACTCTTTTGATCAACTATCCTTCTGGAGTTTTTGCTGATTTTCAAATAAAACTCAAAGTTCCTCAAGATGACTCTCTCTAATCTCTCATTTGTGATATTTGTGGATCCTCTCTAAGACAATAAGGTAGTGTTGCCTTTCTCTCATAGTATGTAGTATTTTTTTGGCTAAGGCAGTGCTTGATTATGCCTTCTTCTCTCTCACCCTATATTTAAGGCTCATATGTGGAGTTCATAGGTGGGAGAAAATAATTTATTTACTTACTAAGCATATATTGTAAATTCAAGCAATGGATCCAAAGTTACAAGTCACACTGATTGTTGACGGTCACCAACGACATATTTTTAACATCAATATTCTACCAATAAGGGGTGAAACTATACCTTACTCCACACATATACATTTATTATTGACATAATTCCACTTGTAGTGCCAAATAATGTTTTGCGGGATTTATATAAAAACCAAGTGGAAAAGGCACCAAAAGGCGCCTCCCCAGAAAAGCGCATTCCCGAGAACATCAAGCCCAAGGGAGAAAAGTCCATAAAATACCAATATCCAAGCACAAGCCCAAGAGGTCGAGGCCCGAGTCCAACATGAAATGATAAACGGGCGCAGGACATGGGTTCAATATTTTGGGCATAACTTTCTCATACGAAATCGGTTTCAGCGAACAAATACTCGAAACGAAGCTAACTCCGAGGCCCACGTGCTCATGGGAAGTTTCAGGCCAAATGGACAAAATATTGGTGCGGGCGCACCAAGTGGTGCGCGCGCACCCTCCCTGGAGGCCAAATCGGCCCATCTTAGATCTGGCGGCCCATCTCGACCGAAAAGTCCGGAGGCGGTGTTTGCTTGCCCAAAGGCGGTCTGTGGATTAGTACCAAATGGCTTAGCCAAGAGAGGATCCCATGGTGAAAGTCCTATAAATAGATGGGCACTCCCTCCCTTGTAACACACACACCACACAATGTAGCCTCTCTTTCTTCTTCTTCTTCTTCTTCTTCCTCTCCCTTTCTTCTTCTTCTTTCTTCTTATTCTTTCTTCTCCTTCTTTCTTTCTTCTTCTTCTACTTCTTCTTCTTCCTCCTCCTAGTAGGATGTGGAGCTAGGCAAAGCTACCAAGGAGGGCTTGGATCCTTGGAAGATGGATTCCGGAATAAATCTTTCTATGGTATTCTTCCAAAGCCTTGCTCTTATCTTATCTTGGTTGTGCATTAGGATTAGAGTCTTCATGTTATTTCTTTTACCTCGTGATTTATCCTATGATCTAACATGTTGTTCTTGACATGATCATGACACATGAACTAGTCTATAGTTTCTATGTTGTGATATCGTCATATAGAACTTTATGCTTAAACCATTCATGCAATATAATTGGGTAGTGTCGGGATTGTCTTTGAATGGCGGTTCGTTGTGTCCTTCGGGGGCTTGCTCGTGTCCTATTCCGTCCATCCGTAGGGTGGGGCCATGGGGGACATGAGTAGTGTCTAGTATCTTGGACGTGGTGTCCTGGATGCGTATATCCTTCGAATATGAGTGCATGCCACGGTTGAGGGGGTAGGGCGGCTTGGTCGTGACAAGCCTTGACCGTCCCTTGAAATCCCCCACGTTAGGTGTGTCTTTGTAGGAGTTCGTAAATGCCTTCCTTTAGGGCGGATGCTCAGGGAGGTCTCCCAATCCATTTCATTCTCATCTCCCACCTCCCGCTCATGCGTGTTGCTGACTATCAACCCCGGTTCTATGCACAACCATGACTAGAATCTGTATGCTCCACTTAGAACTTTCTTTATTCCTTATTTATTTTTATCCTTGAGATTGGCTTAAGTGTGTGTGTCAAGTTATCCTATTACCTATCTTATTATATCCCTTTTATGAACATTGGTCTATTATACATTCGTGTTATCTTGACCATGTAGAGACTTTTACCATGCCTTCCTTTGGGAAAATATAAATAACGATACCCCTGGAATACTTCGGGTGAAATGCTACAATGATAGATCCGTGCGCTGCGGATGAATATCTTATTTGGCAAGATCTATCACCGTTGATGTACCTAGTGTTATCACCGACACGGTGGTTTCACTTAGGAATGTCAACGGCGCATTTCTCGCCCGTTATTAGAGATGGGTTCTAAACCTGTTTCTAGTGATTGCGCTTAAGAAATGCAACAAGCATTTCTGGCGCCGTTCTTTTCCGAGAAGCGTTGGTTAAAGGGATGATCTATTAGGACATGTTCCCGATAATATGCATGTGTAGTGATCTTTGTTCATCTTAGGGTTATCTAAAAGAAAAAAATCTTTTATATATATATATATAAAAAAACTCTTATGAAAAAAATCTTATAAATAAAAAGCAAGGACTTGTTATCAAGTTAGTATGCACCTTCGGGTATTCTTGTCACTAACCATTTCAGGTGGAGACTAAGAAGAACAAAGGGGCACGCGACGCTTGAAAACATGGGGGCTACATCAAGAAAACGTTGATGCTCTTGGGCGGAGGAACACACTCAAAAGGAGACCACGACTTTTCACACTTGACTTTTCCACGAAAGTCCAAGTGTGAGAGGGAGGAGATAATATCAAGTTCCACGTACAAGGGGATCATAAAAAAGAGAGAAGTAAAAAAAAGAAGAAAAAAAAAAGAGAGAGATAAATAAGAGATTAGCCTCCCTTGCTATAAAAAGAAAAAGAAAAAAAAAAAGGAGTTGAAAAAAAATATATATAAAAAAAAAAAGAAAGCAAAAAAAAAAGAAATAAGAGGAGAGAGGAGGCAGGTTGGCCCCATAAAGGCACCGACTCCACCCGACATTGCTCCCATGTAAGCAAGAAGGGATCTTTCTCTCCCAAGACCTGTGTTGCACTTTTGAGTGAGTTCGGTATGCCTCCCTCTACTCGGTGTGAGGAAGTCATTACCAAATCAAGATCATCACGCTTCTGATGCATCAATTATGAACTCTATCCTCAAGCTGCCGGTCAAGTACACTCAGGTATGCAAAGGTCCAAAAAAAGAGAGAATAAAAAAGGAAAAAAAGAAAGGGTAAAGGAAAGGAGAAACATCCTCCTTTACACCTTTGTGACCACTAAGGCCCATGGTCCATATACATTACATGTGTGTATCACCTAAGCCTTGTGGCCCGCTTTGAGATGGATCATCAAGCTACCACCGCGGGAGTCTCAACGTTCTTTCCTTCATGCATGGCGGATGGTACACACACACTCGGGTATACAAAGGTAATAATTCACCAATTCTTTTTACTCATACTTATCTCCATAAAAAAAAATCATGTTTTCTTTGTTTATGAAATATGATGCAGGTTTGGATGTGTTTGCATGGCGCTCATGCGATACATCCCAGTAGGTCTTTAAATCAAGCATGGTGCTTGGGTTAAAACGGTCTTCTTTAATCAAAATTTCACATGGTGTTGATATTTGATTAATGAACCTAGGGGCTGACATCACAAACGGTAGAATTACTCTTTGATGGGGATAAAGCAAGGCTAGACTTACATTGCATCTTTATCTTAGTCTTGTTTGAGTATGAAAAGTTTGGTGAAATTTTTATGTGTTCTCCCTTGATAATAAAATCCTAAAATAAAAGTCTTTGAAAAAAAAAACAAAACTCTCTTTTTGCTCCTTCCTGCATATGTTTTGAAATTTGGTAATCACGAAGGATGGTAAATCCACTTTCGTGAATCTACCATATACTAACCATGCGAGGAAAAGCCAAAAACACGAGGTAAAACCCCGATCCAATGGGCTTTGAGCTAGCTTGGGGAGGACCAAAACCAAGGTAATGAGAAACCTACACTCTCATCCTCTGTCCATTACCTTCCAAAAAAAAAAAAGTGTTTTAAAAAAATATATTTTTTTTATCAAAATAAACAAAAATAATTACTAAAAAAAAATCTATAAGTAATTATTTTCAAAAAAACTAAGATAAAAATCTTTATAAATAAAATAAATTCTTCTATAAAAAAAACAAAAACAAAAAAACTATAATCATTTTAGTTCGCCTTTGCAATGCCTTTTTTTCTCCATTGGATGAATCTTGTTTTCATTTCATGCGTCCTTTTTCTATGATTGGCATGTTTTGGTTTGGAAGTTTTGGTTATTCGAATGATCATACTTCCATAGGCGTTTTGAATTAAGCATGGTGTTTAGGTCAAAAAGTCTACCCTAATCAAATTAGACATGGAGTCGAGTTTGATTATTGAATCGAGAGCTGCTAGTGTAGAATTTGGTCGACCATATGGACTAACCCCTGCAGGAATTTATCAACATCATGAGGGTAAGTCCAAGAGATGACAATGGAGATCGGAAGTTGTTTGGTGAACCAAAATAAATAAATAATGATAATGATAAAATAATAATAATAAAAAAACCTTTGAAACCCCAAGAATGGTTGTCCCGCTCTTCCAAGATCATCACAAGACCAACTTGGGGGAGTCTCTGCACGCTTAAAAGGCGATGTTAATCAAAGATCCATTCATAGCGTTCACAAGCTAGCAACGTTCATAAACCGAAGGTAAGTCAAAAGCTAGCTTGGGGGAGGACTCCCCAAAAAGGTAACTTCGTATCTCACATTCCATTCATTATTTTCTTATCTTATATGAATGATGAGGTATGAGAATAAAAAAAAAAGGGGAAGAAGAAAGAGAGAGGAGATTTATTCAACTCCATATATATGTGATGTAAAATGTTTAGTTCTACCCCCTTTGAAATGATGAATAGTTGCTCTGTCTTATGATTTACACCTGGGTTTATAATTCAAATTTCTCTAAAGTTTGGGTTTAGTGGCTAAGTCTAAAAACTCATCCTGAAAAACCCGATTCATGTGGGTTGCATAAGCTCTATCTAGTCTAAGTTGTTACCAAGTATGATATGGTACAAATAGATTTGCTATGACTTCATCCAAAAAGAGAAACTTGACATCCGGGAATCTAAATTAAAAAAAAAGAAGAAAATGATATGGGTTATGCTAAAAAAAAAGAGAGAGAGATGAAAAATAGACATGTGTCCTGGGGCTTGTAGAGCCCACATCTCCAAAAAAAAAAAAAAAAAAAAAAAAGAAAGAGAGGAAATAAAAGACAAAAGTCTAGGGCGGCAGAGCCCACCTCTCCAAAATATATATATATATAGCAATAAAGCCCATACTTTCTCGAAAAACAAAATAGAACTTAAATAAATAAATCCCTGATGAGAAAAGATGATCAAAAAGGATGAATGAAAAGTATTTCTGTTTATAACCGTTCTATCGGCAACTTCCAAGGCTTTGAGAAAAGCTAAAAAGCCCTTCGATGAAAGGTAATAAAGGGTGAGCAAAGGCATGCCATTTTATTCAAACTCTAGTAGAAAATCTTGTTATAACCCTGGCACTTGTGAAATATAATCGGCATAGTAGCAACTCCCGATCAACAACCAAGTACTTATCTTTGCTCGAGGACGCGCAAAAGGGTAAGCTAGGGGAGTTTGTTGACGGTCACCAACGACATATTTTTAACATCAACATTCTACCAATAAGGGGGTGAAACTATACCTTACTCCACACATATACATTTATTATTGACATAATTCCACTTGTAGTGCCAAATAATATTTTTGCAGGATTTATATAAAAACCAAGTGGAAAAGGCACCAAAAGGCCTCCCCGGAAAGCGCATTCCTGAGAACATCAAGCCCAAGGGAGAAAAGTCCATAAAATACCAATATCCAAGCACAAGCCCAAGAGGTCGAGGCCCGAGTCCAACATGAAATGATAAAAGCGCCGCGGGACATGGGTTCAATATTTTGGGCATAACTTTCTCATACAATCGGATTTCAAATAACAAATACTTTAACTCCGAGGCCCACGTGCTCATGGGAAGTTTCAGGCCAAATGGACAAAATATTGGTGCGGGCGCACAAGTGGTGCGCGCGCACCCTCCCGGAGGGCCATCGGCCCATCTTAGCCCTGGCGGCCCATCTCGACACGAAAAGTGCAGGCGGTGTTTGCTTGCCGAAGATGGTGCGCGGGATTAGTACCAAATGGCTTAGCTAAGAGAGGATCCCATGGTGAAAGTCCTATAAATAGATGGGCACTCCCTCCCTTGTAACACACACCACACAATGTAGCCTCTCTCTTCTTCTTCTTCTTCCTCTCCTTTCTTCTTCTTCTTTCTTCTTATTCTTTCTTCTTCTTCTTTCTTTCTTCTTCTTCTACTTCTTCTTCTTCCTCCTCCTAGTAGGATGTGGAGCTAGGCAAAGCCACCAAGGAGGGCTTGGCTCCTTGGAAGATGGATTCCGGGAATAAATCTTTCTATGGTATTCTTCCAAAGCCTTGCTCTTATCTTATCTTGGTTGTGCATTAGGATTAGAGTCTTCATGTTATTTCTTTACCTCGTGATTTATCCTATGATCTAACATGTTGTTCTTGACATGATCATGACACATGAACTAGTCTATAGTTTCTATGTTGTGATATCGTCATATAGAACTTTATGCTTAAACCATTCATGCAATATAATTGGGTAGTGTCGGGGATTGTGCTTTGAATGGCGGTTCGTTTGTGTCCTTCGGGGCTTGCTTTCGTGTCCTATTCCGTCCATCCGTAGGGTGGGGGCCATAGGGGACATGAGTAGTGTCCTAGTATGCGGGGCGTGGTGTCCGGATGCCGTATCCTTCGAATATGAGTGCATGCCACTGAGGGGGTAGGCGGCTTGGTCGTGACAAGCCTTGACCGTCCCCTTGAAATCCCCCACGTTCGGTGTGTGCTTTGTAGGAGTTAAGTAAATGCCTTCCTTTAGGGCGGATGCTCTAAGGTCTCCCTGTCCATTTCATTCTCAGCTCCGACCTCCTGCTCATGCGTGTTGCCCGACTATCAACCGGTTCTATGCACAACCATGACTAGAATCAGGCTCCACTTAGAACTTTCTTTATTCCTTATTTATTTTTATCCTTGAGATTGGCTTAAGTGTGTGTGTCAAGTTATCCTATTACCTATCTTATTATATCCCTTTTATGAACATTGGTCTATTATACATTCGTGTTATCTTGACCATGTCCAAATTAGAGACTTTTACACCATGCCTTCCTTTGGGAAAATATAAATAACGATACCTCGAATACTTCGGGTGAAATGCTACAATGATAGATCCGCGGCGC
Organism: Hyparrhenia diplandra; assembly: GCA_015847255.1. Taxonomy (NCBI): domain Eukaryota; kingdom Viridiplantae; phylum Streptophyta; class Magnoliopsida; order Poales; family Poaceae; genus Hyparrhenia; species Hyparrhenia diplandra. The sequence goes on along the minus strand of JADLZK010011402.1, from coordinate 80,266 downwards.
TTGGGATGAATATCTTATTTGGCAAGATCTATCACCGTTGATGTACCTAGTGTTATCACCGAACACGGTGGTTTCATTAGGAATGTCAACGGCGCATTTCCCTTATTAGAGATGGGTTCTAAACCTGTTTCTAGTGATTTAAGCTTTAAGAAATGCAACACCGATCAAGTGGTGCATGTGTATGGTGGATAGAATATATATGGTATGGAATATAGTAAAGTATGTAGTGAAGTGGAAAGAATAGATGAGGGAAATCTTACTTTTGCTCCTTTGAGGAATCTTCTCTCTTTTGAATTTGAAAACTTTATAGAGAACCTGGGTTGTATCTTTTTCTTTCTTTATTTTTTCTTTTTAGAGAGGTGGGCTCTCTGCTCGCCCTAGACTTTTGTCTTTTATTTCCTTTCTTTAAAGATGTGGGTTCTACTCACCCTCGGACACTTGTCCATTTTTCATCTTTATTATTTTCTTTTTTCTTAGGGAGGTAGGCTCTACTACCGCTTTGTAGGACTTTTTGTCCATTTTTCATCTCCCTTTCTTTCTCTCTCTTTTTTTTTAATCTACAACCCAGATCTCTTTTGCAATAACTTTTGAGAGGTATAAATGTAATGGAGCTTTTGTAAGATATTGGCTAGCAATGAATGAGTGGATGGGTATAAGAAATATTTTTGGTTGCTTTCCCCTGAGATAGGAGTAGAATATTTTTGCTGGTTAGAGTGAATGGGTGTATATGGTGGATACGTACTTCCAGGATGGAAATAGCATATGTGTATAGAGTCAAGTGGAGTGAATTGAGTGGAGTGGAGTGTACATGATCAGCATGACAAGTTTAAAGGGCCTTGACAAAGATTGAACAAACTCAATGCAAAACAAGCGACCTATATATTAATCAAAAGGTTTTCCTAATCTAAATAGCATGTATATATGGCTGTGGTAGGAGGTTCACACTCTTGTCACACAGAACTTATCATGTGCATTTTCAATTTTCAAAATATAAATCTCCGTAAATCTAGTGTCACTAGGAGTAAGATCAAATAGCAAAATCAGGACTATCATATATCATATCCGTCAATTTCCTAGACTTTAGAGCAAGCATTTGCAACCCATAGGTTTCAGGTTTAGAGTAAATATCAAATCAAAGTAATTTTGCAAATGGAGCTTAAGAAAAATTAAGCTTGAAAGCTAGGTACTAGAAAAGTATAACAATGAGCAACTATTCATCATCTCCATGTTGGCAAATTTGAATGTTCCTTTTAGTTGAGCAAAGTAAACTTTAGTGTGCACTCTCTCTTGATCCTTTTATTCACTCTCTAACAAAAGACTCTTTTAAACTATTAGACTCTATAAAACTAGACTCTTAACAAACTTTCTAGCAAACAAAATATTTAACTAATAATAATAATATAATATATAAATAATAAGATAGTAAGATACTTATCCGGATAATTGGGGGTTGCACTCCCCAAGCTAGATTGGAGTGTAATCTTTAATGATGTAGAAGTTGAGGTAGTTGGCATCAGGGATGGCGCCTAACTTATCTCTTCTCCTCTTGAAATCTGCTGATCTTAAATAGACAACAAAGCTAGTGGAACTTGGTTAAGCATTAGAGGTTAGCCACATTGCCTTATGTTGCCCGGAAAGTATATTTGGATTTTCATTATTTTTCAAATTTTTATTTTATTTTTATATGCGAGGATAAAATAAAATACTTTGATGCATTTTTATTTTATTTTTTATTTTTTATGCCACCATAGAAGATAGCCTAGAGGTGTTTAGCCTCTGGGATATTAGCATGGGGCTTAAAGATTTTTACAAAACTCAAAATATATTTTTTGTTGTTTTCAAATGCAATTATAAGATACTAAAACATGATATGGAAAGAATAAATATGCAATGCGGGGATTTAAATATGGATAACTTACCGACTTACCTTTTCTAGAGGATTGGTGTTTAAAGTCCTCCCCGAACAGGACTTCAAGTTCTGCTCTTTACTCCCATGGTATATCGGTTGTCACAATTGGTGGCACCGATGATTCCATAGTCTCTTCGATGATGTCACGGGAGATGTCTTCTTCTTCCTCCATCTTTTGGATGATGAACTCTTCTCTCGAGTAGTTGATTCTGTTTTTTCTCTGTAGATGTATTAGGTGTAATAGTATTGATTTACTGCACATACCTTTTCATCTTCTAGATTCTTAATCCATCGTCTATTATGGCGGCGACGAGCTGCCCTGCTTTCCCACAGGATTTGTATACTTATTATAACTATTAAAGTAAACACGCACCTTCTCTTTAGGAAATTGGAAATGAATCTCTCCCCGTATGGATGTAGATGATTGCACGAGTAGTGTTGAGGAATGGTCTCCCAAGCACTAATGGAGGGTCTTCTTCCTTTCCCATGTCCATGACTACAAAGTCGGTGAGAACATAGTGATCCATAATCTTGGTCGCACGTTTTTTTGGCAATTCCTTCCGGGAACTCTATAGGATTGGTCTCGCCATCCGTAGGCCGCACATATGTTGGTTTGCAACGGCAATTTTCCAAATAGTAATTCATATGTAACCTTTGCCATTAGATTAACACCCAGATCCAAGATCGCAATATGTATTATAGAAATTCCACCGATTAATAGAGCAATGAATAGTAGGGGGTACCTAGATCATCTTCTTGGACGAAGCATTGGAGATTGAAGTAAATGGTCATTATAAGATGTTGTTTTATTTACTACCATTACCTTTGTAGGTCAGTGCGTTTTGTTCTTGTTTCGATTACGATTCCTCCTTCATTTCTTATTGTAACTTTCTATCTTCGGTTCTAGAACATAACGATTGGTATTCGAGGAATAAGTAAGAGAATTGTGTACCTTGTTCTTGAAAGTGAATTTCTCCCTCTTCCCTTTGATATTGAAAACAATCTTAGACTTGTCTGCGTAGATGATGACTTTAATTTGAGCATAAGAATGGTCTACCAAGTATAATTGTTGCTCTTTCATTTCTTCCAAAGTCTACAAGCTGTGAAGTCTGGCGGCATGTAAGAGCCTCGATTCCCACACACCGTCTTCAAGGATCCCCTCGGGATAAAGAATGATTGATTTGCAAGCTTTGCAAGCACATATTCATTTTCCAAAGTGGTTCACTATAAATCTTTTCATAAATTACCTTTGGTAGTATGTTGACGCTTGAGCCAAAATCACATAGAGCATTGTCAAATGTGTGTTGTCCAATCTTGATTGTAATGGTAGCCTCCCCGGATCTTCCTTTTTAGGTGGCATTGAGTCATCCAACCAACGACTTCCCGAGGTCTCTCTATAGTAACGACACTGCATTATAAATATCGACAAGGTTTGCGGTTTCTAATTCTTCCTACTGCCTGGAATCTTTCTGGTGTGGTTAGTGGAGCAGGATAACCGAGAAATCTGAGATTCTATAATTTTATTAAAAATGTCTTGATTCTTTATAGCAAGAAAAGCTTTCTAAGCGAGTATTGATAAGTTCAAGAGCTTTATCATTAGTTGCTATTTTTTCTTGACAGATTCTCCATGGTTTTACCTTGGTTAACAACAAGATCTCTTAAAGAAGGTTGATAAGTGTTAAAATTGTTACCTTGGTAGTTGCTTTGATAGTTGGGCCTCTGTTGGTTCCAACCTTGGTTACTGTTGAGGGCGGAAATTATTATTGTTGTTATTGATGAAGTTGATGTCCTCCGGGATCTCGGACAATTCCTGCCGGTGTGGCCTAAGTTTCCACATTCTTCACATGTCATGCGAGAGTCTTGGATTTGCATAATCGCCTTGGGTTGAGGATCTCTATCCTCTAGCTTCTTCATGATAAGGTCCATTTTAGCGGATAGCATATCTACTTTTTTAGCCGATGCATTCCTCTTTTCTTGAGATTGGCGCTCTTCACTCCAACCTTGGTTGGAAGCCATCTTCTCCACAAGTTACGTGGCACGAGTTAATGTAAGTGATAAGAAAGCACCACCACCGCGGCATCCATAGTTTCCACGAGCACTGGGAACTAGCCCATGATAGAAAGTCTGCATCAACAGCCACTTCTCCATCCCATGGTGTGGACATTCTGAAATATATTCTTGGAAACGCTCCCATGCTTCCTGACTGATTCATCATCTTTGTTGTTGAAAATTTGATATCTTCCCCCTTAAGGCATTTGTCTTGCCTACGAGGAAAGAACTTAGCAAGAAAGGTCGTGGAACAAATATCTCATGTTGTATTCTTATCTTTGGTAGCATAAAACCATTGCTTAGCTCTTCCCAATAGTGAGAATGGAAAGAGACGAAGCAAGATTGCATCCGTGGGTACGTCCTTCATAGTAAATGTCTTTGCAAATCTCGGGGAAGTGTTGGAGATGAGCACTAGCATCTTCATGTGCCTTTCCACAAAATTAACTAGCTTGCACCATATTGATGAGCCCCGGCTTAAGCTCAAAGCCTTTGTCTCCAACCTCTACCTTCGGACCAACAAGGATGTTATCCGTGGTAGGAGCTGAGAACTCACGAAGTGTCTTGGTTGCCATAGCTTCAAATTGAGATGTCAAGTCTCTAGTAACTTGATTAACTTTCGATTCAATGAGGTCTTGGATTCTCGGGACGATGATGATGTAGATGTAGGTGGAGAGTTTGTCCGAGTTTTGCTCTTGCACTGCTGATTAATTTTTAGGATCTTCAATAAAATTTTCTAGAAGGTTCCAATTCATACATATATTTTTCCCCGCATAAGATCAAAAACAAAATAGAAAACAGGGGTGAACCTGTTTGAGTATGTGATAATGGGTTCTCAATGCATTAGGTGATGTAAGGGATCTCTCTGGTTTCCTTATATGATGTGTTTATAGGATTTTTGGCTAGCACCCTTTCTAACTAGTAAAGTCAGAAACAATACCAACTTAATAGGAATAACACTGTCTAAGTCTTGGCTAATACCCTTCCAAACTAGAGAAAGCTGGAAAGAAGCACTAGAAAAACTTTTGAAGTTTTGAAAACACATTTTGAAAATTTTTAAAAGGTTGACTATGCTCTCCCAAACTAGGAAAGTTTTGAAAAACAAAGCCAAGAAAAATTATTTCTCTAAATAGACTACGCCATCCCGGCAACGGCGCGAGAATGCTTGTTGATATTTCTTACACGATCCCAATTAGGAAGGCGAAAGAAATATATATGGGATATCTATCTAATCATGTTAGCTTGGATATGGGATTAACCTCAAGATCCAACAAAGCAGAGTTAAGCGGTGTTAGTAGTGGGATGTAAACTTAGCATCATCATCCATAGTGGAGTTAATCTCACCAGGATATGTACTCAAGGTATACCACTCATTTCTAGGCATTACCTATACACTAGTTCATCACCCTAGCAATAACGCTCAAAGAAATGCGGGGCATGGTATTCTTGATTGGCCTTGATAAAAGAATGAACATGATATCTGCAAAAGCGCCGCGATAGAAATACCAATTGTAGCACTTCACCGGAGTAATCCGGGTATCGTATTTATATTTTACCACAGGGAAGGAGTCTATGGAAAAGTAGAGAGAAAAGGATATCTAATGATTTATATTGTGATTTATTTATGAGATCCACCTTACAAATGAGTGTAATGCGAGTAGCCATATGCATCTAACATAACTCAACAGAATAAGTCATAGGATAAAGATAATTATAATAATGATAAATACCCAAGTCTAAGATCATCATAAGCCACTAATATCATACGAGCTATTAACATGTTATAAAAAAGAATAGAATGAATATTCCTAAGATACTCCTAATCATATATGTCAATGAATACTACAATTAGTGCAATACATCTAGCTATCATGGTAAGGTTGGATTACTTCTACACATGGCAAGCATTACCAATAACAACCAAGGACCGAAACTTGATCATTACCGTAATAATAAACTTCGACTAGTCCTACATTGGAGGGTGGATTCTAAAGGACTCAACAGAATTTGTCACTCCCGCGATCTACCACACGGCCCGTAATGTAGGGGTGCAATTGCGAGATAAACGTTGTATAAACACCACGTTTACACATTGCTTATCACCCACATAGTGATCATCTATATGGATGCTATACAATTCCATGCATAAAATATAAAGCAATCTTACTAAACTAAACATATAATCATAGCAAGCATAAACACATATCAATAAGAATATAATAATTATATAGATCAAAGCCATAACAATTGTATTCTATATATAAGAGTACTTACAGTCGAATACAAGAGAGAAGTCTCAAGAACGATGATCCTTGCTACTTCTTGACTATCGGGGAACTCAAGATGAACTTGATCTTCAACTAAAACTAGCTATGTAGCTAACTACTTCTAGTATGAACTAGGGCTTAGGTCTAGACTTGGCTGGACTAGATGGGTATGAGTTGATGAATGAGTATGATAATGATCTTGTTATCACCCAGGGTCACCGGGTCTTCTTATATAGTACTTGGCGATGAACGTCAACCCTTGGATCAAACCGACCTTCAACAGCGGTGTAGAAACAACCTCAAAGTCGGTAGTAAACCGACCTAGAAAGCCGAGACCGGCAGGTGGGACCCACCGGCGGCCGGCCTATTTAAATCACTGGCGCCCCCGGTGTCATGCCACCTTGGCATCCCGTCTTTTTCTCGTGTCCTCTCGGTATCTTCTAGAATGTTTTAGTTCACTTTTTTAGGGTTGAGTTACTTCACGGTTAAGTCTTGTCTTCATATGTCTTGTATATTCCTAACTTTCTTCAATCTTCTACGCAATTATCTATCAAGTCCCCGAAAGTCACGGAATACCAAAACTCGTGGAATTATGTTAGTTAGACCCCTAGACTTATGTTTGTCTTTGACTTGAGCCCTTATTTCATGTTATTTAACTTGTAATTTTATGCTATAACAGGTGTCACCAACTATGTTGATATTCATTTTAAGCCCTTATTTCAGTTTTAAAAGCCTATATATTTTATGTTATAACAGGTGTCAACAAGCTCCCCCAAGCTTACCCTTTGCTAGTCCCTAGCAAAGCCAAACTCAGCAATGGATCAGGAGTTGCTACAACGCTTTCACACCTCAAAAGTACACATGCTTTCAAACAAAATTTCTCCTCTTGATTAGAATAAACCTTTTCAACCTTCAACTTACCCATATTACCCTTAACCATGAGGCTTATAGCCTTTCTTGGGATCTTGGGCAATTGAAAGATAGAATAATCAAGTCAAGCACCATGTCTCAAACTCTTTGTTCAACTATCATTCCGGAGTTTTTGCAGGTTCTCAAAATAAAACTCAAAGATCCTTAGTATGACCCTTTCAAGTCTCTCATTTGTAGTATTTGTGGATCCTCACTAGGCAATAATGTTGTGTTGCCTTTTCTCATAATATGTGGTATTTTTGGAATAAGGCAGTAGGACACTATGCCTTCTTCTCCCTCACCCTATATCTAAGGCTTATATGTAGAGTTCATAGGTGAGAGAAAACTAAATCTACTTACTAAGCATATATTGTAAGTTCAAACAATGGATCCAAAGTCACGAGTCATACTGCATGTGCATGTGTATGGTGTAGTGGAATGAATATGATGGTAGGTGTATGAGGCGAATGAAGTGAAAGCCTAATTCTACTTTGCTCCTGTAAGAAAACATATATCTCTCTTTAGGACTTTGAAAGTATTTGGGAGAACCTGGGCTGTATACTCTTTCTATATTTTTTTCTCATTTTTTTTTTCTTTTTCTCTCTTTTTTTCATGGAGAGGCGGGCATCTAAGTACCCATTGTTTTATTGCGGACACGTGTCCATTTTTTTTACTCTCTTAATTCTTCTCTTTTTTAGGGAGGTAGGCTCTACTCGCCGGTAGGACACTTGTCCATTTTTCATCTCCCCTTTCTTTTTTTTCTCTTTTTTTTGACTATACAACCCAAGCCTCCTTTTTTGCAATAAACTTGTAGAGAGATAGAAACAAGGATAAAGGAGCTTTATGAGATGTTGGCTAAGTGCATATGTGTGGGGAATATTTTTGGTTGCTCTCTCCTAGGGTAGGAGTAGAACATTTTTAGTGGATCTATGGTGGATATTTGGTGGATGCGTACTTCTAGGGTAGAAGTAGCATAAGTGCAAGTGGAATAGAGTGGAGTGGAGTGTGTGCATGAGTAGCAGTATGACAAGTTTCTAAAGGACAACAAAGATTGACCAAACTCAATGCAAAGTAAGCAGCCTATATATATATCAAAAAGGATTTTCCTATCTAAAGAACATGTATATATGGCTGTGGTAGGAATCAACACTCTGTCATACAGGAACTCATCATGTGCACTTTTAGTTTTCAAAAGATAATTAAATCTCCAGAAATCTAGTATCACTAGGAGTAAGATAAATAGCAGCTCAGACTCTCATATATCATATCCGTCAATCACCTAGACTTTAGAGCAAGCATTTGCTACCCACGTGTTTTAGGTTGAGCAAATCTCAAGTCAAAGCAGGTTGCATTGAAAGCTCGAGAGAAATTAAGCTTGAAAGGTAGGTACTTGAAAGGAATTACGACGGAGCAACTATTCATCATTTCCATGACTAGAGATTATCTTGAGTTTATTTTATTCTCACACTCTAATAAAGACTCTTTAATAAAGACTATATAGACTCTTTTTATTTGATTTCCTTAGTTATGCATCTTTTTATATCTTTCTAATAAAATAAACAAATCTAGCTAATATTAAATAAGATAGAAGAATACTTATCCGGATACATAGGGGTTGCACTCCCCAAGCTAGATGTTGACATAGTCTTCGATGTTCTTGATGGTTGGAAGTAAAGGTAGATAGTGATGGTGGGCTTATCGATCTTCTTTAACGTCGGACACCATGTGTGTCATGCCTCTCTTCCTTGGTATCCTGCTGAACTTAAATAGACAACAAAGCTAGTGGAACTTGATTAAGCATTAGGGGTTAGCCACGTTGCTTTTGTTTGCTGAAATCTTTTCAAAGGCATTAAATATTTTTAGGGTTTTATTATTTCTATGCAAGGTAAAGAAATGATGATGCATGCATATTTATTTTATTTTTATGCCACCACAATAAATATCCTTGTGGGTTGTTACATGCCAAAAATTACTCACATGGGGCTTAGAGTTTTTTTTTATGCAACAAACAAATATTTTTATTTTCTTTTCTAATGTAGTGCTAGTGTTGTAATGTAAATATACTAAAAAAGAAAAATGATTATGCAATGCAAGAAAGTAAATATGCTATGCACTAAGTATGGATAACTACCAATCTTACCTTTCGGGCGAGGGTTCAGTGTTTTAAGTCCTCACGAGCGAGACTTCTTACCTCGTTATTTCCTTTTTATTATTCGATCTTGATAGCCGTGCTTGGATGGTGTCACCCATGTTCTTTTGCTGGTCTCAAGGAGTTGGAGATGAGCATGGGCGTAGGCAACATCTTGTTTAGTGTGCATGCTCGTAAGACATTCACTTGTTGAATTTTGGAGAGACCGATAGACTTCTCCATCTTTTTGCTCAAAGTGTGTCCTACTTGCAAAGTGAAGGTAGAGATCAAGTGCATGGGCTCTATTGGTGGGGAAACACCAACAGAACCAAAACCATAGGCACATTAAACAAGATAGAGTTGGTTTCTTATATGCTTTGGTTAGTCCTAACTTTTGGGTGACAAGATCATAAGTTGAATGTTGCGATTAAAACATTCAACGGATAGAAACAAACTCCTTGACTCTTTGGAAGGGTTTTCTTGTCTATACATGATGTATCAAAGGCATGATTATGATTATCTTCTTCCAAAGCAAGGTGTGCAACATTTTAGCTTACATGATTAGGACTATGAGATCAAGAGAGTGGTGATAGGAACAAGTAAAGAAACAAAACAAGTTGAGCTAATAAAGCTAGATCAAGCAAGGTTGTTACTCTAACGTGTTTGACTCTTTATTTATGAACAAGCCATAATTAAGGTAAAGCTTAATTAATGATAACTTACCTCAAGACGTTACCTTATTATTGGAGTGTGATGGCACCGTAACAGCTTGTGGTGGTCTTTTCTTTTCTTTTGCTCGAAGCTTTTCTTCTTTGGCATCTTGTGTATCTTGTTCCTCACGTGTCTCCTTTATTGCATCGTCCTTTCTTTCTTATTCTTTAAATTGTGCTTGAACCTTTTTGCTCCTCTCATGATTTTATTCCTGCAGTATTAGTTGACAACACATACCCGAAGGAATATACAAGTAATTTTAAACAAGGGTAGAAATGTCATAGAGCTAAAGGTAGCTTCTATGCTAGAAAAATTTTTGGTTGGATATTTTACTTAGAGTTTGTTCACTATTACTTTTTCTCTAATGGGTTAATTTTATTTTATATCTTAAGTTTGATTTTGATGTATGACATTTATAACCATTCAAACTTACAGAGACAAAGTAATAGTGAGTAGGGGGATTGCAAACCGGTGTGTCGTCAGTGGCGGGAGCTTGAGAGGAGGGAGAGATTTGTCAGATCATCTTGTAGAGGAATTGGCCTTCCTCCCCCAAGCTCGAGCCTTCCTGTCACTCGACACTTTAAGTGTGAATGTTGAACCATCCCTAATCATGTGTTGCAATCACCATGTCTTAGATGTTGTTCATCCTTTGTTCCTGTCTTTCATGTTCTTGTGGCCCATTACTTTGTCCATCCACTACATTTGAGTGATTACTTTTTCGTGATCGTGTTGTATGGCACTCTTCTTCATCGAATAGACATAGCATAGGCTCTTTTTCTCGCAAAATATTAGTGGACACATACCCGAAGGAATACAACAAGGTTGAAATAGGGGTTGTGTCCAAAATTCATATGATTTCATCTATGCTAGTGAAAAGATGGTTCTTTGATTATTCTTAGCACAGTTTGTATTATTTATGGCCGCACTCTAGCATGGCTCAAGGCAAAGGTAACTTGTAGCAAAAGACAAGATGAATGATATTTGATACTTACAATTCTTCCATCAATGAGCCGTGTCTTTTGCACAAGGTTGGAGTTCATCATATGCCTTGCTTCATCTCTGGTCTAAGTTCACCTCTTGACTTACCGAATTGGATTTGAGAGTTTTTACGCAACGGTTAGTCCAACAAAATATCCAATGTCTCACGCTAGCAATTATTGGTTCAATAACCAAACTAGACTCCATGTCTAATTCAATTAAGGAAGGCTACTTAACCTAAGCACCACGCTTAATTTAAAAGCCAATGAAAGTATGTGCAGTACTTCCAAACCAAAGCATACTATAGTAGATAAAGGTAGCATCAAAGCACTATAGAGATTTATCCAAAAAGAGATGAAAGTGTATGATCATGGTGAGAGAGATTTTTTTTTTGAGATAGAGACGCAAACTATATGGATATATGCAAGAAAATAAACATGCAATGGATCTACTATGAGAACGCATAAACTAAGTGGAGTGAATGCATGAATTGATCAAGTAAACATGCAATGCAATGCAAGAAATTAAATGATAATTACTCAATCAATTTATAGTCCATGAGCAAGACTTTCTCACCTTTTATTAATCATACTTACCATGATGTGCGGCTTTTTATGTACGTCACTTGAGATGTGTGAATTGAATGCTTGTGACGCTTCTTTTTTTTTTTTTTCAATCTATGGTTAGAATAATATATATTTAAATACATACCTTTGAGATGGTAGGGTTCCAATGTTGATGAATCTTGAATGATCAAGCACCACAGGTTCTTCAATGTTTTTTTTTTTCTTGTGGAATCTTGTCGGAAAAGTCGCAAATCGACATCTTTTGTCCTATCTATTCCACAATTCAACAGAACAAGGGTAATCCTACTAAAGCTAGCGATACACTAAATTAGTAGACATCACGATCATTATTAAAATCTTATCGCCAAATGCTTTCCTGTAAGAAACGGCCAAAAAAGCTTGTTGGTATTTATTAAGTGCTAAAAGAATATGAAGGATTCATAGCGCCGCACGTAACACCTACCATTATAGCTTTTCCCTAGGATGAGTATTCTAGAGTATCGATCCACGAGGGAAGCGTTGGCTAAAAGAATCTAAGAAGTCACAATCATATATCCACTAACTAAGCAAACCACTAACTAAAGTGAGGGGATAAATGGTAAATGATAGGAGTTATGAATAATATCAATCACACAAGAGAATTCCTAATGATAAATGAGTAATAGCACGTTGAGAGGACAAAAGAGAGATCTAGGTTCCTATGTACTTTTCTATTACTTAGGTTCTATGATAGCAATCATACCATCACACTTTGGGACACCAAAGCACTAGCCTAGGAAAGGGATGAGAAGGGGGCTAGGAAGGTTTGGCAAGGTCCTACAATCACCAACCCGAACGTGGTGGAATACATCGCCATCGTGGCTGTCACCACCAGGGCTACCACAAACAATCCGTGGGGTTGGGTGTAATCTCGGGTAATCTCTAGTTTAGACACCATGTCTACACTATTAATTACTACTCTAGTCACATACGATTAACTAAAGCACTCGATGCGAGCGGAGATCCCATGCAAAGGCATAACAACTATGCTAACCAATTATATGAAAGATATAAAAGTAAATAGAGAAGATAAATATATAAATCATAATGTCTTACAAAGAAAGGATACAAGACATACCAAACTCAGATTCCTCCCGTAATCGGAGCATAGCTCCGCTCTCCCTAACTCTCTAGTTGCTAATCTACTACATTAGAGAGTCTAGCCCTAATTCTCTAGTGGAGAGGTTGTCCTCACATTGGGACACCTCGATGACCAACAGGTCAGGAGATAATGAATGGAATGAATTAGGGTTTCACCCTGGGGGCAGGGGGTCTCCTTATATAGCCCTTGGATCAAACCGACCTTGAGCAACGGTGTAGATCTCTTCTTAATGGCGGTTATGAACCGACCTAACAAGATGCTCACTGACAGGTGGGACCAGATGGCGGCCGCCCTAGAAGGTGGCCGTGGCCGCCTGGGCCCCATGCCAGGCGGGTCCCACCTTCCAGGCCTGATCTTCTGGTGCCTTCTAGAGTCTTCTTACTTGGGTTTCAAGTCGGGTTACTTCACGGATAAGTCTTTATGGCGTAGAACTTGCAAACTCTTGGGCTTTTACTGCTTTTATCCATTTAGTCCCTGAAAATATATAAATCACCAAAACTCGTGGAATTATGTCAGTAAAGCCCCTATACTATGTTGATATTCATTTTAAGCCCTTATTTTAGTTTTAAAAGCCTATATATTTTATGCTATAATAGGTGTCAACAACGGGCTGATTCTCCAGAGGAAATAACCCTGGAACTCAGGAGGAAAACTTCAGAGCTACCTTCAGACAAGTCTACAGAAGAGGCAAGCTAATCCTTCAGAAGAAAAAAACTCGCGAATCAAGCAAGACTCCAATCTACTACCAAGAAGACCTATGAACAGCCGGTACCCGACACGCCAAGGAAGAAACAACCCGTAAAAGCGCACAAGGACAAGATCCTATACTATCTTCAACAGATCTACGAGAAGACAAGCTGACAAGTCAGGGAAACAACCCTGGCATCTCGAAGCAAGACTTCAACCTATCTTCAGCTAAGTCTACAGAAAGGCGAGCCGAATCATCAGAAGAAACAACACTGATGTTATGGAGCAGGAGTCCAAACAACTCGGCACGAGTCTACAAGAAGGCGACAAGAGCCGAAAGCCTAAAAAAGAACTCTAAAGACGCAATCTCAACAAGTCATCTGAGAAAAACAGCCCAGAAGACCATATCAAGAGCAAGCAGAGAACAAACTGCAACAAGTCTGCACGAAGGCAGATCAGAATCATACAAGAAGTACAAATACAAGATGAATAAGGGACAGATCTCTTTATTCAAACACCTTGAAGATTACAAGTTACATGGGAAACAACTCCCTACAAGATACAAAGAAGACTCAGATGCACGGGGACCCCAACAAAAACTCCCACGTACAAGATACAAAGAAGACACGGGGCCCTACAATCCTAAAGAGTACAACACCGCAGTGTGAGGAGCCGGCATCCAATGGCGAAGAAGACGGAGCGCCGGACCTCAGATCCCGAACCCCAAGAGCCCGAGTCTCAACAACTTCGAGCTACTTCGAAGTCAAGACCCTTGCGCCCAAGTCCATAAACACACGAGCTCGAAGAACCCCGACGACGGCGAAATGGACCCGGGATCAAGATAAGTGACTTGGCGAAGAAAAGAACCCTACGAAGGCTCCGAGTTCACCATGTCGCAGCCCGAGGATGAAAAGAGCCCAAAGGGAGCGCTCAACTCCACAAAGAGTAGAAGGAAGCACCCCCAAAGAGCACCATCTTCAGCAATTCCTCAAAAGGCACAACCTTCCCTGAAGACGAACAACCTCAGCCCGCAATGAGTCACATTCTTGAGCAGGGAGGAAGACGGGGAGATCTCGCACAAAGGACTAAAGAAAAGTCGTGGTCGGACATATCTCAAAAGAAAGTGAGGAAAGTCAAGAAAAGAACCCGACACATACCGAACTTTGTTGATCAAAAGCGAAAAGGCGCCGGCGTAGTCGAACACCGCATGACAGAGCGGCAACCCGAGAAGCCGATCAAACTCGAAATCACAGAGTCCGCAAGAGACCTCGGATCATAAAGAGAAGGATCCCGAGGAGGATCAACTGCAGTTTCACGAGCGGGAGAAGCCAAGAAGAAGATTGGCCACCAAGAAGTCGCCGAAAGAACTCGGAGAAACAACCTCGAGAGAACTTCATAGAAGGACGCCTACAAAACAACCCCGACAATGTAAAAATCCTCAAAAGTCAATGGGGAGAAAGAACTCGCAACAAGAGTACTCACCAAAAAGAGAGACGAGACGGGGGCAAGCCAGCCAGCGAAGGAGGCTTCACTTCAACGGCCACAACAGAACCCGCCGTGACGCCTCAACTCAACACAAAACGGCAAACCGCAAACAACCCCAATAAGGTTACAAGACAAAAAGAACCCGATATTCAAGACTCGTGAAAGGAACTCACGGATTCCGCAAGGGACTCCACCGCTCCCTCGGCATGCTCAAAAAAGCAAACGCCAAGTACTCTCTCGGAAAAAAACAGAGAAACAGTCACCTTATATATGGAAAAAAGAGAGGGACCACGTAAGATCAACCCCTCACCTATAAGAATATTACCCGTGGGCTCCTCGCAAAGAAGCCCGAGAAGCGTAAGAGCGAGTCCTCTTCGAGTCGTGGGTAGCCGCAGAAAACAAGGGGCTCTTCAACAGAACGCCCCCGCCGCTGCGACCTATAAGGGCAAGTACACGTGGATCCGGAATAAAGGGAACATACGGGCAACCCCAATACTCATGCCGGAAGGGCTTTAGACTCACCTAGAACAAGCAGGGCGGCGGGCATCGCAAAGAACGGTCAACGCAGCAGCCTCTTAAATAGTTCCGGCCAAGATGCTAAAAAAGGATCGGAAGAGTCGAAAAAAGAACCCTAACAGCAAATACATCGAAGAAAGAACAAAAGAACTCACAAACCGAGGAGGGTTGTCGGCGAGAATACTCAACAACCCGAATCGAGTCATCGTAACATCCTTCAACAGAGAGCGAAGGGATACCATCGGCCCGCCTCAGGCAACTTCGAAGCATCGCCACCAACACGAGAAGGATCCTTAGGGCCGTAGTACTGGGGCTGCCTCCCTTGCCATCAAAGGTTGAACTCAATGGCGAAGAAAAACCGGCAACAATACGGGACCACCGAGGCCACCTTGCTTCAAGATCTTGACACGATTGACAAGCTCTCGCAACCTCCGACTCATCGGAGAGTCAACCTTCAAGCTCTCAGATCAACAGACTCATCGAAATCATGATCCATCGTAAGGGAGGAGGATTGTTCACATAGAACCACCCGGCGCCCACCGAAAACAAATTCAGGGGAGCTCATAATCAAAGAAAGTTCTTTTTCGCCCCTCGACGGGCCTGGGATCAAAACACAACCAAGAGAAAAAAGATCGCCCCCATGACGAAGGCGAAAAAAATAGCGGACGAGCTTCGGGGAAGGAGGGATGCCTATGAAGGTCTCACGAGCATGAACAAAGATGGAAAGAAGAAGAACCCCATTAGGGGCAAGATGAGAAAGAGCAATCGAGTAGGATCAAAGCAAAACTCATGGAAGAAATCCGAAGCGTAAGCAAAGACCTGCCTGAAACAAAAGAAAGAAAGAGGACAACCTCGAGAGGGCCGTGACCAGAAGACGATGCCCTACCGGCGTGGCTCCAACCCGTAAAGACTCGAGGAGGAAGAAGTCGGCGCCGCTCCAAGTCCTAAAGATCCTCAAAGAACGACGGAGGACTCCGGCCGATCTTCATGGCCGCCTCCACCTCAGAACCATCTCCGCCTTCCCCTTAAGGCTCCCGGAAGAAGAGCTTTTCACCATAATGAAGAACGGCGGCGAGAACGGCGAAAACCAAAGGGCGAACGGCGATGGCGAGGAAACATGGCGGCGCAAAAGAGGATTAGGGCAAAGAAGATTGCTAATCGCGGATGCAAATGGCGTAGGGAGGAAAAGAAACGGCCGTATCCAAGTATTTATGGAGAGGGATTTTTTCCACCCGTTACAGAATAAAACTCTCTGTAACGGGAGCCTTTACAACTTCAAAATTAATTTGAAGCGACAACGGCACTCCTTTTTATGCGAATGCGAGGCAAAATGTCGACACAACGGCCGATACCTCAGCAGAAGAAAAGAACTCTTCAAAATGCCAACCAAAGAACGCGAAACATCCCGGGCAATGCATAAAAGACAAAGACAAGTCGATCAAATCAAAGGAGAAGAACCCGCCAAGAGACGAAAGAACCCCGACAAACGTCACGACAGCCCCCAACAAATGAAGTGATCACATGGAAAAAGAGAAACGGTCAAAATCCCGGGAAAATGAAGAACCTCTAAGAGCTCTATCTACAAAAATAACTCTTAGACGCCGGGGCTCACAGGATACCCGGAGCACGATTTTTTTAAAAGAGCTCCGACGACGAGAAGAACTCGAAGACGGAGGAGAAGAACTCAAAGACCTTCCAGCTCTTTGTACCAAAAAGCAAGAAGCTCGGGGGCTACACCCTACGGGTGCACCTTTTCAACAAAAAAGTGCACACCACACGAAGACAACAAGGACCGCATCAAGGCCGCATCCGAGAAGAGCGAGAAGCTCTCATGACTCAAACCCGAGATGCTCGGGGGCTAGCGGAACAAGGCTCTTTTTCAAGAAAGAAGAGCCCTACGGCGAAAGAACTCAAAGACGGAGGAGAAGAACTCAAAGACCTTCCAGGCTCTTTGTGCCAAAAAGCAAGAAGCTCGGGGGCTACACCCTACGGGTGCACTTTTTTTAAAATTGCACTCGTAAAGATGATCTTGAAGACCATATCAAGGCCTCACCCGAGAAAAGCAAAGACAACTCTCATGACTTCGGCCTTGAGATGCTCGAGGGGGCTTGTGGATACAGGATCATCAAAGAACTCTACCGAAGTTGTTCGCGAGGGTTCTATCCTAGCCTGCGGCCACAAACAACTCCCAGAAGGCAATGGAAGCATAGCTACGGTGACTTCTATTGTAATTAGGATAGAACACTAGTCGTTACCTTGTTTAGAGTTTGGGTGTTCGGTTCCTCTACGGACAACCCTCTCTCAGATTCGACTAGGATCGTAGCGAGTTCCTTGGCTCCTTAGACTATAAAAGGCGGCCAAGGAACACCTCGTAGAGGAGAGCACGAACGCATAGCGCGACATGAGAACACAAGCTTGGCCACGACCAAGTCGCCGTAAGCTTCACCGGCCCGATTCTCGGCTAACCCCATCAATCAAAAGCGAGGCTCACGCCGACCGGGCGTCAAGGTCTTTACTCGATCCTTGATCGAGGGCCCGAACCATATAAAAACCCTACTCTCAATGTCACCGCGCAACAAACCGCCGGCTCCAGGTTCGCCGAGGGGCCCTAACAAACGCCCTGGTTCACCCCGTGGCGGCTCTGGTCATAAAAACATCGACATAGCCATCAATGTTTGCTTCTATGACCATGGCATCCATGTGCGGATAGTCTTTGAGTTTCATGTCTTGTTCTCGGAAGATAATCGGTTGGTGTGACCATCTTGTTTTCTTGTAAGGGCCTTCCATTGTTATTGCATTGACTCTTCGAAAATAGTTTCTTCTCTCATTGTTCGTTGAATGCTCTATCTTTGTTTCCTCCACAAATTGTCATTATTCTGCCTCTACTTGTGCTTGTACGGGCCGGTGAACCATTGTTTTGAATATTTGGAATGCCGTTTGCCACGGAAGCTTCGGGCTATGTATTTTGCATTTGCCCCCATTGTATGAAGCTATTGCCAAACGCTGGCAATTGTATATTGGTGGTGGTCCTGGTAACACTTGCCAGTTGTAACTTGGGTCATAATATGCTTGATTGTGCGAAGTACTTGCTTGAGACAAGAAGTTTATTGATCTTTGATTTTCCACCAATTTGCCTTCTTGCTGTACTTGCTCTATGCTCTTCTTTACCATAGGACACATTTTGGAGGTATGACCAGCCCCTTTGCCATGAATGATACAATACATTTCTTCGGGTTTTAGCATTCTCCTTTCTCTGAATCTTGCTTGATTGAAGCCTCCTCTTTGGTTGTTATTGAAGTTTTTGTTGTTGTACTAGCTTCGCTGGTTATTTTGTGCTTGAATGTTGTCTCCGCTTTGCTCATTGTTGATTTGGTTGATGCGAAGTGGTGGTTGGTATTGGTATTGTCTTCGCTCAAAATTTTGTGGCTTGAACTGATTGTTTGGCTTCGCTTGGTTTCTTTGTGCATTCTCCTCTTTAGTCTTTTTTCTAAAATCATCGTCTGATCTTGCATACTTTTGAAATTCCTCATATAGCTGAGCAACAGTTGTTGGTCATTCTCTTTTGAGGTGCGAAGACAATTGTCCGCCTCGAGGCCCCCGATTGCAAAGCAATGATTACGACTTCGCCCGATACGCCCGAATTTGGGTTTTCATTTGGATGAACCTTTTGTAATATTGAATTATTGGCTCTTTTGGATATTGCTTGATGTCAAAACGCATCATCACTTGTTAATCCCCGTGTGCTTGGAATCCTTGGAAGTCAACTAGCAAAGTTGTTCGAAGTTGTTCCCAATTTTTCAATGATCTTGGCTTGAGCGAAGCATACCATTTCTGGGCTGGACCTTTCATTGCCATGATTAGAGCCTTTGCCGGTGTTTTATCATCTCCTCCTCCCCGATTCAACAACGCTTTCAAGCTCATCAAGGATTGTCTTAGATCCGGCCAAACCTTCATAAGTTGGTATGACGTTGAACTTGAAGCCTTTTGGCCATCTTGCCATTTGTAAATCCACTGATAACGGAGATTCTGGGTCGATTGTGACTATTGCCTTTTCGTTGCCTTGATTTGTTTTGGTTTCATCTCGTGATGATGACTTCGGTCTTGATTGTTGAGTTCTTCGTTCAATCTTCTTATCTTTGCTTCGGCTTCCTCTATTCTTTGTTTCAATGTCTTTTCTCTAGTTCTGGCTTTGCAATCCTCAAGCTCTTTCTGCTTTTTGATTAACTCTTCTTCTTACTCTTGCAACTTTCTTGCTTCTTCGCTTTGATTTTCATGGGGAATGACTTCTTTGGAGACGTTGTCTTCGCTTGTTCTTAGTACTTCATCTTCATTTGTTGTCTCTTCGGCCACACTTGCTGACCTGTTCTTGGGAGGTCTTCCCATGGTTTCTTGATGGTCGTGGGATAGATCGTTGCTCACACAAACGGTGGGCGCCAAGATGTTGGGTGATTGCTCAACACAACACTTTATTAATGATGATATGGTTTACAAAGTGGCCATTCAACATGGCGATTACAAAGGATGTCAGGGGGTATTTATAGGCCCCCCTGGCTTCGTATTAGTACAAAAAATGTCTAGAATTCTAAAACAGACTTTTACAATACAACTTCTTCAGCGAAGATGTGAACTCCATCTTCGCTAAGCTTTTCGTCTTCTTGAAGTTGTTTCTGTGCTTTCCTAGCGAAGCCGTCATGAACGTCTTCGCCGGATCCTTGATCTCATTCTCTTTACTTTCAATCTTGTCGCTTCTTCACGGAGTCAATGTTCCGCGATGCCACCTCTCGGGATTCAACTCAGCTTCTGTCTTGTAAGTGTTTTGTATATCCTGAAGCCATCAAAGTCTGGGATGAAAGTTTAATAGAAATCAAAGTTAGAACCCAACAAACATATTGACATATAACTTGTGCCTTAGGAAGCATTCATGGAAAATCAAAGAATTTTAATGTATGTATGCCATCACTATTGCTCTCTATGCTTGATTGATCTAGTGATGACATATGACATGTTTATGGGCTTGCAATCTCAAGTGTTGAATTTGGCTATCTTTTCACACATATACTTCAACATAGGCAAGATAACCCTTGTCATGAGGTGTGAAGAAGCTTGTCTTTGGTTCAAACCGAAATATATGTTTGACAAGTGATCCAAATTTGACCAAAATTGGGCACTATTCTCTCTTCCATAACACAACATGGTCATACCTTTTGTGGAAATTGTCGACAAAGGGGGAGAGATTAGTGCATGAAAGGTTTTGAAAATTTAAAAAAATTCCACATGTTTTTGAAAATCTTTCAAGTGGTTCACACAAGTAGGGGGAGCAAGCTCATAGACAATTTGTTGCATTTGTTTGTGCACTAACATATGACTTGCTCATTGCACATGTATTTAAATTTCATATATACATGCTTGTGTGGTGTATGCTAGTTTAGTGATTCACAAGTATTGCTTTACAAGTGGTTGAATAACTAGCATGCATAGGAGCTATCTAGATTTTCTAAATTCCGCTCTTAATTCAAGTACCTTGCTTATAATGTGATCTCACGTGGTACTTTGAGTTTTGATGAAAATCTAGTTACTTTGATGCTTGTATGGTGAAAATGGCACAACTCCGATTGGTATCACGCTTCAAAGGTCCATTTCTTTCACCTAAGCATCATTTTGGTAACATAGCTCACCCTCAATTTCAATATTCATACATGTATGCAATGCTTCGTTCCAAACTCGTGGCATACATGTAGGGGGAGCTCATGCTACCAAAACTGAACTATGATGATTGTCCAATCCTATGATTGTAAGCAAAATGCTTGGACAACCATGATATGTTCAAAAACATTAATCATAAAACCTTTATGCGGGTTGTCACCAATTACCAAAAAGGGGGAGATTGAAGATCTCTAGTTTGGTTTTGGCTAATTAGTGACACCTAAGGACTAATCTCTCGATGCTAAGTGTTTGATTAGATTGGAGATTGGTTGTGTCAAGTTTGGAGCATGGTGATCATGGAGGATGGATCGAGGTGATCCAAGAAGATGATCAAGCGTCCAACTTGATGAAGTTCGGAGATCATTTCTCCCCAAGGCAAAGGTATAACCATAGGGATTTTGATTTCACACTCAAGACACCATAGAGGGTGTGAGTGATTATAGGATCGATAAGTCATACTATAAAGAGGGGAAACTTATCGTACACGTCGGTCCTCATGTGCCTTTAGGTTCAAAATTCATATGCATGCATTCTAACCTAAAGAGCTAACTCCGTACTTGACGAAAATGTTTCAAAAATGCTAACACATGGTGTCGGGGTGTTCTTCGACGTGTCGGCAACAAGAATCAAGTGACGGAAGTCGGTTTGGAGCAAAGGCGAAGAAACGGCAACACAACGACGGAATTTCCACAAACCGTGAGGCGACCGGACGCGGTGACCGGACCCACGACCGGAAGTACGAAAACTGACCGGACGCATCGGTGGGTGAGTCCGGCAAGAGCATGTTTTGGGGGTCACGGCCGAGGACCGACCGGACGCACCCACCGGAAGCAGTGACCGGACTCGAGAAGGGGGTCGGATGTGGGCCATGCTTCTTGTGCGGCGTGTGACCGGGCGCTTCATCGGAAGCATCGACCCGGACTTCGCCGGTGAGTCCGGTCGGTGCGTCCGGTCAGGCCGCAGAAACCACATTTTGCCCCCCCCAACGTTTGGATTTCGTGGTGGGGGCTATATATACTTGGTTGGCTGCCTCTTGCTCTCTCTCTTGGTCATTTTTGAACCATCCCTAACTTCCTAGAGCTGAGCAACAAGCCTCCTCCTCTCTCATTCTTGATTGTAAGCTTCATTCTTGAGAGAAGAGTTGATCCAAGTGCATTTGCATCGAGTTCTTGCATCTAGAGGCACTTGGGGATCGTTGTGAGCTGGTTGGTTTCCCATTTCTCTTGGAGACACCACTCCTAGCCGGCTTGGTGATTTGGTGGAGTTATTGGCAAGAAAAGGAGATTGTTCTTGGCCACCTCCGGTTAATTTGTGAGAGGATCACGCACTACTCGTCGGGAAGACAAAGTGTAAGGAATACATTGCTCGTGTCTTGGGTACCTCACTTGTGAGTGGTGTGTTGAGGCTAGCAAGTGCACCGCCTAGCTCAAACATCATCCTTGTGTTGGTCGGCACAACCGGAGACAAGCTTGTCGGTGTACAGGTGAACTCCGGGTCAACACATCGACGTGTCTCTTGTCTTGGTGATTGGTTCATCGTCTCATTGTGTTGATTGGTTCATCCTCTTCCAGGTGATTGGTTCATAGCCTCTACAAGTTGGTATAACAAGCTCTCACTTGCATTTACATTCCTAGTTCATTTTGTGTAGAGTTGGTTCATAGCCTCTACAAGTTGGTTCATAGCCTCTACAAGTTGGTTCATAGCCTTGCTTTGTGTAAGTTGTTCTTGCTAGCATAAGGATCATATTAGGATTGCTCACTAGATAGAGTAGCGATATAGCCTTTGTGTGACTTAGAGATCATAGCAATATTTAGTCTTGTCACTAGAAGGCTTGCAAGACCACTAGAGCTAGTGCAAATCGCTTAATCGCCATTTGTTATACTAACCGGTTTGTTTAGTGAGTTTGTAGAAAATTTTTATAGGCTATTCACCACCCCTCTAACCATCTAGGACCTTACACCAATCCTATCATATAGGATACGATATAGCTAACACTCTTTGTATCCCTAACAACTACTCCCTTCGTTTAAAGATAAATGCACTTTTAAAACTTTGTTGAAAAGATCAATGTCGTGTATACCCCTATAAAGGTGTAATCATTGTATTTTAGAAAAATATAACAAAAAAGGTGTAATCATTGCACTTTGGGGGAAAGTAAAAAAAAGACAACTAAAGTCAGTTTGTCTCATAGTACCTAGATGAACTTTGAACTCTTGAAGTGCATTTATTATGGGACGGAGGTAGTAATTGCTAAACTTTAGCCTTTGAGACTTCAAATAGGAGGGTTAATGGGTGGGGTTAAATTTAGTCAAAGTTTACCTAGTTGTTAGCCAACTAATCTACCATCTACCTTAAAGTTGTACAACATTTTTTCATCTCCTAGCGAGCCACATCATCACCTTTTCCTAGCCCTATGATCTGCCATCAACGACCAAAAGACCACCCCTAAAAGAGCCTTCCAGGATGTTCCTGGCCCATCCAGCCACCACGCAATAGCCGCTGCAGCTCCAGGCAAACTCACCCCTCTCTGCCCGCTTCTCCCACCTCTCTCACTCGTGCCTCCCTCTGCCTCTAGCGCCCCCTCCGCGCCTACCTCGCACTGCACGCCAGGACGGTGTGGCTATGCGGCGCTGCCATAGTCTCCCACGAACGACGCTACAATGGGGTTTCGGCGTGCCGGGATCGAGCGGGGGATGGTCTGACATGCACGCGTCTGTAAGGTCCTAGATGGCTAGAGGGGGGTGAATAGCCTATAAAAACTTTCTACAAGCTCAAATTTACAAACCGATTAGTATAACAAAAGGCGTAAAAGCGGTTTGCACTAGCTCTATTGTCTTGCAAGCCTTTTAGTGACAACTCTAGATATACTCTATGATCTCTATGTCACTACTCTAACTAGTGAACAATCCTAATGATCCTTAGTCTAGCAAGAATAACTACACAAGCAAAGACTAGCTCTCTACACAAAGTAAACTAGGAATGTAATACTAGAGATGTGATCTCGATATACCAACGTGTAGAGGCAATGAATCAATCACCGATGTTGAGGATGAGCAATCACAATATGAAGATTAAGCGAATCACCAAGTCAAAGAGACACGTCAATGTGTTGACCCGGAGTTCACTTGTACACCGACAAGCTAGTCTCCGGTTGTGCCGACCAACACAAGGATGGTGCTTGAGCTAGGCGGTGCACTTGCTAGCTCCAAGCCACCACTCACAAGTGAGGTACCCAAGACACGAGCAATGTATTCCTTGAAATTTATCTTCCTGACGAGGATTGCGTATTCCTCTAACAAATCACCGGAGGTGGCCAAGAACAATCACCTTCTCTTACCAACGCCTCCACCAAATCACCAAGCCGGCTAGGAGCGGTGTCTCCAAGAGCAAAAGGAAACTAACCGGCTCACAACGATCCCCAAGTGCCACTAGATGCAAGAACTCGATGCAAATGCACTTGGATGTCCACTTCTCTCAAGAATGAAGCTCACAATCAAGAATGAGAGATGGGAGGGCTTGTTGCTCAGCTCTAGGAAGTTAGGAGTGATTCAAATGACCAAGAGAGAGAGCACAAGCTGGCCAAACAAGTATATATAGCCCCCATCACGAAATCCAACCGTTGGGGGGCAAACTGCAATTCCTGCGGGCCGACCGGACGCACCGACCGGACCCGCCAGAGCGTCCAGTCGATGATTCCGGTCAGGGCCGACAAGCCCGCTGGCCCACTGCTGACCCCCTGCTGCAAGCGTCCAGTCAATGGGTCCAGTCGTGATCGGAACCACCACGCCAGCGTCCGGTCGAGCCGAAAATCCAGACCGAAAAACATGCTCTCTGGACATCGACCGGAACCACCGACCGGACCGTCCGGTCAAAACCCATGCGTCCGGTTGCAGGGTCCGGTCGGCTCTAAGCTGTGAAAATCCATCGTTGTGTTGTCGTTCCTTCGCCTTTGCTCCAAACCAGCTTCCGTCACTTGATTCTTGTTGCCAACACGTCGAAGAACACCTCGAGCACTTGTGTTAGCATTTTGAAAACCATTTTTGTCAAGTACGGAGTTAGCTGTCTAGGTTAGAATGCATGCATATAAATTTTGAACCTAGAGGCACATGAGGACCGAGATGTACAATAAGTTTTCCCTCTTTATAGTACGGCTTATCGATCCTATAATCACTCACACCCTCTATGGTGTCTTGAGTGCAAAATCAAATGGCCCTATCATTATACCTTTGCCTTGAGCCCATTTGATCCTCAAACTCCATCAAGGTGGACACTTGATCACCCTTGCTTCACCGCATGCCAAACCTTGGTGGGGCACCAAACAACCATCCTAACCCAATTGTTGCTGAACAGTGGTTGATACAAGCATATTGGATTACTGACATGAATAGATAGATAGGTAGAAGAACTAGTGTTCACATAAAGGCAGCCATCTCATTATTGCATTCACTAAATTATGCACATGGCCAATAACAGTCTACTCAAATTAGAAACTACCAAATTATTAGCCATCTACTGAAATCATTATCCATCATTGGTCAATAACAGTCTACTAAAATTAGAAACTACCAAATCAAGTAGCCATCTATCAAAACCATTATGCATCATTGGCCAAATCATTAGCTATCTACCTAATCATACCTCTAATTCTATAAACGAACTACCAAATCAAGAGGTCGTTGACATTTCTTAGCGCAATCAATGGAAACGGGTTTAAAACCCATCCCCAATAATAGCGCCAGAAATGCGCCGCTGACATCCCCAGGTGAAACCACCATGTCGGTGATCCGAACGGGAACGTCAACGGGATAGATCTTGCCATCTTAGATATTTCATCCGCAGTTTATCGGATCTATCATTGTAGCATTTCACCCGAAGTATTTAGGGTATCGTTATTTATATTTTCCCAAAGGAAGGCATGTGTTTAATAAGCTAGCATGGCATCTAAGTAGAGGAACACGTGTTTGATTAGACCAATTTGTTCATAACAGGGGTAAGCGATAACGGTTTATGGATAGTGTGACACACACTTATGAATCCACCAGCAAAGGATAAAGAAAATAGATAAAGAATGAATGAATAACCTAATGGAGTAATCCTAATGTATCTAGTCATGGTCATACAAATGAATAGTTAGGATCATATGCAAACTGATTTAGGCATGGTTAGGTCTAGGATACCGGGGAGACCCCCACCAGGAAGTCTGCTTCCCACCGAGGCATTTACGAACTCCTACAAAGACATACGAACGTGGGGGGATTTCAAGAGACGGTCAAGGCTTGTCACGACCCGACCGCCTACCCCTCAACCGTGGCATGCTCTCATATTCGCGGGTGTCGTAATACCCGGCACCATGCCCGCATATCGAAAGCACTACTCTTGTCCCCCAGATCCCCACTCGTCGAATGGACGGACTAGAACAAGAGCAAACCCGAAGGAACAACGAACCGATATCCCACCTCTAATCAAGTTAGGCATATGATGATCGATGATGAACTGATATGAACATGTCAAGATTATGATATGTAAACTATATGCTAGTTCATATACCAACTCAAGAACATGAACAAAACTATACTCTAGTTCATAAGTTAGGCCAAGAACATGGATATAAGACTTGTAAATAGAAGAATGCTCCATTGAGAAGATATATTACCAAGGCACTTTCTTCTAGGAGACAAGCCCTCCTTGTAGCTCTTCTACTCCAAGTGCTAACCAAGAACTAAGAAGAAGAAGAAGAAGAAGAAGAAGAGAGAGAGGTAGAGGTGGTAGAGAGAGGAAGAATGCTGGTTGCTGGACTCCAAGTGGTGTGTGTTGAGAGAGGGAGAGAGGGGGACTACTTATACACTTGGAGGAGGGGCCTAAGTGCTAATTTACACCAAAACCGACCTGGTACACCTTCCTAATCAGACCAAACCGACCATCCCACGGCGGTAACCCCCAGAAGGAAGGTAAATGAACCGCCTCCTCGAGGCTGGGCTAAACCGCCTCGGGGAGGGTGCGGCCGCACCAAAGTGCTTGTGCACCCCCTCGGCTTTGGCCCGAGTCTCGGTGGGTCAAGCGTCCTTCGTTTTGAAAAGTTGTGGGCGGGCTTTGCTCGCCCAATTTTGATGTTTTGGGTCGATTTGCTCTCGGGCTTGTGTTTTGCAATAATGCGCTTCCCGGATGGCGTACTTTGGTCGTATTTTCACCAGTATTTATTATAAATCTGCAAAATAAAATACTAGACACTACAAGTGGAATTTTATTAGTGATAAATGTGTATGAGCATAAAAAGGTATAGTTTTACTCCCTTTATGGTAGTAAGTTGACGGGAAAAATATGTCGTTGGTTACCGTCAACAAACTCCCCAAGCTTACCCTTTTGCACGCCCTCGAGCAAAAGATAATTACTTGGTTGTTGATCAGAGTTGCTACTATGCCGATTACGTTTCACAAGTGAGAGGGTTATAATAAGATTTTCTACTAGAGTTTGAATAAAATGGCACATCTTTTTTCTCACCCTTTATTACCTTTCATCGTAGCGGGGCTTTTTAGCTTTTCTCAAAGTCTTGGGAGGTTGCCGATAGAATGGTTATAATAGAAATACTTTTCATTCGTCCATTTTATCCGGGATTTATTTATTTAGATTATATTTGTTTTTCGAGAAAGTATGGGCTTTATTGCTATATATATATGTTTTTTTTTTTGGAGAGGTGGGCTCTTCTCGCCCTAGACTTTTGTCTTTTATTTCCTCTTTTTTTTTTTTTTTTTGGAGATGTGGGCTCTACTCGCCCTCGGACACGTGTCCATTTTTCATCTCATTTTTTTAGCATAGCCCATATCATTTCTCTTTTCTTTCAGAGTAGATTCCCGGATGTCAAGAGGGGCCGCTGCTCCATGATGGCAAGCTGGAGCTGGGAACTGGGCCCAGGGAGCTGACGACACATGGAGTGCCGCCGCGCGCTGCGGGCGACATAGGTCGATTAGGCCCTCAAGCACTCCCTACGATCTCCAACGCCGGAGGTGACGAGTGCGATGCTCGCCGGCGCCTTGGCCTTGCCCGGGCCGTAGCCGTGGCCTTGCCCTTGGCGTTGCCAGCGGTAGCCGTGGCCTTGCCCTTGGCCTTGGCCTTGCCCTTGCTCGTGGAAGCCCCGCCCTTGCTCCCTGACGCCGTGTCGTTGCCCTTGGCCTTGCCCCTGCCCTTGCTCGTGGAAGCACCGCCCTTGCTCGTCGACGCCGCAGCCCTCTTCTTGGTCGACGACGGCGGGGATTTTTACCCCGCCCCGGATCTTCCTCCTCCCCGTGCACGCCGCCTCCATAGCACGGCAACGGCCTCGCACGCTTTTGTTGCGCCGCACCGCCGACGCCTTCTTGAGGCCGACGGCTTCCTCGAGGTGGAGGCCATGGTCGGCGGAGGACCCGTGAGGCGGCGGGTCCGCCCGGCACTCCACATCCCCATCGCGGGGTCCCGCACGCCCGCTCTCCCGGGACGGACCATGGCGGTCGATGGCGGAGCCGGAGTGGGGGAGTGCCGTGGGCGGCGAAACCCTAGGAAAGGGAGTAGGTGAATCAATCGAGAGGAGAGGAGGGGGAGGGAATGTGATGGTGTGACGGTGGGGGTGAAAACACGTTAATGTGATGCGGTGAATAAGGATAGAGTGATCGACGATGGGGCCCACGGTCAACCCGACTCGGGCCACGAATTTTAACACCGTATACTACACTCTGGACGAATGTTCCCACGTATCGCAATGGTCAAGGCGCGAAACCTCCACCCCGGTCGTCCTGGGTTCGAGACTCCCGCACGCTGTTTGGCTTTTTTTTTGCTATTTATTTTACGTGACAGCGAATTCGTGTCACAAAACACCCAAATCCAGTGTCATAAAACACCCCTGCCGCATGGGTGCCCTACGCCCACAATATATGACGAAACGGGGTAGTATAATGTGACGCTCATTTTTTCGGCGTCACAAATAGTTATGGTGTTTGCATTTTGTGACGACAACGAGTTTTCTGTCGTATTATGGCACATTATATGACGATTTTAGGCCCCGTCATGAGGTCGTTTTGTCATAAAATTCTTGTAGTGCATGCTCCAAGCTTGACATGACCAATCTCCAATCTAGTCAAACACTTAGTATCGAGAGATTAGTCCATTGGTGTTACTAATTATCCAAAACTAAACTAGAGATCTTCAATCTCCCCCTTTTTAGTAATTGGTGACAACCCGCATAAAAGTTTTGTGATTAATGTTTTTGAACATATCATGGTTGTCCAAGCATTTTGCTTACAATCATAGGATTGGACAAACATCATAGTTCGGTTTTGGTAGCATGAGCTCCCCCTACATGTATGCCAAGAGTTTGGAGTGTAGCTTTGTATACATGTATGAATATTGAAATTGAGGGTGAGCTATGTTACCAAAATGATGCTTAAGGTGAAAGAAATGGACCTTTAAAGCGTGATACCAATTGGAGTTGTGCCATTTTCACCATAAAGCATCAAAGGTAACTAGATTTTCATCAAAACTCAAAGTACCATGTGAGATCACATTAAAAGCAAGGTACTTGAATTAAGAGCGGAATTTTAGAAAATCTAGCTAACTCCTATGCATGCTAGTTTTTCAACCACTTGTAATTTTGATACTAGCATACACCACACAAGCATGTATATATGAAATTAACGCAGACAGAAAAAAATCAAAGCGCACGGATACCGATGTAGCTTTCACCCGGGAGTATTCCAAGGTATCGATTTCCACGGGGAACGTGAAGTGTACTAGAAGAATTAGAATCGCCCTAGGAAAGATGGATAAGATGGGTAGAGAGGATTTTGGGTTTTCTAAGTGGTTTTATCTAATTAAAGGCTCACTATACTTTATCTACTTACTTCTTGAGTTCCTTTCCAACTCTCGAAAAAGACCGGGAAGAAAGTAGTTGGGAGAAGGCTGCCTAAAGCTCTACGAAAACACCAACCCGTGCGTGGTGGATTACAACGGCCCCGACAGGCAGGTCACCACCCCGGGCTACCACAACTAACCGTAGGATTGGGCAACCTCGGTAAACTCTAGTCTAGACACCACGTCTACACTATAGATTACTACTCTAATCACACGTAATAATTAGAGCACTCAATACGAGCAGAGATCCAGTAAATAAAGTAAGGCAAGAACTAGAATTAAATAAATACTTAGAAATAAATAAAGAACCCGGAGATTGCTAAAGACGCGAACTTGTAGGCACAAAAATCCTACTTCTTGCGCCACGCACACCGACAAGCCGGAATAGCTAGCTTTACCCCCGCCCGGGCGTCTTGAATCGATGGCGTGCCGATCAATTTGACCTTGTTAATTGACAAGGAGGTAAACGTGAGATCTGGAACATGCCCGGTGAGACCAAGACAGTTCGCATGTATGGCTCTAAGGCGGATGTAAAGACATATAGCTATGAAAGCTATCTCGTCGATGAGTAATAAATGCATTCGGTAAGCAAATATGAAGATATGACGTGCAAACAACTACCGAATGATCATAAAAGACATGTCTCGAACAAGTAAAGTCGATCATCATGATGTGTTAATGTAAAGCTCTATTGCATAGATCGAATTAATTGACAACATGGAAGAAAATAAATCATGAACATCGTAATAGATATTCACGACACATGAAGAGGGAGCTACCCTACGTAAAACGTATACGAACCCTCAACGAAGAAGGAGCTTCCGCACGCGTGCAAACGTATACGAACCTCGCTAAGAAGAAGGAACTACCACACGTATAAACGCATACCTAACCTTCCACAGAAAGAAGGAACTACCACACGTATAAACGCATTACGAACCTATCATCAGAAAGAAGGAGCTACCGCACAAATAGACGCATACACGGACCTGCTACAAAGAAGGAGCTACCGTGACGCATGCACGTATACGAACCCTCAACGAAGAAGGAGCTACCGCATTTATAAACGTGATACGAACCCAAAACACGTGATGACTTAAAAGCATAACCGTGTTTGGCAAGCTTACCGAATCGGGGTCCATGAAGAAGGAACTACCTTACGTAAAAACCTATCGATTAAATCGATCTCTAGTCCACCGGATGACTAGCTCTAGATTAACCCAAAGATCTCAGATCCACCGGATGACACAGCCCTGTCAAGATCTAAACGACACGAACCCACAACATGTGACAACTTAGATTGATCTAGCTCGGCTTCTAAGAACGGATAGATCTAGTGACAAGCTAATGATAGACGTTGAATGAATTGACGACAACTAGATCTAACAAAAGATAAAGCCGAGACGCCTCAATCTAAATTGGGCAAAAAGTGTGTGCAAACATAATTAAATAAATAGATCGAAAGCACTCGCAAACACGTGGTAACTTAATGAATTCATTAGATCTTGCCAAAATCTAATGAAGCCGATAACTAGCTCTAAGCCAGATCTTAGCCCACCGGATGGCTCATGATCGACAAAAGAACCCTCTTGCCCCTGATAGCTTAAATCCGCCTGACGATACTAAGCGTGAACAAGACTTCTTGCAATAATCTAAATCCGCCTGACGATACTAGACATGGTGCAAGGTTGCCGGTACTTACAGAGGTCGACGGGTCGATGAATCCTCTTGCAGTAGATCGACGACACGACTGGACTCGAAGGTGGCCGGAGCCAAGGCACGGAGCCGGGTTGTTTGTATTGAATTGGGTATATCGTTTACAGTTGCCGGGGGTCTCATATTTATACCCTGGGCTTATTGAGTCCTAACTAGTTACGAATAATAACTAACAAAATATCTAGCTAAGATACATTGTCCTCCAAGTCTTCTCGGAGTCGTGGGAATTGTACGTGATGTGGGCCCTTGTCCCTGGATATTCCTCTGGATGCTTCACGCTTGCCGAACCATCTCTTGCTCAGCTCTTTCTCGGACTCAGGCTTCTTAGCCGAATAACGGCTTTCCCGAATGACATGGCACTCAGTAGCTGCCCTCTTGCTAGCCGAATAACTCCTTACCGAATGATCGTGCACCAGCCTATCAGTCATCCAGGCTCTACCAAATTTTGGTGTTAACATATGCCCCCTCAATTTTAGAGTAAAAGAGATTTCTTTTGCTCTAAAATTGACCATGATCTGCTAAAATCTCGGGCCAAACCTTTTAATTTGGGCTAAAATTATCAAGGCCCATCCTCTAGAGGCTTCTTGCAACACTGTTTATCTCCTCGACTCCTTTTCGGGACTTGTGTCATCGAAATTCCTATTAATGCGAGTCGGCAAACCAATCCGCTTCCGCTTCCCAAGCCAAGCATCGACTAGATCCTTTTATATCTGCTTTCGAGCTCTCTTTCTGCATATAGGTGTAAGCAGCCCCTTTCAGCCAAGAGCAATTATTCAGATCTTGCTTCATATTTCCAGTTCCATCTCTTCTCTTTAAGATCTGAAGCGCTCGGATAGCTTTTGGCAATGGAGTAAGCCCTTCCTTTTCCGTTCATTCTGATGCCTACTTCATGCTGAATCTGACCCGTCCTGCTTTTCTCGATGATGC
Source organism: Hyparrhenia diplandra (assembly GCA_015847255.1). Lineage (NCBI taxonomy): Eukaryota > Viridiplantae > Streptophyta > Magnoliopsida > Poales > Poaceae > Hyparrhenia > Hyparrhenia diplandra. The sequence continues at coordinate 47,700 of JADLZK010011402.1, read as the reverse complement.
TTGAAGCCCTCGTGATGCTGAGATCGCAAGGCTTCATTTGCCCGACTTGCAATGGCGAAGGAAGCGCCGGGGCGAGCAGAGGCACACGAGCAAACCATCGAAGACATAGAAGACGTGAAAGAGGAATATGATAGGCTTGATGAAGCTCAGGAGCATTACATGCAGACCAGCAATAGTGAGTTTCGTTGACGAATTCCCCTTTCATGGTTCATTCTTCTGAAACAGTTTCCCTTCTGCAGGTGTGGCTAGGAAGTTCAGGCGCTTACTCGAAGCAACCAGACAGGTGATTGAAGCACAGGAGGCACCAGAGCCTGACCGTACACGGAGGATGAATGTTGCGTTTGACCATCTAAAAACTGTTCTCGATACTCTCTTTGATTAGGAAAAAATAATGTGTGACTCTGTATGGCAATTACGCCTACCTTATCAATATTTCCATATTTGCCTCTTTAGTCATGATGCCCGTCACTTATCTCTCTGATGAATTCTTCCATAATCATAGCACAACATTGTAATGCACAATAATATACTCAGTCGGCTGTATATATTTGTTCTGAAGGCAACATATCATATATATGTTGGCTATTTTCCACCTTTTGGAATATTTTTCTGCTAAAGGCGATGTTTATACACCGGCTATGTTGGGATTCGCACCTTATTTCTTCAAGCTCCAACCTCAACACTAGGATAATATTTCTTCAAAAATCTCCCGTTGATTGCCGACTTGAACTCTTGTCCTTGTAAAGATATCAAGATATATGCATTCCCAGGTACACATCTTAATACTCGAAAGGGACCTTCCCAATTTGGAGACCATTTGCCGAATGCCCTATCCTTAGTTCCGAAAGTGGCAACAATGCCTTCCAAACAAGATCTCCTTCAAAGAAATTCCTTGATTCTCGACTTTCTTATTGTAATATTTGGCGACACGCATCTTATTTTTCTCAATATTTTCCAATGCTTTCAAACGAATCTGATGCAAATCTTCCAATCCATCTATCATAAGATTTTTATATTCTTCTTTCGCCAAATCTTTTTGCAATATAACCCGTCTGGATCCTGATTGCATCTCCCATGGTAATACTGCGTGATGTCCATATACTAATTCATAAGGAGATGTTTTAGTAGATCCATGACATGCCATTCGATAAGCCCATAATGCTTCATTAAGAACCAAATGCCATCTCCTAGGCTTCTCTTCAATCTTCTTCTGGATGATCTTAATCATAATTTTATTTAGAAGCTTCAGCTTGACCATTGGCTTGCGCATAATAAGGGGACGAGTTATACAACTTGATTCCCATACCCTCAGCAAAGTCACAAAATTCAGCAGATATAAACTGACTCCCTTGATCAGTTGTTATGGTTTCAGGAATTCCAAACCTGTAAATGATATGTTCTTTGACAAATTCAACCATGTTTTCTGAGGTGACCTTTTTCAATGGGATGGCTTCTACCCACTTAGTAAAATAATCGGTGGCCAATAATACAAACTTATGGCCTTTACTTGATGGGGGGTGGATCTGGCCAATTAAATCTATACCCCATCCTCTGAACGGCCAAGGCTTGACAATGGGGTTCAATGCCGATGCAGGAGCTCTTTGAATATTACCAAACCTTTGACATCCTTGACATCCTTTGTAATATTCAAAACAATCTTCAAGCATAGTTGGCCAAAAGTACCCTGTCCTTCTGATTATCCATTTCATTCGGTAGGCCGATTGGTGTGCACCGCACAATCCTTCATGTACTTCATACATCACTTTCTTAGCTTCCTCTTGACTCAAGCATTTAAGCGAAGATTCCATCCGTAGATTTATAATATAACTGATCATCGAGGAGCACAAACTTAATAGCTTTGTACCGAAGTTTCGAGAAGCTTTCTTTGAAGGATTTTTGAGATATTCATAATTTCAGTTCTCCAATCATTATCGGTTTGGCTGGTAATTTGGTCCCCACAAAGTGCACATGCATCAGCAATGAGAACTTCTTGATTATCCTTATATCCAGAGGCACTTTGGGCTAGCCTGTTAGCTTCTTCATTCTGCTCCCTTGGAATATGACGAAGGATCACAATCTTGAAAGTTCTGAGTATTTTCTGACATTCTTCATAATAATTTCTTAGAACGTCATTCCTACACTCATATTCGCCGATCAGTTGTTTGATTACTAATTCAGAATCTCCAAAGATTTCAACTGCAACGGCTTCCATTTCGACAAGAAGTTGGAGTCCTCTGAGTAAAGCTTCATATTCTGCCTGATTGTTAGTGACAGTGGCATTAATAGGAATAGCAAACTCAAATGATCCCCCCTTGGGTGAAATTAGTAAAACACCTGCACCTCCACCCTTCTCACAAGAAGATCCATCAAAGAATAAAGCCCAAGGTGTAATACCAATCATGTCAGCAGAGGGGTCACGATGTTGTGTAACAAAATCAGCAATAATTTGACCTTTAACAGCTTTTGTCGATTCGTACTTCAGATCAAACTCGGATAATGCCAATACCCACTTACCGATCCTTCCTTTTAAAATCGGCATTGATAACATGTGTTTAATCACATCGAATTTGGAAACTATCGTACATTCGACATTCAACAAGTAGTGCCGAAATTTAGTACACGAGAAGTAAACACATAGGCACAATTTCTCTATAGCCGAATACCGTGTTTCTGGATCCAGAAGTTTCCGGCTAAGATAGGCTATTACTTGCTCTTTTCCGTCTTCTTCTTGCATAAGGGCCGATCCTATAGTTAAATCATCGGCCGCCACGTATAGTTTGAAAGGTTTATCTAGCTTTGGAGGGACCAACACGGTGGTGTCTTCATATATTCTTTTATTTCATCCAAGGCTTTTCGATGTACGTCGCTCCAAATAAACTTCGAGCTTTCTTAAGTTTTAACAAAGGGGAAAATGGCAAGACCCTTTTCGATAGATTGGAGATAAATCTTCTTACGAAGTTGATTTTGCCAAGCAATGATTGCAATTCAGTAAGATCGAGTAGGAGGAACAATATTTTCTATGGCTTCCATGCTCTTCTTCCCTACTTCAATCCCTCCTTTGTGAACCAAGAATCCCAAGAATTCACCACCGTGACCCCAAAAGCACATTTATTTGGATTCATCTTTAATCCATGCTTCCTAGTGCATTCCAATGTCTTTCTCAAGTCGACCCGGATGCTTCTTGTAACCTTTTGACTTGACGACCACGTCGTCAATGTAGACTTTGGACTATTTTGCCGATCAACTCGTGGAATATATAGTTCATAGCTCTCGATAGGTTGCACCAAAGCATTTTTTAACCCGAATGTCATGACAATCCATTCGAACAAACCAATATGACCAGGGACACTGAAAAGCGGTTTTGATATATCCTCAATGGCCATAAAGATCCGATTATATCCAAATTCTCATCCATGAAGCTAATAACCTCGTATCAAAGGCCGGGGCATCCACCAACAGGTCAAAGAACCGACATAGGATACCCATCCATAGGAGTGGCTTTGTTAAGATCTCTCGAAATCTATACAAACCCTCATCTTCCCATTTTTCTTGTAAACGGAACTATGCTTTGAAATCCACTCTGCAAACCTACATGGCCGAATGAAATCTGCTTCCAGTAGCCTTTCAATTTCCTTTTTCACATCGGCCAATACCTTCTCTTCATAAATCTTTCGAGGAGGTTGTTTGTAGGGCTGGAATCCCTCCTTGATGGGCAATCGATGTTCAACAATCGAGCGATCCAACCTAGGCATCTCTGAATAATCCCAAGCAAAGCAATCTTTGAATTCCTTGAGGAGGTCTATTAATTCCGTTCTAAATTCCGGGTCCAATTGGGCGCTAATATAAGTCGGCCTAGGTTTGTCACCATTGCCAATATCTATTTCTTCCAATTTATCGGCCGACTTAAAACCATGCCCAAGCTTTCCTTTGTTACCATCAATTGGGTTACCCATTAAAAACCATCATAAATGCCGATTTGCTTGGATCGGCCGTTGATCCCGATGATGAGTACTAGCGGGATCTTCCTTTGGTTCCTTTTTCGAAAGACATCCGATGCTATCACCTTGTTGCCGACTCACCAATTGTGATATCTTCAGAATCATCCGCTTGAACTATTTCAACTTCATCACCATCCCACTGAATGAGAATCTGGTGCATAGTGGATGGAACGCAACAATTAGCATGGATCCAATCTCTCCCAAGAAGTAGACTGTAGGGCCCTTCACCATCAATCACAAAGAAGGTAGTGACCAAGGTCTTCAAGCCGATTGTCAAATCAACACAAACGGCTCCATGGGTGTCTGAAAACTTGCCAGTGAAATCTCTCAACTCAATGTCTGTCTCCAATAGATCTTCATCAATCATCCCCAACTTCTTGAATGTCGTATATGGCATGAGATTAATAGCAGACTCCATCATCAAAAACATATGAGTCAAAGGTTTTACGTTGAGGTACCCTCTTAGATAAAGGGGCTTCAAATGGTTACATTCCTTTGGCTTGTCAAACACTGCTTGTCTTGACAAAGTTAACTGTGTCAAAAGGTTCATCATCTCTCTACCGTCAAGATCAGAGAAAGCATTATTTTCTGACCAAGTGTTTCCCCTTTCTGGATCTACAGCAGCTTGTCCCGTAGGAGTTTCAAACCTTATTGGGATGTGAAATACCATGCTAACATCTGCCGAAAGCCCACTTGCCGAATACTCTTCTGCCGAATGACTGGCTTCCTGAGTTTTCTCTTTTAGGCGCCACACCTGCTTGCGTTAAATTTGTTGCTTCCTTGAGCTCCTTGTTTCTGAGACGTTGGACTCTTCTCTTCTGGCTCTTTCTTAGACCAGGAGGGCACCACTGTCCCTTTTGCCACACATACTCTTGAGGAGAGTCCATGTCATCATCAGAATCTTCCACATCAGCCCATGCTTGATCTGCAATCCTCTTCTTGACGTGAGGTATCTTTGTCTTTATTTTTAAGCGCCGATCATCCTCTCGGGAAGCGTGTCCCCATCTTTCTTGGATGGGACGGCGGTTGACTCGTGCCCTGTCTGTACACTGGTACTGCTCACCGCATTCGGGACAATTGTTCCTAGCGGGGCAACTTCAAGCCTTCATTCCAAAGAATGTCTGAAGAAAGGACAATCCCAATGAGATTCCTCTCGTTCCTTCATGTACTCCTCCTGTTCCCGATGGTACATCTCTTCCTCATATCTCTGCTGCTCCCTGGCAAGCTGCTGATCTCTACGATATTGCTTCTCTTGCTGCCTTTGCCATTTGTTCAACAATATACGAGATGTCACTCTTGGTTTGGAGGTTTCTCCTTTCTCTCGCTCGGCTATTTGAAACCGAACACGCCGGCCGCTTGGAGCTCGCACTAGACACTTGCCGACTAGGGTCTACCGAACCACTTTGCTTTGCCCTTTCAGAAGTCAGCACCTTCATTGGGGCTTTGCCCTTAGGATCACTGGCAGAAACCATGCACGAATCGAAAGCAATCATATTTGTAGGAAAGGGTTCCTTATCCACCTTCATGCTGTTGTTGAACTTGAGGAGACCCTACTGTATAGCCCTCTGAATCTGTTGCTTGAAGATTCGGCAGTCAGTGATGTTGTGAGTGATCATATCATGGAAACCACAATATCTGCCAGCCTTGACCCAATCTGGACGCTTCATAGAGTGATTATCTGGTAGCTTAATGCGTCCCTCTTTGACCAAAAACTCAAAGAGCTTCTCCGACTTGGAGACGTCGAAGTCATATGCCCCCTTGAGTGTCTTCATCCAGCGCTGATTAACCTGGACAGGTTCCTTGCCCCAAGTGAATTCGGCAGCTGCCACATCCTCCTGGCCATCATCTTCATCTTCTCCCTCTTCCAGGAAGTGGTTGTATGTCTGATAAGACACGTTGCCCCCTTTCTGAAAACGGGTATCTTTCTTAATGCTTTGGAACTGGTTGGCCATGAGTGACAGGCATCTAGAGAGCTATCCTAGGTCATCAAACTCCATGCCGGCTAGCTTCTCCCTGATGGCTGGATGCATTCCCCGAATGGCTACGGCCGGCAACTGATGGTCTGGCAAGCTCAAAGAGTAACAGGAATTCTTTATCTCTCTGAACCTGCGCAGGAACTCTTGTGGTGATTCATTGTACTTCTATGTCAACCCCATCAAGTCGACGAGCTCTTTCTCATTAGAACCACTGTAGAAGTATGAATGAAACTTATCTTCCAACTCAGACCAGGTTCCAATAGAATTGGCCGGTAATGTAGCAAACCATGTGAATGCCGGCCCTGTAAGGGATGATGGAAAGAAGCGAATCCTCCATGCTTCATCATTGGCAAGCTCCCCAAATGAATCGAATCTACCGACCGATGTGTTCGGTAGTAGAAGTATCGTCTTGTCCAGAGAACTTGGTCAAGTCGGTTGGAGGCTTCAGTCTGGAAGGGAGTGCCACTCTGTTGTACCAATCTGGATAGGGTGACTGATACACATAGGGCCGATTCTTGGGCTTAATCCCAAATTGGTGTTGCATCATATCGGCCATCCTCGCTAGGAGTATATCCATATTTGAATTCTGCGGTCCATGAGACTATCCCGACCGTCGGTGGCTTATACCGGGGATTCGCATAGCATGAACTGTGGAATAGTCAACGAACTCTGTGTAACCAGGGCCAAAGGGATTTCTCTGCAACCCACTGGCCATTGGAGCTATTGAATACGTGTTGTATACTGGAGGGTTCCCAGGTGTACCGAATGCCGCTTCTCCATGCGTCTTGGCTCCGGACCCCTCTGGTTTTTCTGGTGTCTTGTTCTCTCCTCCAGATTCCTGATTCACAGCTCCTTTCTTTGGTGGTGGCTTTGGCACATGTACATATCTTGCCCCCGAAAGCTCACCAAGCCGAGCCTCAAAGTGATGATCAAACTCGGGTCCAAAGCTAGCCTTCATGATGTCGCGAAAAGTGTTGAAGAACACCGTGTTGTGATTGGTCATTGCATTCCCAACGGCAGCTGCAACAATCTCTTCCATCCGACGAACTTCTTCAGGACTTAGTTCATCTTCCTTTCCTGCCCCATCTTCCTCATCAGATATTTGCTGAGCATATCCCTTGTCACCGGGCATCAATATTTTAGGAAGATCTGTCTTCTGGATGATTGTACCGCTCTTTTGCTTGGAGAAGCATGACATGCACTTTTGCGAGAAGGCTGCGCACATATCTCTCACCATAGTCTCCAGGTCAGGAGGCAAGTCGCTCATCTCGAGCTGAATGACGTTGTTCTTGTCGACTTCCTCAGGCATGTTGGCTTGACCTTGACGTGTCCCACCGGGCGTGCCAAAAAGTGTGTAGGCACAAAAATCCTACTCCTTGCGCCGCGCACACTGACAAGCCGGAATAGCTAGCTTTACCCTGCCCGGGCGTCTTGAATCGATGGCGTGCCAGTCAATTTGACCTGTTAATTGACAAGGAGGTAAACGTGAGATCTGGAACATGCCTGGTGAGACCAAGACAGTTCCGCATGTATGGCTCTAAGGCCAGATGTAAAGACATATAGCTATGAAAGCTATCTGTCGATGAGTAATAAATGCATTCGGTAAGCAAATATGAAGATATGACGTGCAAACAGCTACCGAATGATCATAAAAGACATGTCTGAACAAGTAAAGTCGATCATCATGATGTGTTAATGTAAAGCTCTATTGCATAGATCGAATTAATTGACAACATGGAAGAAAATAAATCATGAACATCGTAATAGATATTCACGACACATGAAGAGGGAGCTACCCTACGTAAAACGTATACGAACCCTCAATGAAGAAGGAGCTTCCGTGCGTGCGCGGCGTATAAGAACTACCACTAAGAAGAAGGAACTACCACACGTATAAACGTATAAACGCGTACACGAACCTTACAGAAAGAAGGAACTACCACACGTATAAACGCATACCGAACCTATTGTAAAGAAGGAGCTACCGCACAAATAGACGTACACGGACATGCTACAAAGAAGGAGCTACCGTGCGCATGCACGTATACGAACCCTCAACGAAGAAGGAGCTACCGTGCGTATAAACGTATACGAACCCAAAACACGTGATGACTTAAAAGCATAACCGTGTTTGGCAAGCTTACCGAATCGGGGTCCATGAAGAAGGAACTACCTTACGTAAAAACCTATCAGATTAAACTGATCTCTAGTCCACCGGATGACTAGCTCTAGATTAACCCAAAGATCTCAGATCCACCGATGACACAGGCTGTCAAGATCTAAACGATTCGAACCCACAACATGTGACAACTTAGATTGATCTAGCTCGGCTTCTAAGAACAGATAGATCTAGTGACAAGCTAATGATAGACGTTGAATGAATTGATGACAACTAGATCTAACAAAAGATAAAGCCGAGACGTCTCAATCTAAATTGGGCAAAAAGTGTGTGCAAACATAATTAAATAAATAGATTGAAAGCACCGCAAAACACGTGGTAACTTAATGAATTCATTAGATCTTGCCAAAATCTAATGAAGCCGATAACTAGCTCTAAGCCGGATCTTAGCCCACCGGATGGCTCATGATCGACAAAAGAACCCTCTTGCCCCGATAGCTTAAATCCGCCGACGATACTAAGCGTGAACAAGACTTCTTGCAATAATCTAAATCCGCCGACGATACTAGACATGGTGCAAGGTTGCCGGTACTTACAGAGGTCGACGGGTCGATGAATCCTCTTGCAATAGATCGGCGACACGACGGACTCGAAGGTGGCCGGAGCCAAGGCACGGAGCCGGGTTGTTTGTATTGAATTGGGTATATCGTTTACGATTCTTCGGGGTCTCATATTTATACCCCGGGCTTATTGAGTCTTAACTAGTTACGAATAATAACTAACAAAATATCTAGCTAAGATACATTGTCCTCCAAGTCTTCTCGGAGTCGTGGGAATTGTATGCGTGATGTGGGCCCTTGTCCCTGGATATTCCTCTTGATGCTTCACGCTTGCCGAACCATCTCTTGCTCAGCTCTTTCTCGGACTCAGGCTTCTTAGCCGAATAACAGCGGCTTCCCGAATGACATGGCACTGTAGCTGCCCTCTTGCTAGCCGAATAACTCCTTACCGAATGATCGTGCACCAGCCTATCAGTCATCCAGGCTCTACCAAATTTTGGTGTTAACATATGCCCCCTCAATTTTAGAGTAAAAGAGATTTCTTTTGCTCTAAAATTGACCATGATCTGCTAAAATCTCGGGCCAAACCTTTTAATTTGGGCTAAAATTATCAAGGCCCATCCTCTAGAGGCTTCTTGCAACACTGTTTATCTCTTCGACTCCTTTTCGGGACCTGTGTCATCGAAATTCCTATTAATGCGAGTCGGCAAACCAATCCGCTTCCGCTTCCCAAGCCAAGCATCGACTAGATCCTTTTATATCTGCTTTCGAGCTCTCTTTCTGCATATAGGTGTAAGCAGCCCCTTTCAGCCAAGAGCAATTATTCAGATCTTGCTTCATATTTCCAGTTCCATCTCTTCTCTTTAAGATCTGAAGCGCTCGGATAGCTTTTGGCAATGGAGTAAGCCCTTCCTTTTCCGTTCATTCTGATGCCTACTTCATGCTGAATCTGACCCGTCCTGCTTTTCTCGATGATGCTTGAAGCCCTCGTGATGCTGAGATCGCAAGGCTTCGCCGCCAGCTTGCAATGGCGAAGGAAGCGCTCAGGGCGGAGCAGGAGGCACACGAGCAAACCATCGAAGACATAGAAGACATGAAAGAGGAATATGATAGGCTTGATGAAGCTCAGGAGCATTACATGCAGACCAGCAATAGTGAGTTTCGTTGACGAATTCCCCTTTCATGGTTCATTCTTCTCAAACGGTTTCCCTTCGCAGGTGTGGCTAGGAAGTTCAGCGCTTACTCGAAGCAACCTGGACAATTGATTGAAGCACAGGGGAGGCACGAGCCCGACCGTACACGGAGGATGAATGTTGCGTTTGACCATCTAAAAACGTTCTCGATACTCTCTTTGATTAGGAAAAAAATAATGTGTGACTCTGTATGGCAATTACGCCTACCTTATCAATATTTCCATATTTGCCTCTTTAGTCATGATGCCCGTCACTTATCTCTCTGATGAATTCTTCCATAATCATAGCACAACATTGTAATGCACAATAATATACTCGGTCGGTTGTATATATTTATTGTTCAAGGCAACATATATCATATATATGTTGGCTATTTTCCACCTTTTGGAATATTTTTTACGCTAAAAGGCGATGTTTATACACCGCTATGTTGGGATTCGCACCTTATTTCTTCAAGCTCCAACCTCAACACTAGGATAATATTTCTTCAAAAATCTCCCGTTGATTGCCGACTTGAACTCTTGTCCTTGTAAAGATATCAAGATATATGCATTCCTGGTACACATCTTAATACTCGAAAGGGACCTTCCCAATTTGGAGACCATTTGCCGAATGCCCTATCCTTAGTTCCGAGTGGCAACAATGCCTTCCAAACAAGATCTCCTTTAGCAAATTCCTTGATTCTGACTTTCTTATTGTAATATTTGGCGACACGCATCTTATTTTTTCTCAATATTTTCCAATGCTTTCAAACGAATCTGATGCAAATCTTCCAATCCATCTATCATAAGATTTTTATATTCTTCTTTTCGCCAAATCTTTTTGCAATATAACCCGTCTGGATCCTGATTGCATCTCCCATGGTAATACTGCGTGATGTCCATATACTAATTCATAAGGAGATGTTTTAGTAGATCCATGACATGCCATTCGATAAGCCCATAATGCTTCATTAAGAACCAAATGCCATCTCCTAGGCTTCTCTTCAATCTTCTTCTGGATGATCTTAATCATAATTTTATTTAGAAGCTTCACCATTGACCATTGGCTTGCGATAATAAGGGGACGAGTTATACAACTTGATTCCCATACCCTCAAAGAAAGTCACAAAATTCAGCGAGATATAAACCGACTCCCTTGATCGGTTGTTATGGTTTCGAGAATTCCAAACCTGTAAATGATATGTTCTTTGACAAATTCAACCATGTTTTCTCGAGGTGACCTTTTTCAATGGGATGGCTTCTACCCACTTAGTAAAATAATCGGTGGCCAATAATACAAACTTATGGTCTTTACTTGACGGGGGGTGGATCTGGCCAATTAAATCTATACCCCATCCTCTGAACGGCCAAGGCTTGACAATGGGGTTCAATGCCGATGCAGGAGCTCTTTGAATATTACCAAACCTTTGACATCTTTGACATCCTTTGTAATATTCAAAACAATCTTCAAGCATAGTTGGCCAAAAGTACCCCCGTCCTTCGATTATCCATTTCATTCGGTAGGCCGATTGGTGTGCACCGCACAATCCTTCATGTACTTCATACATCACTTTCTTAGCTTCCTCTTAACTCAAGCATTTAAGCAGTATTCCATCCAGAGATTTATAATATAACTGATCATCGAGGAGCACAAACTTAATAGCTTTGTACCGAGTTTTCGAGAAGCTTTCTTTGAAGGATTTTTGAGATATTCGGTAATTTCAGTTCTCAATCATTATCGGTTTGGTCGGTAATTTGGTCCCCACAAAGTGCACATGAATCAAAGAATGAGAACTTCTTGATTATCCTTATATCCGAGGCACTTTGGGCTAGCCTGTTAGCTTCTTCATTCTCGCTCCCTTGGAATATGACGAAGGATCACAATCTTGAAAGTTACGAGTATTTTCTGACATTCTTCATAATAATTTCTTAGAACGTCATTCCTACACTCATATTCGCCGATCAGTTGTTTGATTACTAATTCAGAATCTCCAAAGATTTCAACTACAACGGCTTCCATCTCGACAAGAAGTTGGAGTCCTCTCGAGTAAAGCTTCATATTCTCGCGATTGTTAGTGACAAAGTGGCATTAATAGGAATAGCAAACTCAAATGATCCCCCTTGGGTGAAATTAGTAAAACACCTGCACCTCCACCCTTCTCACAAGAAGATCCATCAAAGAATAAAGCCCAAGGTGTAATACCAATCATGTCGGCAGAGGGGTCACGATGTTGTGTAACAAAATCAAAGAATAATTTGACCTTTTAACGACTTTTGTCGATTCGTACTTCCGGATCAAACTCGGATAATGCCAATACCCACTTATCGATCCTTCCTTTTAAAATCGGCATTGATAACATGTGTTTTAATCACATCGAATTTGGAAACTATCGTACATTCGACATTCAACAAGTAGTGCCGAAATTTAGTACACGAGAAGTAAACACATAGGCACAATTTCTCTATAGCCGAATACCGTGTTTTACGATCCGAAGTTTCCGGCTAAGATAGGCTATTACTTGCTCTTTTCCGTCTTATTCTTGCATAAGGGCCGATCCTATAGTTAAATCATCGGCCGCCACGTATAGTTTGAAAGGTTTATCTAGCTTTGGAGGGACCAACACAGGTGGTGTCTTCATATATTCTTTTATTTCATCCAAGGCTTTCTGATGTACGTCGCTCCAAATAAACTTCTGAGCTTTCTTAAGTTTTAACAAAGGGGAAAATGGCAAGACCCTTTCTGATAGATTGGAGATAAATCTTCTTACGAAGTTGATTTTGCCAAGCAATGATTGCAATTCTATAAGATCAGTAGGAGGAACAATATTTTCTATGGCTTCCATGCTCTTCTTCCCTACTTCAATCCCTCCTTTGTGAACCAAGAATCCCAAGAATTCACCAGCTGTGACCCCAAAAGCACATTTATTTGGATTCATCTTTAATCCATGCTTCCTAGTGCATTCCAATGTCTTTCTCAAGTCAGCCAGATGCTTCTTGTAACCTTTTGACTTGACGACCATGTCGTCAATGTAGACTTCGACTATTTTGCCGATCAACTCGTGGAATATATAGTTCATAGCTCTCTGATAGGTTGCACCAGCATTTTTTAACCCGAATGTCATGACAATCCATTCGAACAAACCAATATGACCAGGACACCTGAAAGCAGTTTTTGATATATCCTCAATGGCCATAAAGATCTGATTATATCCAGCATTCTCATCCATGAAGCTAATAACCTCGTATCCAGCAGCGGCATCCACCAACAGGTCAGCAACCGACATAGGATACCCATCCATAGGAGTGGCTTTGTTAAGATCTCTGAAATCTATACAAACCCTCATCTTCCCATTTTTCTTGTAAACAGGAACTATGCTGGAAATCCACTCTGCAAACCTACATGGCCGAATGAAATCTGCTTCCAGTAGCCTTTCAATTTCCTTTTTCACATCGGCCAATACCTTCTCTTCATAAATCTTTCGAGGAGGTTGTTTGTAGGGCTGGAATCCCTCCTTGATGGGCAATCGATGTTCAACAATCGAGCGATCCAACCCAGGCATCTCTGAATAATCCCAAGCAAAGCAATCTTTGAATTCCTTGAGGAGGTCTATTAATTCCGTTCTAAATTCCGGGTCCAATTGGGCGCTAATATAAGTCGGCCTAGGTTTGTCACCATTGCCAATATCTATTTCTTCCAATTTATCAGCCGACTTAAAACCATGCCCAAGCTTTCCTTTGTTACCATCAATTGGGTTACCCATTAAAAACCATCATAAATGCCGACTGCTTGGATCGGCTGTTGATCCTGATGATGAGTACTAGCAGGATCTTCCTTTGGTTCCTTTTCTGAAAGACATCCGATGCTATCACCTTGTTGCTTGACTCACCAATTGTGATATCTTCAGAATCATCCGCTTGAACTATTTCAACTTCATCACCATCCCACTGAATGAGAATCTGGTGCATAGTGGATGGAACGCAACAATTAGCATGGATCCAATCTCTCCCAAGAAGTAGACTGTAGGGCCCTTCACCATCAATCACAAAGAAGGTAGTGACCAAGGTCTTCAAGCCGATTGTCAAATCAACACAAACGGCTCCATGGGTGTCTGAAAACTTGCCAGTGAAATCTCTCAACTCAATGTCTGTCTCCAATAGATCTTCATCAATCATCCCCAACTTCTTGAATGTCGTATATGGCATGAGATTAATAGCAGCTCCTCCATCAACAAACATATGAGTCAAAGGTTTTCTGTTGAGGTACCCTCTTAGATAAAGGGGCTTCAAATGGTTACATTCCTTTGGCTTGTCAAACACTGCTTGTCTTGACAAAGTTAACTGTGTCAAAAGGTTCATCATCTCTCTACCGTCAAGATCAGAGAAAGCATTATTTTCTGACCAAGTGTTTCCCCTTTCTGGATCTACAGCAGCCTGTCCCGTAGGAGTTTCAAACCTTATTGGGATGTGAAATACCATGCTAACATCTCTGCCGAAAGCCCACTTGCCGAATACTCTTACGCGAATGACTGAGCTTCCCGAGTTTTCTCTTTTAGGCGCCACACCCGCTGCGTTAAATTTTTTGTTGCTTCCTTGAGCTCCTTGTTTTCCCGAGACGTTGGACTCTTCTCTTCTGGCTCTTTCTTAGACCAGGAGGGCACCACTGTCCCTTTTGCCACACATACTCTTGAGGAGAGTCCATGTCATCATCAGAATCTTCCACATCAGCCCATGCTTGATCTGCAATCCTCTTACTGACGTGAGGTATGCTGTCTTTATTTTTTAAGCGCCGATCATCCTCTGGGAAGCGTGCCCCCAGTCTTTCTTGGATGGGACGGCGGTTGACTCGTGCCTGTCTGTACCCGTGGTACTGCTCACTGCATTCGGGACAATTGTTCCTAGCAGGCAACTTCAAGCCTTCATTCCAGCAATGTCTGAAGAAAGGACAATCCCAATGAGATTCCTCTCGTTCCTTCATGTACTCCTCCTGTTCCCGATGGTACATCTCTTCCTCATATCTCTGCTGCTCCCTGGCAAGCTGCTGATCTCTACGATATTGCTTCTCTTGCTGCCTTTGCCATTTGTTCAACAATATACGAGATGTCACTCTTGGTTTGGAGGTTTCTCCTTTCTCTGTTCGGCTATTTGGAAACCGAACACGCTGCTGCTGGAGCTCTGCACTAGACACTTGCCGACTAGGGTCTACCGAACCACTTTGCTTTGCCCTTTTAGAAGTCAGCACCTTCATTGGGGCTTTGCCCTTAGGATCACTGGCAGAAACCATGCACGAATCGAAAGCAATCATATTTGTAGGAAAGGGTTCCTTATCCACCTTCATGCTGTTGTTGAACTTGAGGAGACCCTGCTGTATAGCCCTCTGAATCTGTTGCTTGAAGATTCGGCAGTCAGTGATGTTGTGAGTGATCATATCATGGAAACCACAATATCTGCCAGCCTTGACCCAATCTGGACGCTTCATAGAGTGATTATCTGGTAGCTTAATGCGTCCCTCTTTGACCAAAAACTCAAAGAGCTTCTCCGACTTGGAGACGTCGAGGTCATATGCCCCCTGAGTGTCTTCATCCAAATACGATTAACCTCGGGGCGGGTTCCTTGCCCCAAGTGAATTCGGCAGCTGCCACATCCTCCTGGCCATCATCTTCATCTTCTCCCTCTTCCAGGAAGTGGTTGTATGTCTGATAAGACACGTTGCCCCCTTTCTGAAAACGGGTATCTTTCTTAATGCTTTGGAACTGGTTGGCCATGAGTGACAGGCATCTAGAGAGCTATCCTAGGTCATCAAACTCCATGCCGGCTAGCTTCTCCCTGATGGCTGGATGCATTCCCCGAATGGCTACGGCCGGCAACTGATGGTCTGGCAAGCTCAAAGAGTAACAGGAATTCTTTATCTCTCTCGAACCCTTGCGGAACTCTTGTGGTGATTCATTGTACTTCTGTGTCAACCCCATCAAGTCGACGAGCTCTTTCTCATTAGAACCACTGTAGAAGTATGAATGAAACTTATCTTCCAGCTCAGACCAGGTTCCAATAGAATTGGCCGGTAATGTAGCAAACCATGTGAATGCCGGCCCTGTAAGGGATGATGGAAAGAAGCGAATCCTCCATGCTTCATCATTGGCAAGCTCCCCCAAATGAATCAGATACCGACTGATGTGTTCGGTAGTAGAAGTATCGTCTTGTCCAGAGAACTTGGTCAAGTCGGTTGGAGGCTTCAGTCTGGAAGGGAGTGCCACTCTGTTGTACCAATCTGGATAGGGTGACTGATACACATAGGGCCGATTCTTGGGCTTAATCCCAAATTGGTGTTGCATCATATCGGCCATCCTCGCTAGGAGTATATCCATATTTGAATTCTGCGGTCCATGAGACTATCCTGACTGTCCAGCTGGCTTATACCCAGGATTCGGCATAGCATGAACTGTGGAATAGTCAACGAACTCTACGGTAACAGGGCCAAAGGGATTTCTCTCGCAACCCACCGGCCATTGGAGCTATTGAATACGTGTTGTATCTTTGGAGGGTTCCCAGTGTACCGAATGCCGCTTCTCCATGCGTCTTGGCTCCGGACCCCTCCGGTTTTTCGGTGTCTTGTTCTCTCCTCCGTTCCTTCGATTCACAGCTCCTTTCTTTGGTGGTGGCTTTGGCACATGTACATATCTTGCCCCCGAAAGCTCACCAAGCCGAGCCTCAAAGTGATGATCAAACTTCGGGTCCAAAGCTAGCCTTCATGATGTCACGAAAAGTGTTGAAGAACACCGTGTTGTGATTGGTCATTGCATTCCCCAACGGCAGTACAACAATCTCTTCCATCCGACGAACTTCTTCGGGACTTAGTTCATCTTCCTTTCCTGCCCCATCTTCCTCATCAGATATTTGCTGAGCATATCCCTTGTCACCGGGCATCAATATTTTAGGAAGATCTGTCTTCTGGATGATTGTACCGCTCTTTTGCTTGGAGAAGCATGACATGCACTTTTATGAAGGCTGCGCACATATCTCTCACCATAGTCTCCAGGTCAGGAGGCAAGTCGCTCATCTCGAGCTGAATGACGTTGTTCTTGTCGACTTCCTCAGGCATGTTGGCTTGACCTTGACGTGTCCCACCGGGCGTGCCAAAAAGTGTGTAGGCACAAAAATCCTACTCCTTGCGCCGCGCACACTGACAAGCCGGAATAGCTAGCTTTACCCTGCCCGGGCGTCTTGAATCGATGGCGTGCCAGTCAATTTGACCTGTTAATTGACAAGGAGATAAACGTGAGATCCGAACATGCCCGTGAGACCAAGACAGTTCCGCATGTATGGCTCTAAGGCCAGATGTAAAGACATATAGCTATGAAAGCTATCTGTCGATGAGTAATAAATGCATTCGGTAAGCAAATATGAAGATATGACGTGCAAACAACTACCGAATGATCATAAAAGACATGTCTGAACAAGTAAAGTCGATCATCATGATGTGTTAATGTAAAGCTCTATTGCATAGATCGAATTAATTGACAACATGGAAGAAAATAAATCATGAACATCGTAATAGACATTCACGACACATGAAGAGGGAGCTACCCTACGTAAAACGTATACGAACCCTCAATGAAGAAGGAGCTTCCGCGTATACGAACCTCGCTAAGAAGAAGGAACTATACACGATAAATGTACACAACCTCGCTAAGAAGAAGGAACTACCACACGTATAACGCATACCTAACCTTCAGAAAGAAGGAACTACCACACGTATAAACGCATACCTAACCTCCATCAAAGAAGGAGCTACCGCACAAATAGACGCATACCTTACCCTGCTACAAAGAAGGAGCTACCGTGACGCATGCACGTATACGAACCCTCAACGAAGAAGGAGCTACCGTGCGTATAAACGTGATCACGAACCCAAAACACGTGATGACTTAAAAGCATAACCGTGTTTGGCAAGCTTACCGAATCGGGGTCCATGAAGAAGGAACTACCTTACGTAAAAAACCTATCGATTAAACCGATCTCTAGTCCACCGGATGACTAGCTCTAGATTAACCCAAAGATCTCAGATCCACCGGATGACACAGTCCTGTCAAGATCTAAACGATTACGAACCCACAACATGTGACAACTTAGATTGATCTAGCTCGGCTTCTAAGAACAGATAGATCTAGTGACAAGCTAATGATAGACGTTGAATGAATTGACGACAACTAGATCTAACAAAAGATAAAGCCGAGACGTCTCAATCTAAATTGGGCAAAAAGTGTGTGCAAACATAATTAAATAAATAGATCGAAAGCACTGCAAACACGTGGTAACTTAATGAATTCATTAGATCTTGCCAAAATCTAATGAAGCCGATAACTAGCTCTAAGCCAGATCTTAGCCCACCGGATGGCTCATGATCGACAAAAGAACCCTCTTGCCCCTGATAGCTTAAATCCGCCTGACGATACTAAGCGTGAACAAGACTTCTTGCAATAATCTAAATCCGCCTGACGATACTAGACATGGTGCAAGGTTGCCGATACTTACAGAGGTCGACGGGTCGATGAATCCTCTTGCAGTAGATCGACGACACGACTGGACTCGAAGGTGGCCGGAGCCAAGGCACGGAGCCGGGTTGTTTGTATTGAATTGGGTATATCGTTTACAGTTGCCGGGGGTCTCATATTTATACCCTGGGCTTATTGAGTCCTAACTAGTTACGAATAATAACTAACAAAATATCTAGCTAAGATACATTGTCCTCCAAGTCTTCTCGGAGTCGTGGGAATTGTACGTGATGTGGGCCCTTGTCCCTGGATATTCCTCTGGATGCTTCACGCTTGCCGAACCATCTCTTGCTCAGCTCTTTCTCGGACTCAGGCTTCTTAGCCGAATAACAGCGGCTTCCCGAATGACATGGCACTGTAGCTGCCCTCTTGCTAGCCGAATAACTCCTTACCGAATGATCGTGCACCAGCCTATCAGTCATCCAGGCTCTACCAAATTTTGGTGTTAACATATGCCCCTCAATTTTAGAGTAAAAGAGATTTCTTTTGCTCTAAAATTGACCATGATCTCGCTAAAAATCTCGGCCAAACCTTTTAATTTGGGCTAAAATTATCAAGGCCCATCCTCTAGAGGCTTCTTGCAACACTGTTTATCTCCTCGACTCCTTTTCGGGACTTGTGTCATCGAAATTCCTATTAATGCGAGTCAGCAAACCAATCCGCTTCCGCTTCCCAAGCCAAGCATCGACTAGATCCTTTTATATCTGCTTTCGAGCTCTCTTTCTGCATATAGGTGTAAGCAGCCCCTTTAGCCAAGAGCAATTATTCGTATCTTGCTTCATATTTCCAGCCCCATCTCTTCTCTTTAAGATCCGGCGCTGGATAGCTTTTGGCAATGGAGTAAGCCCTTCCTTTTTCGTTCATTCGATGCCTACTTCATGCCGACCGACCCGCCCCGCTTTTCGATGATGCTTGAAGCCCTCGTGATGCCGAGATCGCAAGGCTTCGCCGCCAAACTTGCAATGGCGAAGGAAGCGCCAGTATGAAAGCAGAGGCACACGAGCAAACCATCGAAGACATAGAAGACATGAAAGAGGAATATGATAGGCTTGATGAAGCTCGGGAGCATTACATGCGCACCAGCAATAGTGAGTTTCGTTGACGAATTCCCCTTTCATGGTTCATTCTTCAAACGCTTCCTTCTCAAGCAGTGTGGCTAGGAAGTTCAGCGCTTTTCTCGAAGCAAACTGCACAGTGATTGAAGCACAGGAGGCACGAGCCCCGACCGCACACGGAGGATGAATGTTGCGTTTGACCATCTAAAAACCTGTTTCTCGATACTCTCTTTGATTAGGAAAAATAATGTGTGACTCAGATGGCAATTACGCCTACCTTATCAATATTTCCATATTTGCCTCTTTAGTCATGATGCCCGCCACTTATCTCTCTCGATGAATTCTTCCATAATCATAGCACAACATTGTAATGCACAATAATATACTCACCGGGTCAGATATATATTTGTTCTCAAGGCAACATATCATATATATGTTGGCTACTTTCCACCTTTTGGAATATTTTTCTCGCTAAAGGCGATGTTTATACACCGCTATGTTGGGATTCGCACCTTATTTCTTCAAGCTCCAACCTCAACACTAGGATAATATTTCTTCAAAAATCTCCCGTTGATTGCCGACTTGAACTCTTGTCCTTGTAAAGATATCAAGATATATGCATTCCTGTGTACACATCTTAATACTCGAAAGGGACCTTCCCAATTTGGAGACCATTTGCCGAATGCCCTATCCTTAGTTCCGAGTGGCAACAATGCCTTCCAAACAAGATCTCCTTCAGCAAATTCCTTGATTCTGACTTTCTTATTGTAATATTTGGCGACACGCATCTTATTTTTCTCAATATTTTCCAATGCTTTCAAACGAATCTGATGCAAATCTTCCAATCCATCTATCATAAGATTTTTATATTCTTCTTTTCGCCAAATCTTTTTGCAATATAACCCGCCTGGATCCCGATTGCATCTCCCATGGTAATACCGCGTGATGTCCATATACTAATTCATAAGGAGATGTTTTAGTAGATCCATGACATGCCATTCGATAAGCCCATAATGCTTCATTAAGAACCAAATGCCATCTCCTAGGCTTCTCTTCAATCTTCTTCCGATGATCTTAATCATAATTTTATTTAGAAGCTTCAAATTTGACCATTGGCTTGCGATAATAAGGGACGAGTTATACAACTTGATTCCCATACCCTCAAAGAAAGTCACAAAATTCAGGGATATAAACCGACTCCCTTGATCGCTTGTTATGGTTTCGTGAATTCCAAACCCTCGTAAATGATATGTTCTTTGACAAATTCAACCATGTTTTCTCGAGGTGACCTTTTTTCAATGGGATGGCTTCTACCCACTTAGTAAAATAATCGGTGGCCAATAATACAAACTTATGGTCTTTACTTGATGGGGTGGATCTCGCCAATTAAATCTATACCCCATCCTCCGAACGGCCAAGGCTTGACAATGGGGTTCAATGCCGATGTAGAGCTCTTTGAATATTACCAAACCTTTGACATCTTTGACATCCTTTGTAATATTCAAAACAATCTTCAAGCATAGTTGCCCAAAAGTACCCCTCGTCCTTCTGATTATCCATTTCATTCGGTAGGCCGATTGGTGTGCACCGCACAATCCTTCATGTACTTCATACATCACTTTCTTAGCTTCCTCTTAACTCAAGCATTTAAGCAAGATTCCATCCGTAGATTTATAATATAACTCGATCATCGAGGAGCACAAACTTAATAGCTTTGTACCCGAAGTTTTCGAGAAGCTTTCTTTGAAGGATTTTTGAGATATTGAAGTAATTTCAGTTCTCCAATCATTATCGGTTTGGCTGGTAATTTGGTCCCCACAAAGTGCACATGCATCAAAGAATGAGAACTTCTTGATTATCCTTATATCCAGAGGCACTTTGGGCTAGCTCATTAGCTTCTTCATTCTCGCTCCCTTGGAATATGACGAAGGATCACAATCTTGAAAGTTCTCGAGTATTTTCCGACATTCTTCATAATAATTTCTTAGAACGTCATTCCTACACTCATATTCGCCGATCGCTGTTTGATTACTAATTCGTAATCTCCAAAGATTTCAACCTAAACGGCTTCCATTTCGACAAGAAGTTGGAGTCCTCTCGAGTAAAGCTTCATATTTCGCCTCGATTGTTAGTGACAAGTGGCATTAATAGGAATAGCAAACTCAAATGATCCCCCTTGGGTGAAATTAGTAAAACACCTGCACCTCCACCCTTCTCACAAGAAGATCCATCAAAGAATAAAGCCCAAGGTGTAATACCAATCATGTCGCCAGGCGTCCCACGATGTTGTGTAACAAAATCAGCAAATAATTTGACCTTTAACGCTTTTTGTCGATTCGTACTTCGGATCAAACTCGGATAATGCCAATACCCACTTATCGATCCTTCCTTTTAAAATCGGCATTGATAACATGTGTTTAATCACATCGAATTTGGAAACTATCGCATTCGACATTCAACAAGTAGTGCCGAAATTTAGTACACGAAAGTAAACACATAGGCACAATTTCTCTATAGCCGAATACCGTGTTTCTGGATCCAGAAGTTTCCGGCTAAGATAGGCTATTACTTGCTCTTTTCCGTCTTCTTCTTGCATAAGGGCCGATCCTATAGTTAAATCATCGGCCGCCACGTATAGTTTGAAAGGTTTATCTAGCTTTGGAGGGACCAACACACAAGTGGTGTCTTCATATATTCTTTTTTATTTCATCCAAGGCTTTTCGATGTACGTCGCTCCAAATAAACTTCTCAGCTTTCTTAAGTTTTAACAAAGGGGAAAATGGCAAGACCCTTTCTGATAGATTGGAGATAAATCTTCTTACGAAGTTGATTTTGCCAAGCAATGATTGCAATTCTGTAAGATCAGTAGGAGGAACAATATTTTCTATGGCTTCCATGCTCTTCTTCCCTACTTCAATCCCTCCTTTGTGAACCAAGAATCCCAAGAATTCACCAGCTGTGACCCCAAAAGCACATTTATTTGGATTCATCTTTAATCCATGCTTCCTAGTGCATTCCAATGTCTTTCTCAAGTCAGCCAGATGCTTCTTGTAACCTTTTGACTTGACGACCACGTCGTCAATGTAGACTTCGACTATTTTGCCGATCAACTCGTGGAATATATAGTTCATAGCTCTCTCGATAGGTTGCACCAAAGATTTTTAACCCGAATGTCATGACAATCCATTCGAACAAACCAATATGACCAGACACCCGAAAAGCGCTTTTGATATATCCTCAATGGCCATAAAGATCCGATTATATCCAAAGATTCTCATCCATGAAGCTAATAACCTCGTATCCAAAGAAATGCATCCACCAACAGGTCAGAACCGACATAGGATACCCATCCATAGGAGTGGCTTTGTTAAGATCTCTCAAATCTATACAAACCCTCATCTTCCCATTTTTCTTGTAAACAGGAACTATGCTGGAAATCCACTCTGCAAACCTACATGGCCAAATGAAATCTGCTTCCAGTAGCCTTTCAATTTCCTTTTTCACATCGGCCAATACCTTCTCTTCATAAATCTTTCGAGGAGGTTGTTTGTAGGGTCGAATCCCTCCTTGATGGGCAATCGATGTTCAACAATCGAGCGATCCAACCCGGCATCTCTCGAATAATCCCAAGCAAAGCAATCTTTGAATTCCTTGAGGAGGTCTATTAATTCCGTTCTAAATTCCGGGTCCAATTGGGCGCTAATATAAGTCAGCCTAGGTTTGTCACCATTGCCAATATCTATTTCTTCCAATTTATCAGCCGACTTAAAACCATGCCCAAGCTTTCCTTTGTTACCATCAATTGGGTTACCCATTAAAAACCATCATAAATGCCGATCGCTTGATCGGCTGTTGATCCCGATGATGAGTACTTGCGGATCTTCCTTTGGTTCCTTTTCTCAAAGACATCCGAATGCTACACCTTGTTGCCGACTCACCAAATGTGATATTCTCCAGAATCATCCGCTTGAACTATTTCAACTTCATCACCATCCCACTGAATGAGAATCTGGTGCATAGTGGATGGAACGCAACAATTAGCATGGATCCAATCTCTCCCAAGAAGTAGACTGTAGGGCCCTTCACCATCAATCACAAAGAAGGTAGTGACCAAGGTCTTCAAGCCGATTGTCAAATCAACACAAACGGCTCCATGGGTGTCTCAAAAACTTGCCGCTGAAATCTCTCAACTCAATGTCTGTCTCCAATAGATCTTCATCAATCATCCCCAACTTCTTGAATGTCGTATATGGCATGAGATTAATAGCAGCTCCTCCATCAACAAACATATGAGTCAAAGGTTTTCTGTTGAGGTACC
Organism: Hyparrhenia diplandra; assembly: GCA_015847255.1. Classification (NCBI taxonomy): domain Eukaryota; kingdom Viridiplantae; phylum Streptophyta; class Magnoliopsida; order Poales; family Poaceae; genus Hyparrhenia; species Hyparrhenia diplandra. The sequence continues at coordinate 23,951 of JADLZK010011402.1, read as the reverse complement.
CTCTTAGATAAAGGGGCTTCAAATGGTTACATTCCTTTGGCTTGTCAAACACTGCTTGTCTTGACAAAGTTAACTGTGTCAAAAGGTTCATCATCTCTCTACCGTCAAGATCAGAGAAAGCATTATTTTCTGACCAAGTGTTTCCCCTTTCTGGATCTACAGCAGCCTGTCCCGTAGGAGTTTCAAACCTTATTGGGATGTGAAATACCATGCTAACATCTCGCCGAAGCCCACTTGCCGAATACTCTTCGCCGAATGACCGCTTCCTCGAGTTTTCTCTTTTAGGCGCCACACCTGCTTGCGTTCGGCTGTTGCTTCCTTGAGCTCCTTGTTTCTGAGACGTTGGACTCTTCTCTTCTGGCTCTTTCTTAGACCAGGAGGGCACCACTGTCCCTTTTGCCACACATACTCTTGAGGAGAGTCCATGTCATCATCGGAATCTTCCACATCGCCCATGCTTGATCTGCAATCCTCTTCTTGACGTGAGGTATGCTTTGTCTTTATTTTTAAGCGCCGATCATCCTCCGGGAAGCGTGTCCCCGCCTTTCTTGGATGGGACGGCGGTTGACTCGTGCTATGCCCAGTACCCGTGGTACTCTCACGCATTCGGGACAATTGTTCCTAGCGGCAACTTCAAGCCTTCATTCCAAAGAATGTCCGGAAGAAAGGACAATCCCAATGAGATTCCTCTGCTCCTTCATGTACTCCTCCCTGCTCCCCGATGGTACATCTCTTCCTCATATCTCTGTTTGTTCCCGGCAAGCTTCGATCTCTACGATATTGCTTCTCTTGCTGCCTTTGCCATTTGTTCAACAATATACGAGATGTCACTCTTGGTTTGGAGGTTTCTCCTTTCTCTGTTCGGCTATTTGGAAACCGAACACGCTGCTGCTGGAGCTCTGCACTAGACACTTGCCGACTAGGGTCTACCGAACCACTTTGCTTTGCCCTTTCAGAAGTCAGCACCTTCATTGGGGCTTTGCCCTTAGGATCACTGGCAGAAACCATGCACGAATCGAAAGCAATCATATTTGTAGGAAAGGGTTCCTTATCCACCTTCATGCTGTTGTTGAACTTGAGGAGACCCTGCTGTATAGCCCTCTGAATCTGTTGCTTGAAGATTCGGCAGTCAGTGATGTTGTGAGTGATCATATCATGGAAACCACAATATCTGCCGACCTTTGACCCAATCTGACGCCTCATAGAGTGATTATCTCGTAGCTTAATGCGTCCCTCTTTGACCAAAAACTCAAAGAGCTTCTCGACTTGGAGACGCCGAGGTCATATGCCCCCTGAGTGTCTTCATCCAAATAATGATTAACTCGACAAAGTTCCTTGCCCCAAGTGAATTCGGCAGCTGCCACATCCTCCCCGCCATCATCTTCATCTTCTCCTCTTCCGGAAGTGGTTGTATGTCTGGTAAGACACGTTGCCCCCTTTCTGAAAACGGGTATCTTTCTTAATGCTTTGGAACTGGTTGGCCATGAGTGACAGGCATCTAGAGAGCTATCCTAGGTCATCAAACTCCATGCCGGCTAGCTTCTCCCTGATGGCTGGATGCATTCCCCGAATGGCTACGGCCGGCAACTGATGGTCTGGCAAGCTCAAAGAGTAACAGGAATTCTTTATCTCTCTGAACCTGCGCAGGAACTCTTGTGGTGATTCATTGTACTTCTGTGTCAACCCCATCAAGTCGACGAGCTCTTTCTCATTAGAACCACTATAGAAGTATGAATGAAACTTATCTTCCAGCTCAGACCAGGTTCCAATAGAATTGGCCTAGAATGTAGCAAACCATGTGAATGCCGGCCCTGTAAGGGATGATGGAAAGAAGCGAATCCTCCATGCTTCAACATTGGCAAGCTCCCCCAAATGAATCGAGATACCGACCGATGTGTTCGGGTAGTAGAAGTATCGTCTTGTCCGGCAGAACTTGGTCAAGTCGGTTGGAGGCTTCACCGAAGGGAGTGCCACTGCTGTTGTACCAATCTGGATAGGGTGACTGATACACATAGGGCCGATTCTTGGGCTTAATCCCAAATTGGTGTTGCATCATATCGGCCATCCTCGCTAGGAGTATATCCATATTTGAATTCGCGGTCCATGAGACTATCCCCGACCGTCCGTACCGGCTTATACCCGTGGATTCGGCATAGCATGAACTGTGGAATAGTCAACGAACTCAGTAACGGGGCCAAAGGGATTTCTCTCGCAACCCACCGGCCATTGGAGCTATTGAATACGTGTTGTATATACTGGAGGGTTCCTGTGTACCGAATGCCGCTTCTCCATGCGTCTTGGCTCCCTAGACCCTCCGGTTTTCCTGGTGTCTTGTTCTCTCCTCCATTCCCCGATTCACACTCCTTTCTTTGGTGGTGGCTTTGGCACATGTACATATCTTGCCCCCTCGAAAGCTCACCAAGCCGAGCCTCAAAGTGATGATCAAACTCGGGTCCAAAGCTAGCCTTCATGATGTCACGAAAAAGTGTTGAAGAACACCGTGTTGTGATTGGTCATTGCATTCCCAACGGCAGCCGCAACAATCTCTTCCATCCGACGAACTTCTTCGGGACTTAGTTCATCTTCCTTTTCCTGCCCCATCTTCCTCATCGATATTTGCCGAGCATATCCCTTGTCACCGGGCATCAATATTTTAGGAAGATCTGTCTTACGGATGATTGTACCGCTCTTTTGCTTGGAGAAGCATGACATGCACTTTTTTAGTGAAGGTCGCGCACATATCTCTCACCATAGTCTCTGTGTCGGAGGCAAGTCGCCATCTCGAAATGAATGACGTTGTTCTTGTCGACTTCCTCAGGCATGTTGGCTTGACCTTGACGTGTCCCACCGGGCGTGCCAAAAAGTGTGTAGGCATAAAAATGCTCAAATTCCTGAATGTGGGTATAGGGATTTTCGTCTTCTAGCCCAGAGAAGGGTTTCTCCCGAACCATGGCTATAAAAGCAGGATGAATCTCAGAGCCATCCGTAAGAATAGGATGTGATGATTTTGGTGGCTCTATCAATTCAACCTTTGGAGCGGAAAATTTATATATAGGAGTGGAATCCATGTGGTAAGGTAGTGGTAAAAGGAAAAGGATAAAAGGACGAACTTGGTTCTAAACTAGCACAGCTACCGTTCCCCGGCAACGGCGCCAGAAAGCTTGTTGGTATAAATTAACGCAGACAGGAAAAATCCGCAAGCGCACGGATACCGATGTAGCTTTCACCCGGGAGTATTCCAAGGTATCGATTTCCACGGGGAATGTGAAGTGTACTAGAAGAATTAGAATCGTCCTAGGAAAGATGGATAAGATGGGTAGAGAGGATTTTGGGTTTTCTAAGTGGTTTTATCTAATTAAAGGCTCACTATACTTTATCTACTTGAACAACAGTTCCTTTCCAACTCTCGAAAAGATTGGGAAGAAAGTAGTTGGGAGAAAGGCTGCCTAAAGCTCTACGAAAACACCAACCCGCGTGTGGTGGATTACAACGGCCGACAGGCTGTCACCACCCCGGGCTACCACAACTACTAACCGTAGGATTGGGCGCAACCTCGGGTAAACTCTAGTCTAGACACCACGTCTACACTATAGATTACTACTCTAATCACACGTAATAATTAGAGCACTCAATATGAGCAGAGATCCAGTAAATAAAGTAAGGCAAGAACTAGAATTAAATAAATACTTAGAAATAAATAAAGAACCTGGAGATTGCCGAAGACGAACTAGTTGCTGCAAGAATACAAAGTTGAAGAAGATCCGACAGGTCCGGCTCTTCAGCTCTCTCCTCTACTCTCTCCCTGATCTAGTTACAACTAGATGAACTAGTTGAACTAGATGAACTAGATGAACTAGACAACTAGACAACTAGACAACTAGAGGGATCTCTCTCTTCTAATTGAAACCCTAACTTTTGCTCTGTAGAATGATAATGAAATAATAATGAGAGACATAATCCTTGGGGTCGACCCTGGGGCTGCTTATATAGTCCTTGGCGATGAACGATAGCCCTTGGATCAAACCGACCTTGGCAACGGTGTAGATACAACCTCAAAGTCGGTTACAAACCGACCTATGAAGATGGGCTAGATTGGTTATCTTGCAGCCGGCGGCCGGCCCAAATGCCACCGGGCGGCCGCCAAAGTCGAGTCTCCTCTCGGCCTCTCGTCTCTTCCGGTGTCTTCGGTATCTTCTAGAGTGTTTTAGTCCACTTTTCGGGTTGAGTTACTTCACGGTCAAGTCTTGTCATCATATGTCTTGTATATTCCTAACTTTCTCCATTCTTCTCGGCATTTTATCCGTTAAGTCCCTCAAAAGTCACGTAATACCAAAACTCGTGAAAATATATTAGTTAGACCCCTAAACTTATGTTGGTCTTTAACTTGAGCCCTTATTTCATGTTAATTGACTAGTGATATTATGCTATAACAAGTGTCAACACCCTTCATGGTATCTACCAATTGAGTTCCACTAACATCATTGAGGTTCTCATCTTCATCTTGGGACCCATTGGTTTCATCAAATTCAACATCATGGACTTCTTCTAGTTGACCACTTGAGTTGTTCCATACTTTATATGCTTTGCTTGTAGTGGAATAGCCAACTAGATACCCTTCATCACACCTCTTGTCCAACTTGCCAAGTCTTGCACCCTTCTTTAAGATATAGCATTTGCATCCAAATACTCTAAAGTATGCAATAGTTGCTTCCATTCAATAGCTCATAAGGTGTCCTGTTCATCATGGGATAGCAAAACAATCTATTGATGTAGTGACATGCGGTGTTGATTGCTTCGGCCCAAAATGATTGACTCATATTGTACTCACTAAGCATAGACCTTGCCATTTCAATGAGAGTCCTATTCTTTCTTTCAACTAGGCCATCGGATTGTGGTGTGTACTTGGCCGAAAGTTGATGCATAATTCCATAATCATCACAAAGCTCATCAACTCTTGTGTTCTTGAACTCACTTCCATTATCACTTCTCACTTTCTTGACTATGATATCAAACTCATTGTGCACCCTCTTGAGAAATGTCTTGAAGATTGAATATGTATCACTCTTGTCATTGAGAAAGAACACCCAAGTGAATCTTGTATAATCATCCACAATCACAAATCCATACTTGTTGCCACCAATGCTTGTGTATGTGGTTGGTCCAAACAAGTCAATGTGTATCAAGTCAAATGGTTTGCAAGTGCTCATGAAGCTCTTCTTTGGATGAGTGTTGCCTACTTGCTTTCCGGCTTGACATGCACTACATAGCTTGTCCTTCTCAAAATGAACATCTTTCAAGCCTCTCACAAGATCATGCTTCACTAGTTTGTTGAGTTGCTTCATGCCAACATGACCAAGCCTTCTATGCCATAGCCAACCCATACTAGATTGAGAAATCAAGCATGTCCTAATTTGTGTCTCACTAGCATCAAAATCCACAAGATAGAGATTCTCAAATCTAAACCCCTTGAAGATCAAGCTTGAATCTTTTGTACTTATCACTTCAACACCATCTTCACCAAAGATACACTTGTAACCAAGATCACAAATTTGTGCCACCAAAAGCAAATTGTACTTCAAGATATCAACTAGTGCCACATTTGAGATGCTCATACCATTGGTTATTGCAATCTTTCCAAGACCTTGTATCTTGCCACTTTTGCTATCACCAAATGTAATGGGTTTGCCATTCTCTTGACTAGAATCAATAGAAGTGAACTTTCTTGCATCACCGGTCATATGTTGAGTGCACCCACTATCAAGTATCCAATGCCTCCCTCCGGTCTTGTAATTCACCTATAAGCAAATCAATAATATTTAGGTACCCATCTTTGCTTGGGTCCTTGGAGGTTAGCAACCAAAGCCTTTGGCACCCAAATAGCCTTCTTCTTTGAGCCAACAATTGGTGTACCAACAAACTTTGCCTTGACACCTTTCTCACCCTTGGTAAGCAAATAACAAGAATCGAAATGAATGGAATGCACTTTCTTTTCTTTCTTGTTGTTGTTCATTTTAGCACATTTTTGCTCTTGATGCCCCCACTTGCTTACCATTGCTCTTCACAAAGCTAGACTTTGGTGTGGCAAAGGCCTTCTTGCCTTTCTTGGGGACATAGCCTAAGCCTTCCTTGTTAAGGGAAAACCGTTGGCTACCCAAGCACTTTAGCAAACGGGTATCCCCACCATATGCTTTCCTCAAGGTGTGGGTGAGCTCATCCACCTCTCTTTTGAGAGTCTCATTCTCAACTAACAATGATGAATCTAAAATTAATTCATCACTGCTAGTAGATGTGGATGTGGAAGGAATGGATGGTTCTTCAGCATCAATCAAGAATGGTTCATCTATGATGTCACATGTTGAACCAACATCCTTTTTGATGATTAAGCTAGCCTTATCATTCCTTTCTAAGAGCAAGGCATGGGCTTTTTGAAGCCTTGTATGAGCTAGCTCAAGTTCCCCATGGTCTTCCTTTAGACCCTCATGGGTGGCCTCTAGCTCACTAAAACTTTGTTCAAGAGTTTTTACAGTACTCTTTTGCAAAGTTCTACATTCCTTGTCCTTAGCCTTAAGGATGATATGGGTTTGCTTACGCATCTCAAGAAGATCTTCTTTAGTTGGTTCATATTCATCATCTTCATCATCACTATCATCATATTTTACTTCATTATCATTTAGTTCTTCATGCTCATGCAATGATACCTTAGTGGCCTTAGCCATGAAGCATGATGGAGATGAACCGAAGAGAGATGGCTTCTTGTGTTGGCCAATTGCACTCATTGCCTTGGCCTTGTCTTCCTCTTCATCGGAGGAGCCATCACTATCCCAAGAGCAAACAAAAGAACCATCATTTGTCTTCTTGAATGTCATGGTCTTGCTCTTCTTGTTTGTCTTGCCACTCTTGTACCCCTTCATCGTGTCTTTTTCTTTCTTGATTGGGCATTCGGCAATGACATGATAAGGGCTATCACATTCAAAGCACTTCCTTGGCTCTTCATTTCCCTTGGATGAATCATTTCTTCTTCTTGAGCCTTGTTCCATCTTCTTATTCTTCAAGACTTTGCTAAATTTCCTCACAAACATAGCAAACTCTTGATCAACCTCATCTAGATCAATCTCCTCATCAACTTCTTCTTGTGCCTTAGATTTGCCCTTAGCCTTGGATGATGTGTGTTGACACCTGTTATAGCATAATATTAATTGTCAACTAAACATGAAATAAGAGCATAAAATGAATATCAACATAGACTAGGGGCTTTACTAACATAATTCCATGAGCTTTGGTGATTTATATCTTTACAGGGACTTAATAGATAGAAGCAGTTAAGAGCAGTGAAAAGCCCAAAGAGTTTGCATCCCATACGATGACAAGACTTGACCGTGAGGCACCTCAATCTGAAAAGTGGACTAAAATATTCTAGAAGATACCAGAAGACACCAGGAGGAAGGAGAAGTCGTTGTGACACAGAGTCCTGGTGATCGCCGCCTCTGATCCTGGCAATTGCCGGGGTATTTCCACCAATCAGCCTCATCTTTCTATGGCGGTTTACCACCAACATTGAGGTTGCATCTATACCGTTGTTCAAGGTCGGTTTGATCCAAGGGTCCCTATTCATCGCCAAGGGCTATATAAGCAGACCCCCTGACCCCAGGGTGAAACCCTAATTCATTCTATTCTTTATCTCTTGACCTGTTGGTCATGGAGGTGTCCCAATGTGAGGACAACCTCTCCCCCACATTAGAGAATTAGGGCTAGACTCTCTAGTGTAGTAGATTAGCAATTAGAGAGTTAGGGAGAGTGGAGCTACGCTCCGGTTCTGGAGATGTCTACAGAGTTTAGTATGTTTTGTATCCTTTCTTTGTAAGACTTATGATTCATATATTTATCTTCTCTATTTACTTCCATGACTTTCATATATGGTAGTTAAGTATAGTTGTTATACTATTGCATGGGATCTCCGCTCGTATTGAGGGCTCTAGTTTATGCTAAGTAGCTAGAGTAGTAATCGATAGTGTAGACTTGGTGACTAGGCTATAGGTTACCTGAGGTTGCGCCCAATCCCACAGATAGTTGTGGTAGCCCCAGGGGTGACAGCCCTGATAGGCCGATGTAGTCCACCATGTTCAGATTGGTGTTTCGTAGAGCTTTTCGCAACCTTCTCCCAACTACCTTCTTCCCAGTCTTTCTCGAGAGTTGGAAAGGATTTGTTGCTCCAAAGTGCATTAGTATGATTGCTATCATAGAACCTAAGTAATAGAGAAGTGCATAGGAACCTTGATCTCTCCCGCTGTCCTCTCAACTTGCTAGCTACACATTTATCTTAGGAATTCTCTTGTGTGTGATTATGCTTAACTCCTATCATATATCATTTACCCCCTCGCTTTAGTCTAGTGGTTTGCTAAACTAGTAGATGCATGATTGTGAATTATTAGATTATTATGCCAAAGCTTCCCTGTGGATACGATACTCTAGAATACTCTCCTAGGGAAAAGCTACAATGGTATTCTGTGTGCTTGCGGAACCTTCATATTCTTTTAGCACTTAACAAATACCAACAAGCTTTTTGGCGCCGTTGCCGGGGAAGCAATTGGCCTAAAGATTTTAATAATGATCTTGATGTCTACTAATTTAGTGTATCACTAGCTTTAGTAGGATTACCCTTGTTCTGTTGAGTTGTGGAATAGACAGGACAAAAGATGTCGTTGTGACCTTCTGACAAGATTCCACCAGAAAAGAAGAAAGATTGAAGAACCCAGGGTGCCTGATCATTCAAGATTCATCAACATTGGAACCCTGCTATCTCAAGGTATGCATTTATATTATTCTAACCATGTATAGATTGAAGAAGAAGTCGCCATCATAAGAATTCAATGAACACATCTCAAGTGACGTACAAAGAAATTGCACATCGTGGTAAGTATGATCAATAAAGGTGAGATAGTCTTGCTCATGGACTTTAAACCTTTTGAGTAGTTACCATTTAATTTCTTGCATTGCATTGCATGTTTACTTGATCAACTCATGCATTCACTCTGCTTAGTTTATGTTTTCTCATAGTAGATCCATTGCATGTGTAGTTCTTTACATATATCCATGTTGTTTGCATACTTAAAAAAAAACTCACCATGATCATGCTCTTTCATCTCTATTTGATTAAATCTCTGAAGTGCTATCATGCTACCTTTGTTTGCTATAATATGCTAAGGTTTGGAATATCTTCATACATCTCTTAAATGAAGCATGGTGCTTAGTTTATGAGTGGTGATTTTACTTCCATTGGCTTTTAAATTAAGCGTGGTGCTTAGGCTAAAATGCCTTCCTAAATCAAATTGGACGTGGTGTCTAGGTTGAATTTTGAACCAATAGTATGTTGTAGTAGATACTGGTATATTTTGTTGGACTAACCCTTGCAGAAAACTCTCAAATCCAATTCGGGTAAGTCAAGAGATGAACTTAGATCAGAGATGAAGCAAGGCATATGATGAACTCCAACCTTGTGCAAAAGACACGACTCATTCATGGAAGAATTGTAAGTATCAAATATCATTCACTCTATCTTTTGCTACAAGTTACCTTCGCCTTGATCCACATGCTAGAGTGCAGCCACAAACAAAATATGTATAAGGCTCCGTTTGGATGTCTATATTCGAGAGCTTGGCATTGAATTGGATCCAATGCCAAATCGGTCTGGTTTTGGAAATGGATCACAATGCCAATGCCATTGTTTGGATGCAGATAGTCAGATAGAATTAGTCGGCCACCGCACGGCCCCTCCCGCTCCTCTTTTCTTTGCTCCTCCATCGCCGGCAACTACCACGCACACCCTCCCCGCACCCGGCCCACCGCAAGGATGGAGGGAGGGGAGCCGTCGGGCGAGAGGAAGGATGTGGATGGCGAGGAAGAAAGGGGCGGCGGCCGGCCGAGGAGGAAGGAAGGAAGCGCGCATAGAACTGCCGGGAGCTAGGGAAGAAGGCGAGCTCCACCATGGACGGCGCTAGGGAAGAAGGAGAGCTCCACACCTGCCGGAGCTAGGGAAGAAGGCGAGCTCCACACCCGGGTGATGAGAGGTCGGCGTTGGGGTTTGGAGAGGCGGCCGGCGGTGGCGGCGTCCAACACGGCCCCGGCGGCGGGTGGCGGTCGGGGGGAGAGATGCTGGCATCGGGGCTTGGAGAGGCAATGACCGGCGGCGACGGCATCCAACGCGGGCGGCGGAAAGGCGGTCGGGGCGAGAGGGGGCTGCGTCGGGGCTTGGAGAGGCGGCCCGGCCGGCGGCGACATCCAACGCGGGCGGCGGCGGCGGGGTTCGGAGGGAGAGAGGGCGGCATCGCACGTCGAGGGCGAGAGGGTGGCGTCGGGTCGGGGGGCGAGAGGGCGGCGTCGGGTCGGAGGCGATGTGCTCGTGGAGACAATTCCAGTGAATACCGAGCCTTACCCCTCTCAGTATTGGGAGAGGGCACTCCTAGTTCTAATCCAATACCAAGGAATTGAGGTTGCAATTCCAAATCTCAATTCCATGGGACATCCAAACAGCAGAATTCGGGTAACGTGTTCCAATACCAATTCCGAGCCCAGAATATCTACATCCAAACGGCCTGTAAGACATGAATAAATAAAATCTGTGCTAAGGTAATCAAAGAACCACCTTCTCATTAGCATAGATGAGATCTTATGAACTTTGGACAACAACCCCTACTTCAACCATGTTGTATATTCCAAAGTGCATTAGTATGATTGCTATCATAGAACCTAACTAATAGAGAAGTGCATAGGAACCTTGATCTCTCCCGTTGTCCTCTCAACTTGCTAGCTACACATTTATCTTAGGAATTTTCTTGTGTGTGATTATGCTTAACTCCTATCATATATCATTTACCCCCTCACTTTAGTCTAGTGGTTTGCTAAGCTAGTAGATGCATGATTGTGAATTATTAGATTGTTATGCAAAGCTTCCCTGTGGATACGATACTCTAGAATACTCTCCTAGGGAAAAGCTACAATGGTATTCTGTGCGCTTGCGGAACCTTCATATTCTTTTAGCACTTAACAAATACCAATAATGTGGTGGCGGCCTTGAATGCCACAACCTTCTTGTTCTTGTCATCTTCCTTCTCATCCTCATCTTCCATGCCATCACATTGTTCATCGGTCAACACTTCACCAAGCAAATCACTAGGTGTCACGGTGTCCAATGCTCCTCTAAACAATATCTTCCTCAACATCATGAACCGCTTGGGCAAGCACATCAAGAATTTTTGCCCAAAGTCACGGTCCAAGGTCTTCACACCCAAAGCATTGAGATCATTCACAATCACTTGTAGCCTATGGAATGTGTCTGGTATGCTCTCATCTTTCTTCATTTTGAAATTCTCAAACTCACTCTTGAGCACATACAATTTGGCACTTTTCACAACCTTTGTGCCCTCATAGGTCTCACATAGCTTCTCCCACACTTCACTTGCCTTCTCAAGATCCTTGATGCCTTCAAACACCTTGACATCCATGCCATTGTACAATGTGTTCAATGCCATAGTGTTGCATTGCTTGTTTGACTTGTCGGTGGGAGTGAGGTTGGTTGGATCAAGGATGACAAAATCCTTCTCGATCACATCCCATACTTGGTCATTGATTGATCCCAAGTACATCCTCATGGTTCTCTTCCAATAATCAAAATTCTTGACCCCATCAAAAAAAGGAGGCTTTCCCCCAACATTGAACACAACATGAGCCATACTTCACACCGGAGGTTGTTAAGCCTCGTAAAACGGTGACCACGGCTCCGATAACACTTGTAAGGTCCTAGATGGCTAGAGGGGGGGTAGCCTATAAAAATTTTCTACAAGCTCAAATTAAAAAACCGATTAGTATAACAAAAGGCGTAAAAGCGGTTTGCACTAGCTCTATTGTCTTGCAAGCCTTCTAGAGACAACTCTAGATATGCTATATGATCTCTATATCACTCAAGAGCTATGTCACTACTCTAACTAGTGAACAATCCTAAATATGATCCTTAGGCTAGCAAGAACAACTACACAAGCAAAGACTAGCTCTCTACACAAAGTAAACTAGGAATGTAATACTAGAGAGGTGATCTCGATATACCAACATGTAGAGGCAATGAACCAATCACCGATGTCGAGGATGAGCAATCACAATATGAAGATTAAGCCAATCACCAAGTCAAAGAGACACGTTGATGTGTTGACCCGGAGTTCACTTGTACACCGACAAGCTAGTCTCCGGTTGTGCCAACCAACACAAGGATGGTGCTTGAGCTTGTAGGCACAAAAATCCTACTCCTTGCGCCGCACACACTGACAAGCCGGAATAGCTGTCTTTACTCTTGCTCGAGCGTCTTGAATCGAAGGCGTGCCAGTCAATTTGACCTGTTAATTGACAAGGAGGTAAACGTAAGATCTGGAACATGCCTGGTGAGACCAAGACAGTTCCGCATGTATGGCTCTAAGGCCAGATGTAAGGACACATAGCTATGAGAGCTATCTGTCGACAGATAATGAAAGCATTCGGTAAGCATGTATAAAGATATAATATGATAACAGTTGCCGAATGGTCATAAAAGACATGTTTGAACAAATAAAGTCGATCATCATGATATGACATTATAGAGCTCTATTGCATGGATCGAATCAATTGACAACATGGAGCAAAAGCAGGTAACTCATAAATAAAAACCTAGTCTAAATGACACATGCATAGGTTTCATCCAACTAGTCTGCCGCACGTCTAGCCTTCCTAAACCCGTCAAGCCTAAACCCTTGCAAGCTAATCCACCGCATGATACCACTTGCTACAGATATAAATCACTTACCACAACTAGATCAATCTACCGCATGATACAATCTAACCATGACAAGCTAAAAGCACGCATACATCTAAATAGATCTATAAATACTCATTACTCGTTGAGGCGCGTATGCATAGACAAGTAAAGTACACATGCAAACCTAATCTAAAGCAAAGCCGAGAGATTCGTCCCCGATCGATCCTAACAAAGAATCCAATCGCATGATACACCGCAACAAGCTAATCCACCGCATGATACGGCTTGCCGACTTAACCGTTCTAAACCCTCTTCGTCCCTAACAAAGAATCCACCGCATGATACACTTTGCAACAAGCTAATCCACCGCATGATACGGCTTGCCGACTAGACTCTAACGATAGGTAGATTTACACATGCAAGATACAAGTAAACACATAATCGTGTTCGGCAAAACTTGCCGAATCCGTGGTCCATGAAGAAGAAACTTACACGTAAAACCTTAGCCCCGCCGACGACTCATGACAAAACATGTAAGAACCAAGCAACACGTGACAACCTAGATTGATCTTGATTTGGCTATGAAAGAACAGATAGATCTAATGACAAGCCAATGATAAACATTGAGAGTACCGATGACATATAGATCTAACAAAAGATAAAGCCGAGCAACATCAATCTAGATTGGGCAAAAGAGTGTGTGCAAACATAAATAAATAAATAGATAAACAAATAGGAATCATGCACTACTCGGTAACTTAATGAATTCATTAGGGTGCCAAGCCTAATGAAGCCGATAACTAGCTCTTAGCCGGATCTTAGCCCACCGGATGGCTCATGATCGACAAAAGAACCCTCTTGCCCCCTGATAGCTTAAATCCGCCGACGATACTAAGCGTGAACAAGACTTCTTGCAATAATCTAAATCCGCTGACGATACTAGACATGGTGCAAGGTTGCCGGTACTTACGGAGGTCGACGGGTCGATGAATCCTCTCGCAGTAGATCGGCGACACGACCGATCGACTCGAAGGGTGGCCGAGCCAAGGCACGGGCCGGGTTGGTTGTATTTGATTTGGTAGATCGTTTCACGATTCTTGGGGGTCTCATATTTATACCACAGGCTTATTGAGTCCTAACTAATTACGAATAATAATAACGAAAATATCTAGTTAAGATACATTGTCCTCCAAGTCTTCTCGGAGTCGTGGGAATTGCACGTGATGTGGGCCCTCGTCCCTGGATATCTCCCTTGGTGCTCCACGCTTGCCGAACCGTCTCATGCTCAGCTTCTTCTCGGACTCAGGCTCCTCAGCCGAATAACAGCGGCTTCCTCGAATGCCCGCGGTATCATTGGCACCATCTTTGCTAGCCGAATGACTTCTTCGAACCATCGTGTGCCGGCCCATCCGTCATCCGGCCCTACCAAATTTTGGTGTTAACAGAGCTAGGCGGTGCACTTGCTGCGGGTCGACCGGACGCACCGACCGGACCCGCCAGAGCATCTGGTCGACGAGTCCGGTCAGAGCCGACAAGACCGCTGGCCCGCTGCTGACCCCCTGCTGCAAGCGTCCGGTCAATGGGTCCAGTCGTGACCGGAACCACCACGCCAGCGTCCGGTCGAGCCGAAAATCCAGACCGAAAAACATGCTCTCTGGACATCGACCGGAACCACCGACCGGACCGTCCGGTCAAAACCCATGCGTCTGGTCATGCGTCCGGTCGCGAAGGTCCGGCCAGCTCGAGCTGCGAAAATCCGTCGTTGTGTTGTCGTTCCTTCGCCTTTGCTCCAAACCAGCTTCCGTCACTTGATTCTTGTTGCCAACACGTCGAAGAACACCTCGAGCACTTGTGTTAGCATTTTGAAAACTATTTTCGTCAAGTACGGAGTAAGCTCTCTAGGTTAGAATGCATGCATATGAATTTTGAACCTAGAGGCACATGAGGACCGAGATGTACGATAAGTTTCCCCTCTTTATAGTACGGCTTATCGATCCTATAATCACTCACACCCTCTATGGTGTCTTGAGTGCAAAATCAAATGGCCCTATCATTATACCTTTGCCTTGAGCCCATTTGATCCTCAAACTCCATCAAGTTGGACACTTGATCATCTTTTGGATCACCTCGATCCATCCTCCATGATCACCATGCCACAAGTTTGACATGACCAATCTCCAATCTGGTCAAACCGTTAGTATCAAGAGATTAGTCCTTAGATGTCATTAATTATCCAAAACAAAACTAGAGATCTTCAACGTCATCCATGGCGGCGTGTTACGACGTGCTGCGGACCCGCCCGACCACCTCACCTATAGGCTCAACAGTGCATCCCCCGCAGCACCATCATCGTCGCACGGCCCGAGCAACGTCTCCAGGTGGACCTGACATTCGGATTTGACCGATCGACAATCCAAATCGCTGATGAAGATACGGCGGACGGTCGGGCGACGCCAATTTTGCAGGGCTACTACCAAGATGGCAGACAAGATCCATTATGCTTATGAGCTGCGCCAATTTTTCCTGCCGACCAATGCAATTTCTCTTTCCAAAAACGTATGTATTTTCCCAGCCTTCCAATCCTTTGCCTTTCAGCCTCATTTTGGGTCATAACAATCTCACTTTCTCATCTACAATCGATTCATATCTCTGCCAAAGCTGATAAATGCTGACCACTTGATATTCTCCTGTCATGTAAGATTTGTTCATATCAGAACCTCAATCTCTTTAGTTCTGCTAAATATTTCATATGTGTTCATAATTTCTTATAGTACTAAGCCTCTCTAAAGAAATCATTGCATAAACCTTTGACCTGATATTAGGTAATTTCGAAACTGCCTTTATTATTTCTTTGCACTCACAACATGCACAATGTATTGAAATGCAAGGAATATGTTAAAACAATAATTACCTCACTACACGTTTCCACTGCATCTACATCAACTGTATAACGTCAAATCAGCTGTAAAACGTCAATACTGTCCGTTTGCTGCCCTGGCGAAGCGCGGGGTTATCCCCTAGTAATCCATCAAACTCAGCTAATATCTTGTCAAAAAAAAACTCAGCTAATATGGGCTAAAAGCTACTGTAGTTATAAAAAAAACACCAGTACCCAAAACATTATCTCCTTATTTCATGTTCTCTTCCCTCGCACTTGCTGCAAACTTGGTGAGGGATAGACCACATACAGTCATACGACACAGCCACGCCGCTTGGCCTTTTAGACAAGTTTGACTAACCTTGCTTTGCTTGTTTTGCTCTTGCGAGCCTCTTGTGCCTCCTCATCACTTTTCTTTTCCTTACTAGTAATTTGCGCGCGTGCATGATAGTTTTATGACTGTTTGATAAATGGAATAATAGATATGCACATGACAAAGGATATATATAACTTGATGACAACACATTTACACTAATATATAATAGGTTGACATAAACACAGAGCCTCGCCCTGGAAGGAATATTCTGGGGAATTAAAGTAGGTAGAAGGCTAATTTGGTCATGTAAATGCCTATGGACGACTATAAATGGAGCCTCTGCGGGCATTGTATGGACAGATGAAAAATTAATGCAAAGAGCGTTATTGTTCTTTTTAGTGTTTTGAGATTTGAGTTCTTCGACTGATTAGGTTCGACATCCCAGGGGTATCACGCCGGTGTGCTACTCCAACAACGCCGCAACCGGTGGTGCTACCTTTGAGCGCAGCCAAGAAACGAGGAGCGACAAAAGTAGTTGCTCCAGTGCTTAATTAAAAATTGTTTTGTTAGTACTACTATCAGCCACCACTGTTCGCTGCAGTATACTGTATCTCTACAAGTTTGGGAGAGAGAAGAGGATGCATGAGAGCAACCACAATGTTAGCCGTAAGATAGTCCATAAGATTAAAATATTTTCTATCAGCTACCTGAAACATTATGGGTGAAGCAATAGAGTCATCCATAGCACCATGTAGTCATAGCACTACGGGCAGTGCATAAGCAAATAAAAAATGTTACCTTTTCTTACTCTTTCCTCTCTCTTTCTCCATCTTGCATAGGATTGAGAGAAATTTTTATCTCAAATGGGACCTACAATATATATATTTAGAAATATTGTGACATATTTATTGTGGTTGCTTTGATTATTTTATTTGGACGTACAGATTGGCTTCAACGCTTGTTTTCTTCGCACACTGTGATTGCAGCGCTACTCCAATTCCAACATGTCCACTGCCTTGGCACCGCTGAGGTCGGCCAGCTCCCTTGTTAGGCCGAGCCTCCATCGGACGCGGGAGGCAACGAACGGGAAAAGGAGGATCGGGACCGGCAGTGAGCCAACAAATTTATTGGCTTTGGGGTCGAATTTGTTGGTCCAACAAATTTAGGGTCCATAATAGAGGACCTGTTGGAGTTGAATGTTTTGCGTGACCTCCCTGAATTTAACTATAGGGTAACTACTAGAAAAAAAGATCGCTACGTTGCCGCTAATGGCCAGTGAAGTTGTCCATTATATTATATAGATGGTCATTGTTTTTAGTACAAAATAAAAAAATCATGAAAAAACAACAATTTCTTACTTGGATCAGTGATGACATATTCAAGGAGGATTATTTTTCCTGACCTATTCGTATAGAGGAAACATTTTGCTGATCCACTGAAATCATGTGAATCTCTGACTGAATTATGAATCTGATCAATATGTAGCGATAGAGATGGGGATAGTATAAAATCAGTAACCAAACATTGAAAGGGAAAAAATGGACCGTGCCAAGATATGGAGTTTTTGGGCTAAGTATGGGAAAGCAAATTTATAGCCTCTGGGTGAAGAGATCATGCCTGTTAATAATTGGAAATATATGACTGAAGAAGTACAAATATATGCTTGGTTTGCCGACTGTAAATATTTATGGTACATATGTTTTTGGAACCGCAAAACCAAAGTATATTAGTATATAATTACTCGACGTACTGGAACTATATTTTACATACTTGGTCGTACACAGATATGTATTTACTGACATTACAACATACTAGTGTAGTATATATTCTGTATACTTGAAGCAACGATAAACACTAAGTCCATAACAAAGGTTATAGATAGGCTGAGGCGTTATTTTCCACCAGTCATTTTCTGTGTACAGAGGACTGAGATGGCAAAAAATGATGAACAACCATCTTGTTCCGTCGGAACTAGATGAGAGGAAAGGAAGTAGCCAGAAGCTATATGTATTGCCATTTATTCTATATAGCAACCTGTCACCTCTTCATATTTATGGTGGATACTCCCATGTAATCTATAGTTTAAGACTTGCAGTATGGAGTATGAACTGTGTACTACTGTGAAATGTACCATATTACAAATAAAATGTTAGCTTCAATGATGTGTGTGTATGTATATGGATGATCCTATATATGCATATATATATATATAGGATCACCATATTTTTTTTTTTTTTTTGAAATAGCTATTGGTGACGCGTATTGGCTGCATGTGTCGCAGATAACACCTTATCTGCTACACGTATTGGCTACATGTGTCGCAGATGACACCTAATCTGCGACGCGTATTGGCTACATGCGTCACGATAACACCTTATCGGTGACGCGTGTAGCCAATATGTGTCGCAAATAAGGTGTTATCTGCGACACATGTAACCAATACGCGTCCACAGATATGCCCTTATCTCTCGACGCAAAAAGGGTGATACTTGTAAAACGCGTGTCGCCGATAGCAATTAACAAGTGTCGCAGATAGCGATTTACGGCATAGTGCTCAATATGTAGCGATAGAGATGGGGATAGTACAAAATCAGTAACCAAACATTGAAAGGGAAAAAATGGACCGTGCCAAGATATGGAGTTTTTGGGCTAAGTATGGGAAAGCAAATTTATAGCCTCTGGGTGAAGAGATCATGCCTGTTAATAATTGGAAATATATGACTGAAGAAGTACAAATATATGCTTGGTTTGCCGACTGTAAATATTTATGGTACATATGTTTTTTGGAACCGCAAAAGCCAGAGTATATTAGTATATAATTACTCGACGTACTGGAACTATATTTTACATACTTGGTCGTACACAGATATGTATTTACTGACATTACAACATACTAGTGTAGTATATATTCTGTATACTTGAAGCAACGATAAACACTAAGTCCACAACAAAGGTTATAGATAGGCTGAGGCGTTATTTTCCACCAGTCATTTTCTGTGTACAGAGGACTGAGATGGCAAAAAATGGTGAACAACCATCTTGTTCCGTCGGATGTCTCCCTGCAACAAGGAACATAATCAAGAAAAATATCAGGGAATGAACTGGTTAACTATGGTCATTCCCTTTTTCACAATAAGCAAGGCAGATTCCATTAGAGAAACATCAATGTGATGCGACAAACCTGAACATAGATTATTGGCACATATGATTCCTTCTTTTCTAGCAGGTGTTCTGGCAAAATTTGTGACAAAACAAGGCAAAGGAATATCCTATCATTCATAAATGCATAAATAATTGCACACCAAAAGGAAGGTCTATATGGCAGTTTCATAGGGCAGCAAGTCAAGCGTTCAAAAATCATCTAAGAGAACTATATGCTTAAGCCTTCAGAGGCCATCACAATGTATAAATGTTCTAGCATTAGAAGCACCTCATAGTAAGGTGATGCGTCTCCATTATAACTACTTGTGGACATGGTGTGCATGTACCAGATTTAGGCATTTTGTTGACAATGCATACTGAAAGGTCCTAATGGTTAGAGGGGGTGAATAGCCTATTAAAAATTCTACAACAATACTTAAACAAACCGGTTAGCAAATAAGATGGCGAAGCTTAACAAGAGATTCTACAATCTATCTAGGCAAGCCACCTAGCAATTCTGTCAATTCTATGATCTCTAATCACACACAAGAACTAGGTTGCTAATTTACACCTAAATGAACAAGTAAGGCTCACTAAATATATCACTAGTAGCTACACAAGCTATCAAAGCAAACCAACTACTCAAGGTAAAGCTATGAAGGTAATGCAACGATGAGCTAGAATACAATACCGACAGTGTAGAGTAGAGGTTGTGGCCAATCACCGATGTCAAAGAAATCTCCAACGAGCAAGCACACTTGACACGATGATTTTTACCGAGGTTCACATGTTTGCCAACACGCTACTCCTCGTTGTGGCGATACACCCACTTGATGATCCACAAGCTTAATGGTCAGTGCCAAATCCCATGGTGGGAGCTCAATGAATCACTCACAAGAGGGGATTCACAAGCCACGAGCAATCCACTAGTGATGTCTTTCATGAATCTCCCGCGAGGAAAGGCTCAACCCCTCACAAGTCCACCGGTGTGGCCTCGAACAAGCTCCAATCGAGCTCAACACCGCCACGAACTCCAAGCCGCTAGGGAACCAAGCAAATTCCCAAGATAACAAGAATCCTGCAGCTCCTCCAAGGATCAAGTGACTCTAGATGCAATCAACAATGCAATGCACTTGGATTCTCACTCAATCTCACCAAAGATCGAAGTTAGGCAAGAGAGATGAGTGGAGGGGAGTTTTCTCAGCTCACAAGAGAGTTAGAATGATCAAATGTGCAAGAGAGACCCCCAAGGGCCGGCCACACCTCTATTTATAAGCCCCCCAAAGAGATGGAGAAGTTGGGGACAAAAACACCTTTCTGTCGCACGTGCCGGATGCTGCGAAGAATGGCGCCGGATGCTGCATCCAGCGTCCGCTGCATGATCAAGTGGCACGTGTCTCGACCGTTGCCTTTCAAATCGATTTTCCAACACGCGCCGGACGCCCGCGCTCCAGCGTCGCGCAAAATATGTTCGGTGTCTGCCGGTGGCGATTTTTGCGAACCTCTTCGACGGGGCCGGCGAAATGAGCGCCCGCCAGCAGTAGTCAAAATCTGCCTGAAATCCACCGAGTGCGCCATACGCAGATCCTGGCGTCCAACGCTCGACAAGCGGATGCCCCGACGCTCCGTTCTTCACACGCGCAAAGTCACCACGCAGCGGACGCCAGCCCGGCGTCCGAAGCCGTTCCGGATCCCGCGGCGGCTTGTTGAAGCTCACTTCATCACCGCGTTGACGTCCTTGATCCAACT
Source organism: Hyparrhenia diplandra (assembly GCA_015847255.1). Classification (NCBI taxonomy): domain Eukaryota; kingdom Viridiplantae; phylum Streptophyta; class Magnoliopsida; order Poales; family Poaceae; genus Hyparrhenia; species Hyparrhenia diplandra. Next base: position 3,092 of record JADLZK010011402.1, on the reverse strand, counting down.
TGCTACCCAACAAGTATACCAACTTGAGCACGAGGGATAGCAAGATATCTCCGACAAATTGCATCCGGCGCAATAGAAAATAGGATGAGCGGTACCCAAACCCAACTCAACCCTGCAAACCACCGCCGCGTTTGCAAATGTGCCAACACCACCAAGTGTACATTTCCATGTGCAAGTGTGTTAGAAATTTCACAACCAATTTCAAAGGCGAAGTTAGTGCACTAGATTCTAAATGCATATGCAAGTCAATATGAACCTAGAGGCACTTCATCATCGTTAGCCGTGGCATTCCCTCTTGATAGTCGACTATCTATACAAAAGTAGTTGGTGCTCACTTGTTGTTTTTCCTCCAATTCATGCTCACTTGTTGTTTTTCCTGTAGCCTATTCCTAGCCACCCTACACCAAACCAAGCTGGAAGTAGCAGGCAGCCTACACCAAGCCATGCTTGAGGAAGCCAAGGTGTAGCTACCCAGCCTACATCAAGCCAAGTTGCAGCAAGACAAGCTGGAGGAAGCCGAGGGTTAGGACGAGGGAGAGGAAGAGGGGCTGGATGAGGGAGAGGCCGAGGGACAGGCCGAGGAGCAGGACGAGGGCTGACACATCTCCTGTTTCGGGACAACTACAACTGACACTACTACTGATATTTTGTAAATATGAAGTTGAAAATGTTACTAGGTTGAACATGACACTCTTTTGTGTAGCTTTCAAGAAAGTGCCAAGATTTTGTGTGTAAAATAGGAAGCTACTGAAATGGACAACAATGGCAGTTCAGTTAGGCAAAGAAATGCTCAAGCTTTTGTCTGTAATATAGCTACTAGGAAACTTATGTGTGAAATATGGCTACTGAGAACTTTTATGTCAGTGTAATATAAGTGAATGCAAGCTCAATGGCTTTTCTGTTTAACTTGTCCAGTGTTCTTGTTCTGATTATAGCAAAAACTACACTGATATGGACACCATTTCACAACAACTATTGAAGCAGGAACTCATACATTACCATCATCATCATGTTCATTACATACACAACAAACTAGGAGGTTCTTGCTAAATTAGCATTGCCAGTAAGGCACATACAAGACACACACATCAAGCCACCTTGCGCAACACTAAGGCAGCAAAGAAACCTAGAACAAAGACCAACAAGTTCACAAAGGTAGCATAGCATCCATTCTGCTTCTTCAACACTACTTTCATTGGTTCAACCTGCTCCACCAAAGCCAGCTTATTCTTCTCCTTTGCTTCCAGTTCGACATCCTTCTTAAGTAGCTCCTCCTGCTTTGCTTCTAGTTCAACATCCTTCTTGAGTAGCTCCTCCTGTAGGTACTGCTTCATCTGGGCATCCTCATGAACAATTTCATTGTCACAACCATCATCAACAAGCTCCTGATTCTGCTTCAACTTCCACAATACATCACACAGGTCCACCAACAGCTCATTAAACCAAGCTGATGGCTCTTCATCTATCCATTCAAAGAACCCACAATCCTTTATCGTCTGCAAACTTCAGCAACTCAGTAACAAATCCCTAGATAGATCAAATCAAATGAAAAAAATTGGGGGCAAACTTACACGAGCTCGTTGACATCTGTAGTACCTCATGCCTGGATGGCCACTACTCCACAAGATCCACCTACAAGCCTTAATCTAGCAGCGATAAAGCACCTCAGGCTCATAGCCTAGCAGCGGAGTACAGTAGGGGACTGGCGAGCCCTTGCCGTCGTAGCCACCACCACCTTGTCCGCATGAATCGGATGCCCGAGAACTGCGAGCACTAGAGGATGCCATCGGAACACCGCCTCCACCTAGTCGGAATCTACTCCAACACCCCATCCCCGCCACAACACTCCTAAACCCTAACCTCGACGGAGAGCAGGAGCGGAGAAAGAGGAACAACGTCGAGAAAAAAGAAAGAGACGAGCAGGGGAGAGAGATAGGGGAGGGAGGGGCGTATTTCGATTGGGAACATTCCTTCTACCGGGGCCCACTAGTCCTTCCCTTGCGCCACCGTGGCAATACCAAACGGCGGGCCATCTTGCAAAACAGCCTCAAAACCGGGCCAAGGGGTGGATTAACCGGTTTGCAATAGTTTAATGTGTTCCTTAAGCGTTTTTAAAGGTGGTGGCAAGGAGTAGTCACAACCCTATAGTTGGGGGGGGGGGGTAAGTAGGCTTTTTTTCCTATAGAAAATCAATGTAAACACAGATATGAAGAAGTAATACAACCATACAATAATTGAACCACCAAGAATAGATGCAAACCACATCTGTGCACATTCCCCTGGTTAGTTGGTTCCTATTGCAAATCGAATAGGTGTGTAGATGATCAAACCTTTTATATGGCTAGCCAAGTCGATTAAAAACTCATGAAAGATCATATAAGGATAATTGACACAGCTGAGAGAATACTCCATGATCAGGCCTTTCTTTGCTTGCATTAGGCATGAATTGGAACTCCTACTATTTGTTGCTGAGCACCTGGTTGTTAGATTGTGCGGTGAGTGAGGGCAACCTACACATTTGCATCACAACTTGATTAGGCATTTAATCAAACACCTAAACTACAGGCATTAGAAAGGTAGCAGTACAGAGCACCAAACACAACACACTTTTCTCCTCTAGTGCCATGTCTGTGTGAGCGTAGGCACAGGCTGAGCAAGGAGCCTGCTGGCCATCTTTGGGAGCATGGGAGTCCGCGGCCAAACGCCTGAGACAGCGGTAGTGGCAGAGGCGGTGGCAACTCCCTTTCGGTACTTCCGGGGCTCGGGGATGAGCCGTAGTTCCTCGCGTGGACTCACCACACCTCTTTTAGTTCCACATGCTCCTAAACAAACTGCTGTTGTACGACGAATAAGAGGTAGGCCATGCACGGAGTCTCCGACTACGCTAGGTACCGTCGCCGTCTTCCGTAGAACCTCGCTCCACGTTGGCTTGTCCCCGCACGGCGTAGGGGGACGGCGATGGCGCGGACTGCAGGCGGTCGGGCCAAGGGAAATTCAAGAAAGAGCAAGATGAGGCGCCGAGCAAGGAGCCGGGACGCCGCCGCCGGTCTTGCCGAACAGGGGGAGCGTGGAAGGAAGGGCCGCACAAGAAT